>JAUJYZ010000267.1:0-2500 GCA_033675265.1 Actinostola sp. cb2023 | reverse complement strand
TACCACCCATGCAAGAGCACGACACAAACACTTGTTCAACATTACCACCCATGCAAGAGCACGACACAAACACTTGTTCATCATTACCACCCATGCAAGAGCACGACACAAACACTTGTTCCTCATTACCACCCATGCAAGAGCACGACACAAACACTTGTTCGTCATTACCACCCATGCAAGAGCACGACACAAACACTTGTTCAACATTACCACCCATGCAAGAGCACGACACAAACACTTGTTCATCATTACCACCCATGCAAGAGCACGACACAAACACTTGTTCATCATTACCACCCATGCAAGAGCACGACACAAACACTTGTTCATCATTACCACCCATGCAAGAGCACGACACAAACACTTGTTCATCATTACCACCCATGCAAGAGCATGACACAAACACTTGTTCGTCATTACCACCCATGCAAGAGCACGAAAACAAACACTTGTTCATCGTTACCACCCATGCAAGAGCACGACACAAACACTTGTTCATCGTTACCACCCATGCAAGAGCACGACACAAACACTTGTTCATCGTTACCACCCATGCAAGAGCACGACACAAACACTTGTTCATCGTTACCACCCATGCAAGAGCACGACACAAACACTTGTTCATCATTACCACCCATGCAAGAGCACGACACAAACACTTGTTCATCATTACCACCCATGCAAGAGCACGACACAAACACTTGTTCATCATTACCACCCATGCAAGAGCACGACACAAACACTTGTTCATCATTACCACCCATGCAAGAGCACGACACAAACACTTGTTGCGGAAAGGAGAAATTCAGGCTACCTTTCGCAACAATGTTGTATTTGTATGATTTTGTCCCCTGAATTACTTGGCCTTCACCCACTCCTACATCACACACACATTATAGTTTGATTTTCACTGCATCGAAACTATGTGTACAGTGGTTTCTCTAGTAACAATCAATCAAACCAATCAACCAGTTTATTTTCAATTAATTATTACATGGGAATATTCAAATAACCTGCAAATAGCAGTAGCTAATCAAGGCAGGTTAGTGAGTTCAGTTCACAAAAAAAGAAAACTTGTAAAAAATTTGATACTCGATGCAGCAGAAATGGTACAAGATTTGTTTAAAAGATCTTTCAATCACACAGCCATAATGGAGCTATTACCATTATTCGGGGAAATTCTCGTACATTTAGTATATTTGTAATTAATGTTATATTCTATAATTGGATAATTTATTGCTGTATGTCCACATCAGGACTGCGTCCTTTAAACCTGCATTACCAAGTAAAGAATGTACGAATGTATTGTTTTTCAGCTGTTCTTACTTGAAGAACTACGAGAGCGTAAATTCGATGGCTATGCTCGTCACATACAGAAAGCCTACAGAATGTACAAACATAGACAATACTTCGCCGAGCTCAAGCAACAAGGTATGTTCAACACTATGGCTTTATGTATGGTTACTGTTATTAATGGCCGCTTCGTTTACTTCTAGCCTCAGACATCTTGTTCAATAAGAAAGAAAGACGGCGAGGCAGTATTAATCGTAACTTCGTGGGTGACTATATTGGTTACGATGAGAACCCTGCCCTTAGAAGCCTAGTTGGTACGTATATTAGAGTCGTTTTCGTATATGAATGGGAAACCTACGGTACCGTGACACTCAAATTATTTCCTTTCTGAACCAATCAAAAAGCGTGCAGATGCATCTCATCCGATCAAACTCTTTCAATACGGGACGGTACCGTAACCTTCCCACTCGAGGACTATAAAAGTTGTAAGGATCTGTAGTAGCTTTGAATCATAATAATAATAATAATAATAAACTTTATTTTACAAGGGAAAAAACATATCTACGCTACACCGTGTTAATTAATATTAAGTTATTGTACCAAGCTTCCAGCCATTATCAGGGTTAAAGTGTACGTTATTCAAAACTCGTTCACTGTCCAAAATCCAAGATATTCATTGGCTCTCCAATTCGATCACGTGATCACTCCATTATTATTACAAGGAACCAAGAAACAGTGCGCGCAAGCTAACAGAAAAGGCAACCATGGTTATTGATTACACAAATAATAGAAAACAAGAATTTCGAGTTTGATGAACAAGTCACAACTGGTAAAACCTGTTTTCAGTCAATGACTACTAAAGTTTATTGTATTTGTTTGTTTGCTTAGAAAAACGCGAGAGAATTGAGTTTGCAGCCACGGTGAATAAATATGACCGTCGCTTCAAAGCAACTAAACGAGATCTACTGTTATCAAGCAAGCACATTTATCTCATTGGACGAGAGAAGGTATGGAATAAATTATAGTATAACTAAAAAACCATGAATAATCCAAACTTCGAATTGCACTTAGCCTGCGAATACAGCCGCTTTTTTTTCGAAAAAAAGCGGCTGTATTCGCAGGCTAAATTGCACTGGGATGCGTACCTGGATTGATAAGGTATACACCATATCATTGATAGCATTTCTATTGTGTGATAATACAG
>JAUJYZ010000168.1:0-107530 GCA_033675265.1 Actinostola sp. cb2023 | reverse complement strand
CTACACATCAAATCCCTTTAACATGGATTTATTTTTCAATTCTTCCATCGGTGTCTATGTCGATCGAGAACAATCGCCTTCTAAGCCGCTCAAGCTGAATCTAACAGGTACTAACAAAATGTACTTAGAAAGTTTTCAGACACTCTTCACAGGGACGGGGAAGTATCACGACGATGCAGGAAATCTAATCACCGAGATGATTACCATAAAGGATATGGATTCTTTGTATTCAATCTCAGGCCTGATGGTTGTGATGTATCTGAGTACTTGGGACTCAGAAAGAGAGGTAATCTCTCAATAGAGATTGTTTTTTAGTACGGCTTTGACTGAGGCTATAAATTTGTTTTGCATTGGAGAATTTGATAACATTATCGAGATTGATCGAGAGAGAAACGTGCTGTACGATCACACATCATGAACACTTTACAGTTGATGCAAATTATGGAACAAGACCTCAAAAGTCGCAAAACAAGTTCTGTGGTATATATGCATCTGACACACTCCCCTCTGAAATAGAACATTTTCCTTGTGGACTTATCGTCAATACAGACCCTCAAGCAGAAAAAGGAACGCACTGGCTGGCAATGTACTTTCCAACCAAGGAGAGGGGAGAATTTTTTGATTCCTATGGAAATCCACCAGACTTTTATCGAAAGAATTTTGAAACATTTCTAGACACTCATTCCAGAACTTGGACATATAATCATCGCTGTTTGCAAAGTTTGAATTCAAGCACATGTGGACAATTTTTGCCTTTATTTCATTATAAATAGAAATCGTGGTAAATCGTTATCAATGATTGTTAAATCATTTAGTAAAAATCCGTCAATAAATGATCACCGTGTAAGTGTTTTTGTTCGTAGATATCTTAGCCTTTTAAAAACCAAAAGACAAAAGTAAACATCAGATAGCATTGACTCGCATGCAAAATAGAATCAATCAAAAACAATAGATAACAATAGATGTGTAAGTAAAAAACAACTTTATTATTCAATTAAACTGACAAAAAAAAAATGTACAAATATTTGTCTTCTAGTATGTAACCCAATTATCTGAGAAGCGTTTAACTCTAAGACGCTTGAGAGATGGGCTCTTTCCTCGCATTCTTGGAGTAGTTGGTGGAGTTGGTGGGTAGATATAGTTTTCATCGGTCGTTTTAGCGGCTTCTTTAGTATTGAAAGTTGTAGAGCTTGATTCTTTTGGAGTTCCTTTCTTGTGCATTTGAACAATATGACTTCGACGCTTCTCGTTTCGCAAGAGATATTTCGGCATGTTTATCTTGTCCAACGATTCAGTAAACTGTTCCCATCCCTTTGGATTAAATATTTTCCTAGACCTTAGTTGGTCATTAATCAAGTCAATGATGTTTGAACCGGGGATCGGGTGTTCAGTAATCGTGACTTCGCCTTTGTCGTTCCACGAAACGTGATCACTGTTTGCTTTCAATCGATTAATCATGGACTGGTCCAAAGTGCGTGAGCTTTTTGGTATAGATTCAATAATTTCGTTGTCCGTCAACGGGTGTTGGTCACTTTGTTCAGTTTGAGCCAGTTTGATATCACGCCTTTCACCCTCTTCTTTGTTTTCCTGCCTACTTGTTGAAGCGTTTTCTTGGTGAATCTTAACGGTAGGAATAAACTGACGCTTTTGTTCTTGGACGTCGAGAAAGCGCTGAAGGTTTTTTGATTGTATTGCGCTACCTTATCATCTGCTGGTTTCTTAGTGTCGTGTAGAATGTCTTCCATCTTCTTGTCTAATCGAATCAAAGATTTTGTCGTAGGAACGGTCTGCATATTTTCTTTGCGTTCCAACATGTCCATGAATTCTTCAGGAACAACTACCATACGCTTAGAATACTTCATCGCTTAAGAAAACAACTCGGTAAGAGCTGAAATAGCAGGAGGTAAGAGAGTGAGTAAAATCGATCCACCACTCTGTACGATGTAGCGTTTTTTATGCTTGAATGGAACTTGGCGATCTGCTAAACGTCTTAGTTGTTCTCTGAACCTACGAAGCTTGCTCTTCTGAGAGGGTGACAGTTTGACAACTCCTTTTAATACGTTGATTGCAAGTTCGCATATTGTTAGGATCACGTCTTTATCGCAGTGTTCGAGTAAAGCTTTTCGCTGCTTTTTATTACATTTTGCTAAAACGGTCAAGAAATCCATGTTACGTCTTACACGTTCTGACATTTTAATTGAAATGGTACAACTTTTTTTCATCACCTACTTTTATAAACGTTTTACGTACGATACATGTCGTTCATTAGGAAAAATATTTGTGCGAAGTCTGAAATCTCGATGAGTGCTGGGGTGCATGTCAAATAGCAAATAACCATACATCTTGTCAGTTGCATCGTTGAAACTTTCTAATGCGTATAGACGGTCAGTCCTATCACAAAACGCTTGTTGAACCAAGGTAGAAATACCAAGAGAATCACGACAGTTTTTGAAAGCAAAAATGTAATGACAGTTTAAAGATATTGTGCGAGAAAACTTCCCTGGTGGAAATAAGTTCTGGACAATGTAGATTACCGTGATATTTCTATGATGAGAATGTTTTGTCATGAGATCAGCCATACGCTGGTCGTTAGAACACGAAGCCATCAGATCGTCAACAATCATAATTCCTGGTTGGTTTTCAAACAAGTCGAGAACGTTTTCTGGGAATCCGTCTACAAAAACGAGATTAGGTACTTCTTCTTTGAACTTAACAAAGCAAGACTGATATGCCCCATAACAGTAAACAATTTTGAAAATTTCTCCAGCAAACATCTCTTCAAGGTTTTTCAACAATTTCAGTGTTAAAACTGTTTTTTCCGCATTGAGAAGGTCCCGATATCATGATACTTGAAGGAGTCTTAAACCTTACATCTGCCATGGCTGAGGCATTTATATACTAACGAGAAAAGTACAACAGAACAAAGTATTTATCAATTTACTTTATTTTTATTGACACACTTTCTTTAACTAATAAGGTGATACATAGTCCAACTTTTCAATAAGTAATTGTTCAAGTTCTTCTCTCTTTCTACTAACAATTTCTTGACGGGCATCTGAACACTGGTATTTCAAGAGTTCGAGACAGTTCAAAGCAGGAATCAGTGGGGCTGATAATTTCATGAACATTGCCACAAGTTGGTCGTCGTTTACTTGCTGTAGCGCCTCCGTCAGGTAACGATACACTTTGATATCGTTTTCCAACATCAAGCAATCGTGATGGCGTTGTGAAGGATGATCAAAAATACATCCTTCACATTTTTTGTTGACGAGATCCAAAATGATATTGATAACAACGTACGCGTAGGCTTGGATAAGCATGTTTTCAATTTCTTCTTGTCTGGGCGTGGTTTCAGGTTCACATGGCGAAGCATCGCAGCTGAGTTCTGGAATCATCAAAGCCAAATGATGGTTTGCATCGTCTGATGTAGCAGCATTTTCGTCTATTGGGAGTAGTGATGGTGGTTCTTTAAGGTAATCGGCAAAGGCGTAACCAATGTCATCGTAAAGACTGATAAATGTTTCCCCTGTTTCCACGATTTCGTACTCAAAAAACAGGCCTTGATCGTCCTCAAGACCAAAGTTCTTTCTTATAATTGTTAACTGATTCATGTCATCAATTCAGTCTTGACCTTATGCAACAGAATGATGGAACCAATTTAACTTAGCACAGCTTTATATGTATTTGGCGTGTTATTCGCAATGAGCCTAGGGACTAATGACATCACCATACTATTAACATACTCTTCATGCAAATATTTGATTTGGCTTATAAAGTGTTACGTGCTGAGTATGACTCACTCTGCTCTTACCCAACAGATCGGTCTACAAAAAAAGTACAAAATCTACAACGAGATGGAGTTGAGAAGTGGTCGAATTGTAAAGCGACTGAACTTTACCAAAAAAGTAGTTATAAAGAAGAAAACAGCAATCAGTGATCAGATGACTGATCTTATCAACAGAATGTCAAAGTTGAACATTACAGGGCAGACCAAAGAGACAAAAGTAATCAAAGAGCTGAAAATACTGTTCCGATTTCTGTTTTATGAAATGTGTGAATCCGTAGGAATTCATCAAAGAATAAGACTCCTTACAGAGAAAACGGGAAGACCTCTGACTCTTGACGACCTCATTTCCTTGACGACTGATGAATCGTTTTGGATATCCGTGATGGAATATGTACGCTGCTATATCAAGGAACACTTTCCTGCGATTAGATTGCTTGAACTGTTCCCGCATTTGATGAAACAAGAATATTCCATCCTACCTGAGAGATCCGAATACGATGAGATCAATAAGACCATGAAAGAGTACGTTTATGAGCTATACGAAACCTGCATGGACGTTTCAACCATGAAAGAAATTATGATCGAAGAATCGAATGCAAAGCTGCGAGCGCTGTACATCCAAGATACAAAGCTGTATCTCAGTACCTTGGCAAAGGAATTGGCGTTCGGTTGGCATGATTTAGAGAAAGTTATATTAAACGGTAACATTCCATGGAAACTAAAGCTAGAAGACGCAAAGAAACGTTGCTGTTATTTTAAAGAAGAAAAAGTGACCGTACTAAAGCTACCAGCAGTGTACTTCAGTTTCCCTCCCTTGTACGAATACAAAATAATGGAGACAGGCGAAACATTCACGAGCCCTGAACGTCATGCTAGAAAGGCTAGACTTCTTTACAAAAGACTCTGATGAAGAAAACAGTTCTTCCTAGTCATGTAACAAAGATTACATCTTGTATTTTAGTTGAAAATTGAAAATAAAACACTTTGAACAACATATAGTGCTTTCTTGATGTCTCCTTGGGAAAGGGAGTTTAGGATAAAAATAAGCTCTTGGCGCCAATCATAAAATAAATAATTTATGCAATAAAAAAATAATTTATACGTGAATACTTAATTTAACACCCAGTTTTTACTGCTGACCGCATGAAATCGCGGGAGCAAAATGTGGCTATAAGTGCAGATATAGTAGTATTTCCTACTGTACCTGGTACTTCATGTCACTAGATTGGTTACCTGTAAATATACAAAGGACAAACTAACTAACAGTTAAAGTGTATATGACATGAAATTTTTTCTTTTGAAAATCGATTACATATGAAGTGAAGAGTGGGATGGTTCAGTATTTTGTGATTTGGGCTTCGCATTAGCGAGTTATAAAGGTTTGAAATCGTGATATGCTAATTCGGTGACGTCATAGTGTGTTTTGCCGTAACTTAGTTATATTTTTCCAAGCAGCACTCTTTTCTGAAATAGAAAAACAAAATTAACATCATGTATATCAATTGTAGAAAACTTTTTGCCAGATTAAAAAATGTCAATAATTTGCACAATGGCGCTTTTGTATAATAAATTAAACCCACTCTGACGTCACCGAATTAGCATATCACGATTTCAAACCTTTATAACTCGCTAATGCGCAGCTCAAATCACAAAATACTGAACCATCCCACTATTCACTTCATATGTAATCGATTTTCAAAAGAAAAAATTTCGTGTCATATACACTTTAACCATTAATGGGGTATGCATACAGTTATACACTGAACCAATAACAGAAACTGATTACAGTTAGCTCTCAATCTCAAAACACTCTCACAAAATGGCGAAAAATCTAATTTTCTCCACCAATTCGAATCAAATCAAAGCAAGTGGGTCACTCCTTGATGATCATAGCTACGGGTACGTGATGCTCAGGTCAAGGAAATAAGAATATGCGGAGATGAAATTCCACAATGAACTCACAACACAATGATGTATTTTTGTCAATCTCGGAACACTCACAAAATGGCAAAAAATCCACCGATTCGAATCAAATAAAAGATAGTGTGTTACTCCTTTATGTCGTTCTTTTGCGGACAAAATATATGACATTAAAATTCAAGTTGAAAAACAGTAAAATTAAACGAATTCTTAAAAATGTGATGTATATGAAAAATATGAAAAAAACTTTTCAAATAAATAATAGTGTGGAATGTAAGAAAAAATGTAAGTCGAGTGGGAAGCTCGCTTACCAGTTGAAATTTTGAACCTGCAACGTGCAAAATACTCTTTGGGAAGGCTCATAGACAATTCAGAAAGACAAGAGAATACTGCTTCATATGATTCTTCCGAGTACTTGTTACGTCGTCTTGACGAAAATGAGTAAACACTTTCCACGATGATTGCAAGGTTGATTGAGACATTTGTCAATGTGAACAATAATGTACCTTCCCCACAAGCTACCATCATGAAAGATTTAAGTACGTCTTATGTCATTTGGGTTCTCTCTCATTTTTAAGAGCGGAGCTATCGCAGTATTGAAGGTCAAGAAACCCAGGATGATGGCAGTGATGTCCGTACTGTTGAGTCACATATGCCTGGGCGACTACGATTAGATATCAGTCAAAGACAGCTTGAAGCATTGCAGCAAATCGGTTTTCACTGTAATGATGTAGCTAGAATATTGAGAGTATCAAGTAGAACCTTACGTCGGAGACGACACAGACTTGGTATGCAAGTAAAAGGGAGAGTCTTCTGAAATGACTGATGCTGAGCTTCATGATTTCGTAAGACAGGTATTGGAACTTACTCCGGCTGTGGGACTCTGATTGATGCAAGGGTCTTTGAGACCCTTGTCAGCGTCTCCTTTATATGAACTGATGTAACTTTGCGTTCACTGTGGACTAAAGCTTGGCTGAACAATTGAGGGTGGTCCTGAATGAATCCAAACACTCCTGACAACTGTAATCCTTTACGAATCTCATCAAGAGACGTCTTTCTATTGTGAATGAACTTGTCAATCACAAGTTGTTGTACCAAGGTGGCTTTGGATTTGATATAATACTATTTTGAGTTTCCTAACTTACTAAATGAAGCAAAATTTACAAACAACAAACGTAAGACTAAAATAAACATTATACTGAATATTTCTACCAACTTTGCTGAGGGGATTTTTCGATTATTTATTTGCCCATAATGCACCCGATATATTGATATTTCGTAGCAGCCAGAATTTTTGCAAATGACTGTATTTATATAATAATTATTTTTATTTATTTATAATTATTTTTATTTAATAATTATTTTTTTTACATTTAAATTTACGAAAACAACATACACATGTTTCATTACAATACAATATTTCAAAAACATAGAAAACTGATATCTATCTATCTATCTATATATCTAAATACGAAACACTCAGAAAATAAATAAATGTATAACTAAATAAATAAATATATAATAATTATTGATATATTATGCATGCTTTGTTTGGTTGAGTGCCGTGTGATATTAGAGTACAGACGCACAGATGACTTCACAAAATCACTCAATTCTCAAAATATTATATAAAACAAATAAATTCCAGTTTGCTGTGCGTCTGTACTCTTATAGATTCACAGAAAATGACAAAATGTGGTGAGAACAAGTCACACCACTCGACTTTGTCTTGTGGCGCACACATTTTGACATCATCTGTATCTATAAGAGTACAGACACATGGGAAAATGGAATCTATCTATCAAATACATTTGTACACATGTATAGACTAATGTCTATTTCACGGGTTATATTAAATCACTCTAATGTATAAGATCCCTACTTCTGTGTTTTATACGTGAGTTTTCCTGTGTTTTTATTATTATTATACAGAAAAATAATATGAATACGAATGTGAAAGGTCTGGTTCAAACATCAAACTTTACATGTGCTGACTCAAATAACACGAAAAGACCTGATTATGATTATCATTGTGACTAATGAGAACATAAAAGTTTTAATGTGTGAACTGGGCCTAACACTGCACAATTTACTTATTAGAGAGATTAATATAAGCATTGTGTCCACGTAGAACATCAGATAGGTGTTTGCGTTTGCTGTAAAAACGTGACAGTTTGAGGGTATAGCTGCCAAAGGAATGCTTATACAATGTATGTTCATAATGTTCATAATACGAAAAAAGGGCACACTGTATGTACATGTATACTCTTCAGTTATGTCCTTGAAAACATTACTGAGGCAATTTAAAATCAAATTTGCATGGTTTGTATTCCACACAAACATTTTCTAATATATCATCAACTGAAAATAAATACTCACATTTTGAAAGGACATCCTCTATCACAGCATCAGAAAAGCAAGTAACAATGTCAATGTTAGAATAAAAACAGTGCACCTGGACTCCAAAAACTTTTGTCTCATTTGTTCCTGACAATCCTTTAATATACCTTGGAATCTAGCTTTGTCATCATCTGCAACCATCCTTGAATTGGAGTTCATATTTTGTTGTCCGTCATTACTAGACATCTGATCGACAATGCTCTCTACCTTTCTCTTGCATTGTTCTGATCCACAATCACAGTCATGATTGCACATATCACAGCACAAGTGCTTTAGGTCAACCAGACTGTTTTCTCCGCCACTTGCATCAAAAAACTTAATAATTTCTTGTGTTCTGCATTTGTCTGACTTCAAATAATTGATCATATCAGGTTCACATTTTCTTAGCTGGCGCCCATGATATAATAATACTGCCTGCGAATTCTGACCATCCCTGCCAGCTCTTCCTATTGCCTGCATGTAGGATTCAATGTCACAGGGTGGGCCATAATTTATGACTCTATGTAAGCCCTTGATGTCAACCCATACCAAGAGCACTTGTAGCAATTACCACTTTCACCTTGCCATGAGGATCCTTCAGAGAATCCAAAATATGATCTTGGATTTTTGGGGATGTGCGACTGTGAAACATAGCAACCATCCTGTTTGCAGAGTTTTTAACTGCGCCAGGTGAGTAAGCCTGATCTTGTAAGCTCGAGGTCAGGAAACACTAAATCTCACTACAATTGTAAAAGTCACATAAATCAAAGTTATTTCACAGTCAGTGCCCTTTTTCTCTAATGTCCTTTACAAGCCATTCAAAATTCTCTGGAATGTCATTTCTAACTTTCTGAACATACAGCTTGATGTTCTTTCTGTTAGGACTGACGACTATTTCTGCATACTTAAACAATCAATTGTATTTCTTCTTGTTGTACTTGTGGCTGTTGCAGTAAGGGCAAGCATTGGTACACCTTTAGGTAAGAGGGAACGAATTTCACCAACGAAACCACACAACTTCCTGAAAGGATCTTTCTTAATATTATTCCCTTGGCTCCATTTGCTCACATCAATAACAAACCACAACAGGTACCTCCACCACTTGTTGGCTCGGCGAGAAGTATTATAATGCTGCCTGAGTTGGTCACTCTTGTCAACTGCTCCCATGTGCTGATTGTAGAGACCAACAACAGGCAGCGAAGGAACCTCGATGAATGAACGGACAAAATCATTGCCACGAACATTGCATTGTGTGCTCAGAAATGCCACTGTTTTTTTGTTTCCAAATAGTGGCAACAATGAAGGAATGGTCAATGCTTAGCGTGCGTATATCCAGTTCTGGATGCACGCGGGAGGCTGCTAAGCACGAGAGAAGCGTAATATACGCACAGCTAAGCATTGACCATTCCTTTTATAACATAGCAAGACATTTTTAACGCTCTCAAACTGTTTATTTTTTTATGATCATGATACAGATTCTCCTAACTATGCGCGCGAACACGTTCTTGAAACGAACAAGTGAATTCACAAACACGGTCAAGTACTTCAAGTGTCACATGCGAGTCGTTATAAGCTCATCATTTTATCAAATTACAATCTGTTTTCTGAAAAAGTTTTCAAAGTAAAACAATATACAATGTTTCTTTCAATTGATTTCAAAGAAGAAAAGAGTTTAAAAGTTCAGAAAGCAGTTTGCTTGAAGTCAAAGTCACTTATTTTCATCTGAGCAGCTTGGCAAAATAACGTGGACGTTTTGGATGGTACAGTCGCTGAAAATAGACTTGAAATTCGTCGGAGGATATCCCAGAGGACCAGAAACAACTATATTATTCTGGTGGATGGCTGTACTTAATTGCAAAGATGGCTGGTTCAGCATGTTTACTGTATTGGCTGGTCTTTGGTCAAGACTTCGCGACAAGACTTCGCTGCAGTGGTGGAGTTGAACACTAGATGGCCGGGTGTTGTAATGTGACAGACTTTGTTCATTTCTGTGACCAGAGATAGCCATGATGTGACGATTAGCTACTCCGGCATTTGACCATAAGGTGATTGCTGTAGCCCTTACTGAGTGGTTAGTATATATTTGGGAAAGCTCAGCGGCTTGACTGATGTCTTTCATCATGCTACCAAGCTTGTTTATACCAAGTGGCTTGTTGTCGTACCAGATAGGATTGTTGGGTGCCCAGTTTTTGTTCTTTGGATACTGGAAGAAAGCTTCTGACTCAGGGTTGAGTTTGGACAGATATAGCTTCATGGCCTTATACCCGTCGTTCTCTTGGTCTGTTTCATATATTCTGGCATATTTCTCCACGCTAGTTACGTCTTTCAAGCCTCCAGGATGGTTTTTGGACACTTCATCGTGAGCCATTGTTAAAAAGCTTCGTCCGGATGCATCCACTTCGCATTTAAAGCTGGATCTTGTTAGCTGTCTCTGGCCCTCTCTGCCTCTTCTGCAGAAGAATAGCACAACATGAAACCATACATTATGGAGAAGGGACAGTGGGCTGTCTAAGGATAGCGCTCCGGACGATTTTAGTTTCAGCAAATCCTCACTTTCTATGGGAGGTTTGTGTTGGCTGTTTTCCTTCCCGCTTCTCTTCAAGTGCACCAATTGAGCATCTAACATTTCGTTTGATCGCTTGAATCTTGGGTCATTGGTCATTTTGATATTTGTGTTGCATGGCGGCTGGTTGAGGTGTCTTTCTATTCCGTGTCTGAATCCGAGGAGGTTTTTTTTTGCCGTACATCGCTCCATCTTTTTTCCTCGCCTCCTAGAAATGCCTTTTTCCTCGCCGCGTAGAAATGCCTCAGATTGGCGTCCACCTGGCCGATGCTCATCTGTTCAAGTGGAGTTTGGATCTTCTTATCGTCACACCATGCTATAAATACGTAAGAGAAAGGTAAATTTAATGCTGTATACTGTTTGTGCTGCTGTTTAAAATGTGAAAGTTTGCTTTGTTACTAGTAATTATTACCACGGGCACGGGTCGGAAACCATTTGTTTACATCTTGTAGATTTCACTTTTAGAAACAAATACGAGACGACTTTCGTTTTACAGTAACGAACTGGAAAATTATAATTACCTTTGAATGTCGAGACACACCAGCTTGTTGTTTTCTTTGTTCTTTCTGAATGTTTATCTGCTGCAACTTTTGCAATTGCGACTCTGAAAGATTTGCAAACCGGATTGACTCCACTTCGCTTGCGTTTTCAGTGTTTTCGCAATTTCCGGCTTCAAAATATTCTTCTGGGAAGTCCCAACTCATCTCAAAAGTGGGGCTTTTGTTGGTCTCTGTATTTATATGATCTCCGCTTTCTCTATTGTTAATTTCCGTCATTTTGGGCTGTGAAAAAAAAATTTCACTTGGTTTTGACGTCAGCATGCACAATCTCCATGAACTATCCATTGATTGTTAATAGCAACCAACCAATCAGAGCGCGCGTTATTTTGTAGCTATGTTATAACATTGCCTTTACGCTGGAAAACTGAATCACCTCGTTCAAGGTCTTTCATTGTTTTCTTGTCTTTCAGCTCGGCGGGAAAATATTTTCGATTAGCTCTCGTCGTCCCACACAGGTAAAGCTTGTCCTTTAACATATATTCAGCTAAGCCAACTGAGGTGAAGTAATTATCGCAATAGATGTGATAATTTTTGCCTACCAGAGGCCTTGTCAAGTCTTTGACAACACGATAACCGAGGCCGTGTTCAGGGACGCCATTTTTTTATTTTTTTTCAATTTTTATTTCAATTGTAGACAATCTAATTGCATTTACATATATATATACTTATTATACACAGTTACATGTCCCTTTTGTCTCTTATTTTATAATGTTCTAACATGACACCAACAGAACAAACAAACAATAGCCGCGCTGTAGCTGACAAAGCGATTCAAGGATATACATCGACTAAATATGTACATATCTTGTGTAACGCTTGAACCTAAGACATTAATTGAGAAAATAAGGAATGCCTGAGATCATTCAGCTCAGGGAAACCATTAATTTTTCCCATTTTCTTAAATGTGAAGTAACCTTTATTTTTTAATGCGATCATCCATTCAACTTGCTTGTACCATTTCAATTTATAAATAAAGTCATCCAGGTTTGGCGGGACGCCATCTTGTTTGCCTGTGTAGATTTGAAATTCGCAAACAAATCTATTGCTCGAATCTGAACGAATCCAGACTTTGATCCCTTGTTTTATTGGTTTGAATGGCATGTATTGATTGAAGGCTAGTCTACCTTTATATTTCACCATTCCTTCATCTATGCTAGCATTCTGTGTGGGATTATATTGTTCAATCAAAGTTCTAGATACAGCTTCGATCAATGGCCGAACCTTGTAGAGCTTGTCTTGTTGTGGTCGGCGTGGTGGCATGTTTTCACGGTCATTCACATGTACATACTGCCGAATTTTGTTGAAACGGTTTCGGCACATTATCTTCTGCACTTCTACAACACCAAGGGTGGGATCGGAAGACCAATAAAGCTTAATTTCAGGCAATGCTTTGATGCCGAAGAGGATATTGAGTCATACCAACGTGGATCTGGTTTTGTTGCGATTGTTTGATGAGCGTAACGGTTCGTTTCTTCGGTTAATACTTGTAACATAAAGAATTGTAGAGGTTTTGAGCCATCTGGAAGCGTAAATGGCTCAAAATGGACATCAGAGTCATCTTGTGTCCAAGCGTCGTCGTTTCCTATTGCTGAACTATTGCCGTTCTCGCGCTCCACAATCTTCGTCACTGTCATCTTCCTCATCATCTGAACCAGAAATGTCTTCTTCATCCTGTAGACTCACATTTGAAGCTGTGGTATTCAAATCCTCTACTGTAAATCCCAAAAAGTCTTCTTCTTCGCTGTCTGAATCAAAAACCGGCTCCGCCATCGCTAAACATTACTCAAGTTTTCAAGTGCCGATTTCGGATAAATGTTGTGAAAAAAACATCAATAAAAGCTTCACGGTCGTGAAGGGGCAAAGATTCATGAATGTGTTGATCGCATGCTGTGCAAAATACTTTTCTGCACTCAGTGCATCTAATGACAGCAGATGAAACAAAGCAATTCGAGCATGAACCAATGCACCCTTCACGACTCAGCATTGCCTCCAAAAGAGGACGACGACAGCTATCCCAGCTCTCTGCTAATTGTGTCATTCTTGAATCCCAGGTTCTCTTTGTTGGTACATAATCACCCAGGATTTGGTGGCACTTCTCCAAGGCGTCATTTAGATTTGAATCTTGAATTACATATGTAAAGGGAAAAATAAAATTGTGTTCTGGTTATAATTACTTTTAGCTATTCCAGAGGCAGGATATTGACTACAACATCTAAAAATATTTAAAATGTAATATACCTTTATTGCTGTACACTTCAAAAGAGTCATTTTCTGAATGGTCAACACCCGGTGGGT
This sequence comes from Actinostola sp. cb2023, assembly GCA_033675265.1. Taxonomy (NCBI): domain Eukaryota; kingdom Metazoa; phylum Cnidaria; class Anthozoa; order Actiniaria; family Actinostolidae; genus Actinostola; species Actinostola sp. cb2023. Next base: position 94,026 of record JAUJYZ010000168.1, on the reverse strand, counting down.
CAACAATATTAAAAATATCTAAAACAACAAAAAATTAAAAATCATGATCAGCAAACTATATTTTGGAAATTCTTCCCTTGGCGTTGTTTCCCGTAAGCTTATAAGTCTTATATTAAGCTTATAATTCGCCAAAATGTTCTTACTTACCTTGTAAAGTTACTTGCTCAGTTGAATCAGAGATTGTGCTAGTTTTAGTTTTCTTTGAAGCTCTTGGTGTTGGTCGATATTTACAGTGTGTTTGACGCTCTCCAACTGGATCTCGCAAGAACACGTACTCAACAGGCTTTTTCTGTTTCGGTGGTTTTAAAGAGGAAGCTAACGCTTCGTAATGCTTCAAGGCTTCTTCAAAATCACGTTTTCGATTGCGCTCCGCCATCTTAAAACTGGCACAATCACATCGGTCACGTGAGTCGAAACGTCATAAATAATTATAATGGTTAATTCAAGAAGGATTGCCATTTAAGGATTATAGTTAATTCAACCGGGAGGACATGTTGCTGAAACAAATTAGCCATTTCAAAAACGAGTGGAGGACTGGAAACGAGTTTTTAGAATTAATCTAATTAAAAAATGAACCCCATCACAACAAAGAGCATATCAGAATTAGTAAGTTTACAAAGTTTCGATAGGTTTAGTTAGATATTGAACGAGTAACAGCTTTCCAAACATCTCAAAAATTACAAAGAAATGTATGTTTACCAGGGACAAGTGTCCACCGTAACCATACATTTCTTTGTAATTTTTGCAGTTTTTGAATGTCTGCAGTTCATTTACTGCTTGTCCAAACCCTATCAAACTCCTGAAACTTACTAATTCTGATATGCTCTTTCTTGTGATGGGGTTTATTTTTTAATTAGAGTAATTCTACAAACTAGTTCCCAGTCCTCCACTCGTTTTTGAAATGGCTAATTAAGCTATTGATTGTGTCATTTCTTCATTAAAACTAAATTAAAGACTCTTCGTCGACCGACATGCTTTGCAGGCTTTTGTTATTGTTTTGATTGTGTTGACTCGACTATTCTTCGTCTGGATGAAAGCTTAGTAAGCTTTGAATACCATTACCTCTTTCTTCTGGGCTGTTAACTGGACAGGAGCTGAACAAAACATTATTTATAGGACATTTAATTTGAGATCGAAAATACATGTAGCGGCAGAAGTTCAAGGTCAGCACAGAGCCAATGCTTACTGCAGCAAAATTTCAGCAAATTCACTATCTGTCAGTTTGGAACTAACCTTGTCTATTTGTTCTACTTCTCCACTGTTCTCGGAGAGATTCCCTTATTTCACTGGTCTTTTGGGCCTACCTCGTCTTGTAGGTTTGGCCGCCAGGTTTTGGTTTAGAGATCTTTAGAACTTAGAACGAAGTGATTGATACACAGTGAATTCACTGAACTATGTTGTGTATGAAGAAGAAAATTAAGTTGGAACGAATACACGAGGTAAAAGACGGCAACAGTAATCAGTGGAAATTTTAAATAAACACACAGTGCGTTTGTTCGAGGAAATACGGTACTCAACTTCAATCCAGATCAAACAGCAACTATTGAACTTTAGTTCTTACTTGTTCCAACACCATCAAAATACAACAGAAAATATACTACTTCATACTGCTGATTATGCATGCATGTTCAACTACCAACTAACTTACCAAATAATGTTTAGTCACGCTGCAATTATATTAATTCTGTTCTGACTGTTCAGCACTATTTTGTCCTTTCACTGGTATTGTCGACTATGGAAATTCGGTTTTACGGTGAGACTACTGTAACTGTTGTGTCGTTTGTCAAAAACTCAGAACCAAATAGACGCTTTCTGCATGGTCTATAGCTTTCATTAATATGAAATGATGCTTTGTGGCTAATCGTTGCGGACTCAGGTTCAGTTCTGACAGTTGGAGGTCCCTTGTTCTTTTGGACTTTCCCTCCTTGTAAATTTCACAATTAGTCTGTCTTTGACTTTCTTCACGGTCTGTGTGCGATCAAGATGTCATCTGCCTGGCCAGTGACGCTGCTTCACACACTAGCTTCACAGGATCATCATTGGGAATGACTGGTATTCCAGTAAGTTCAAGGCAACCTCTTCTGGTATACTGTTGAAGTTCGTCAAGACTTACTTGAACTTCATACACAAGGTTCTTGAATTGAAGGTATCGCTATCTCCTTCCATATCACTGATCTGATCTCCAGATGATGTTGATAGACCGAAGTTCTTGGAGAACGGTGTCATATTTACTACAGATAAACTTTTGTGACTTTTCGATTTCATCAACTCTTTTGAAGAGGGGCTTCAGCTGAGAATAAAACGACCTTCAGATGTTTGGCCAGGCGAAGAATTACGATTGAACACGTAGCAATTCGCGTAAGAACGAAAGCACGAACGGCTATGGAACTTTAGGAATGTCTTATGCAAAGAAATCGTAATATGATTAAGTGATTAAAATCCAGCGATCTGATTGGTTAAAATCTTTGAAACTCTTTGTATGTGATCGTCACGCAATTCTGACTCTCGTCTCGAATTTCAAGTGATCGATGTCATGTCAACAAGATGAGTCCATTCAATAAGCCAATATAAAGTTAGACTGTGAACAGTCCTTCCTTTTCCCTCGAGAATCAGCGCCGAGTTATAATTTGGTAGACTCTAACGCGTGGAGAATGGGGACGAACAAGTGTGAGGCGGAAAAGTACAGACTGTGGACAACACACAGAGAAAAATGAATTACGCATTTCCCAGACAACGCAAAATTTCCATTGGTCGAACTCTATCGATCACTCAACACCTGTTAATCACAGAGTCTTAACACATTCCAGTGTCGTCAGTCGATATGGGCGTGGAATATTTACTAGACAGGAAATATGTCTTTGCTATTTCTTCCTATGGGTTTCGTTTTGGCAAGAGCCTTATCTATCAGGCCTATCTTATCTATCAAACTACCAGGCCACTCGGAACCCATTGCAGGTGAAACTGGAGCTACAGTTGCAGAACACATTAATGTTACAAACAGAGAATTACAAGACCCTGGAGAGTTTGTTGCCCCTGACAACATAAAGCGACTATATCAACATATCCAGGCAGAGCACCCAAATGCAGGCTATGCATTGAAAGTAGGCGAGGAAGAGGTGGGAAGCGCACCATATTTACTAAGATTCAGCAGAAAGATGTAACGATAGAATACTATAACAGACAGGCTAATTATGGCATAAGAGTAGACGCAAATGATGTTATAGAAGTCATGAGACATAAAGGAATAGAAGTTTTGAAGGAAAGTCAGATCAAAAGAGACTAAGGCCCTGTTTACATGAGAGGGAGACAACCCTACCACTAGGATCGACTCTATTGTTCGCATATTCCCTGTGGATGAAATAAACAATAGAAATGTCCCTACTGCTAGCTAGGGTTATCGCTCTAGTCTCAAGGATTATCTGTCTTATTTATCTAAAACATGAAGTCGCCACCAAAGCAAGTATTTGGTTGTAGGTAAGGGATGTTTGGTCCCTCACAGCCTGAAGTTCTGTATCTTCTTCTCTTGCTGACATTTCTCCGAGAACATAATTGAATCTGCCTTGGGTAACTTCAAAATCATATAACAGCTTGCGGCAGTCTTCATTGGACCCAAGACCCTTTGCCCGGGGTGTTGGGTGGGGGGAGGGGGGGGGGGGGGGGGGGGCGGAGGTACTTGACCTATGTTGGGTGCCGCTGAGGGTTTGAAACCCTGACCCTGTTTATGACAAAAAAATCTAAAATACATACCCTGTCTATGACAACACCCTCTATTTTAGGACCCTGTTTAGTACAAAGGGCAACATACACACTGTCTTCTTTTACACAATTTTAACACGTTTTATTGGCAATTGCAATTAAGCAAATCATGTTTGGCAGGTCTAAAATACAGTACACAAAATTTCATCAAGCATTAAACTCCCTAGTTTAGCAAAATGCTATCATAATATCTATTGAAAGAGAGTTTAGTCTACTGTCGATATAATATTCTGGCAAAAATAGCGCATGGCTGATTGATTAATAATAATAATAATAATAAATATACTTTGATACTAAAATTAAACACTAATAAATTCTTAAAATCCATTAAGAGGAAACCTAGTAAAAACTAGTTCAAAACAGACGACGTTTCGACGCTTACTTAACGTCATTATCAAGTCAAGCTAAATGAAAAAGATAAGAATATATAAGGTAAATAACACGAAAGAATGTAGTTACAATGGAGCTAAGGTCCTAGGAGAATACAAAAGAGTGTCACGTAAACAGTTTAACATGGATAGAGTCACTCTGAGTATTTAAATTAGGCTGAATGTCTTTGATGTATAACATTTCATAGATTAAGCAGTGAAATTTAGTCTTGCATTTCCTAAGGACTTTAAATAAATGATCGATGGTGGTAGATTTGTCCATGTTGTGCTTTGTGCTAAAATGATGGCCAATCGCCGAGTACTTGTGTTCACTGATGCGCTGATGAAGGTGTCCTGGTGGTATACCCGACATAATTTGCTTTGCACAAATTACATTCAAAACTATAAACAACGCAGTGATTGTTGACGATTGAAGGCTTGTGTTCCTTGGCTCCAAGTACTTGATCAATTTTCTTCCTAGTAAATATGGTTTTGACGTTAACACCAATTTTGGCAATAAGTGTAAGCATCTGTTGTTTAACTTGATCCGCTGATTTTTGATCCTTGTAGGGAAGTGGTACTCTTAACGTTTCAGACGTGTCACACTCTGTAGTTTGATTAGCGCGAATTTCTTGATCTTGAATGAAATGATTTATGGTAATATTGACCAAGTTGATAGGATACTGAAGCTTTAAGAATATGGTACGAAGTTTATTACACTCGACCGTGAAGACATCAGGGGATGAGCATAGACAATACGCACGATGTAACATAGTCTTGATTAAACTGCGCTTATAACCCTTGTCGACATGGCTGTGAAAATGGAGGAGCAGACCAGTATTGGTGGGTTTCCTGTACACAGAGGTTTCGAGCTGGTTGCCACTTCTAGTAATAGTCATTCCGAGAAAAGAAATACTATTGTCTTTCTCAAGTTCCATAGTAAAACTTAAGCAGGGATGGCATGTGTTGAGCAGTTGGAGAAAACTCGTAGCACTTTCTACATTCGGCATAGTGACTAGCGTGTCATCTACGTAACGTTTGTAAAAAGTGGGAATGTTGTTGTCCATTTCCAATCTTTCCTCGATATGGCACATGAAGACATTCGCAAGGAGAAGACCAAGTGGAGAGCCCATAGCAATACCATCAATTTGTTGATACAGGTTACCATTAAATTGAAAAAGCTGTTGAGTGGTAGCGATCTCCAATAGTTCCACGAGTTGAGCCTTGTGTAGTTGAAGATTGTACGTTTTGTTTAAGAATTTATTAGTGTTTAATTTTAGTATCAAAGTATATTCAAAGTCTCTAATAATAAATAGTTTGGATTAATTAATTAATTATTAATTTGGACATATTTGGATTAATCCAGCAAAATTGTAATTAACTGTAACTTTGTAACTGCAATTTTTTACACTGCAGCTTTTAACTGTAACTTTTAAACAAACTAAGTACAATTTGATCAGATTGATTCACATGAATACTGGGGTCACACATTCAAGCTATGCCGATATTTCTACAAAGTAGAATATTAGCTAGAAAGCAATTCAGTTATGAATTAAAAAACACTGCTGTTCGACTTGACCGTCTTGGACCTGCATTACTGTCAGCTGGCTCGGTTCCCTTCACCGTTAATCTAATAAATCCATCATCGTTGGGTAATTGAGTGGCAGCTCTGCGGCTCCTTCCGGTACGCCTTGCAGGTGGAGGTTGTAGTAGTATATCTACTTCACTCTCTATCGAAGCAAGCTCCTCTGATGGAATTTCGTAATGGTTGTTTTCTGTTACTCACAGATTAACATGAGTAAGCACATCGACAAAGGGGAAAGTACATAGCTCTGATGTTTTTAGCTCATAAACTCCATGCTGCTCTACACCATCTTGTCCTTGAACAGAGTCAGTATACAACTGCAGGTATACAGTCATCGATTGCTTCTTGGGATCATTATATGGCACAGCCTCTATTCTATTGGGACGTTACGATTTCCAGTGCAAACAAGACGAACAAGGTTGCCAATCCTGAACGTCTTGTTGTCCCTGTCAAGTATAGCATAGTCCTCAAACAGAGCAACGTGGTTACTTTGAAAAGTAGTATCTCTTTCAGCTCTGCCATACTCCTGTCGTTGGCGTACTCTTTGTAGTCTACAACTTGCAAAAAACGTAGTGCAAAAGAAATGTAAGAGATAACGACAAGAAATGAAAACAAATTAGGTAAATGTTACCTGTCGTGGGACAAGTTGGGATCCTGATTCAGCATCGAGACCAGTGTGCTCTTATAGATCTGCTCCCCTCCTCTTCCTGATATTGTTACACGTGGGTTGTGTTTGTGACGTCCCGCAGATGGAGGTGTTTCCTCATTGTCGTGAATATAGTGTAGCTCACCAAGAAAGAGTTGTCTGGAGTCATCTGCACTTTCAAATGCTTGAAGGTCATCTAACATATAGAGTATTATATTATTATTAATAGTAAATTCAAGTTGAAAAAAATTACTCAGAACCAGCCAATCACAAGTTTCTGCCAAATGGTCAATCACAAGAACCAAACGGCAAATATATATCACGTTGTTTGTTTATCTCAGGCAATGAATGAGATTAGCAAACGCAAAATTCAAAATATATCGATAGTCAAGTAGCTTTTCAAGTGGAAGCTAAGTGGAAAACCACTCTATGCTCAAATGTACTATTTATTTACCTGAAATGCACGGTCCTCCATTACAAGCTTCGTCTTCATGAGTGATCTTGGTAGGTACACTATTTCCCTCCTAAAATTTGTTTCCAGGTTATCGGAAGGGCCGATAAAACCAAATGTTTTCACTGGAGACACTATCATCATCACTACCATTATCAATACCACCACCATCATCATCATCACCACCACCATTATCAATACCACCACCACCACCATCATCATCATCATCGTCATCAGCAACTCCACCATCATCACCTCCACTACCACCACCTCCACTACCACCACTACTACCACCACCATCGTCGTCACCACCACCGTCATCATCATCTTCACTACCACCATCATCATCATCATCCTCAACGTCAACCTCTGTTGGTTCCATTCCAACTGAGCGCGCAAGTTCTTGGGCTAAAAGTGTTCCTTTCCTCCATTCTTGAATCTCTTCGCCTTGATCAGGATATTGATCCAAGAGAGCCCTCTCGTAGCCGACAGGATACTGTTTTGACCATATGCTCTCTTGCTTGGGATGTGGCTTCGCGAACTCTGGTGCGTTTGCGTCAATTCTGATGTGTTCAAGACGGATCATGTGAGACGTGTTCCGGCTTACATCTCCAAAGGTGTAGTTATGGTGGTGACCCACCCATTGTTACTCCAAAAATCTTCAAGCACGTCTGAGCCAGTCAGGTCAAGACGGCATTCTTGGCTAGGGAAATTGTCTCTCATGTAGCATATGAGAAGAACGGCACAATAACAGGAAATCAAGATATCTGTGTACTTCTCCCTTGTGATGAAGTTGGTGCGAATGGTGAGGCGAGGATGGCGATGTACGTAATTGTGCCAGATTGCCAGAAAATGCGTCACAGTTGGCAGCATACCTGATGCGATCCTGCAGAGAAGCCACGCTGCTACAGAATATTTCCATGTAGTACCAAACAAGAAGGAGATAAACTAGAGTTCCCAGAAACATCGGATTTGGTCTTTGATTGGGCGCTCTACCGTCAATCAATCGCATTAAACAGTCCCTCACCTTAGGAAAACAGAGCTTTTGTCAGGAGCCCATAAGTAGGAGCGTCCATACGGTATTGGGTAGTGTCACAGCGTTTTCACAAGTGTGGTTATTTTTAGAACAGTTTTCCCGCGAATTTAGACCAATCAGAGAACGTTTCCGGTATGACGTTTTTTTAAAAATTTTGATGAGATGGCAGGTAAAATAAAGATGGCATCCGATAGCGACAAAGAGATTCTTCAAGTGAACTAAACTACGAATCGTCTAGTGATAGTGAGAGCAGTAATGAGTCATTCGGTACAACAGAATCACTTGAAAGTGATAGTGGTGACGATTGTGCTTCTAAAGGCATCCAAAGCAAGTGGTTCGAAGAACTCGAACACGAAGGGACCGACTGAGAAGCTGTTGTACAAAGTTGTAGCGTATGGATGCAAATTAGCCGAAGACTTTCAAAGACATATTTTCGTCTAAACTATTTCGTCAGAAAGTGAATTCAATTTATTCTTGGATGTGGTTTAGTGGTATCTTGTAATTATCGTTGTGGAGTTTGAAGACTGACAAGGCTATTCAAAAACAAATTCGCTGAAACTGCATGAGCGACAAGACGAGTGAATCAAATTACAAATAAGATTGGTGAAAGTAAGCGTGTTGTCATTTGTTGTGTCTTTTCTGTTACCTAAAATGACTTAAAAATGGATTGTGAATATTTTTGTGAGTCTGCCGATTTGAAATATATTAATAAAAACACCTTCATTCAAGTTTTGATGTTTAATTTAATAGATTCACTGAGCTTATTATTTTATACACACGCTTCACTGTCAATGTAAAGAAGAGTTGAGCGAAACTGACTCAAAATTGCTCTGTTTTTAAATTCAGTGACCTTCATTTACTGCGCCGGTACTCAGACATTCAAACAGTCGGCTGGAACCAGTTGTCAATTAATCAAATTCAAAACTCAAACGAATTGAAAACTAAACTGATACATTATTCGACCAAATGATCCATAATGTAGCTCAAAATCATATTTGGTTTCCATTTGGTGGGTGTTCTGACTTTTATTTTTAAGTTTTCTGATTTTTCATGTTGATTGACAGAAGCGAAAAACCAAATTACAAGCCAACTGCCTAAATAGACTATCGCTTTCAATGCACCTTACTTGACTTTAACTTTGACTTTCTAACGTTTCAGAGGCACAACGCTTCATAATACGTTTGTATTTCTCCGTGAGGTAAATAGGAACTGGTATTTCTGATCAGAAAACACGCGTTCACATTATCTATCCTCGAACTGCCTGGCTATCACTTCAATTCAAATCCTGTAAGTTCACTTCGTTCGGGAAACGCAGTCTAGAATTTTAGGTCAAGGTTCAAAGTAGCGGCCTATGGAATCCCGGGAAGTTGTTGGTATGATAAAATTGTGAATCAGACACAAAGAAAACTGGATAATCCTGACTTTTATTTGTACATTCATCTCTTCGGGTCTTTCGAAATTCCGCCATTTTATTTTTGACGTGAAACCGGAAATAAAACCGCCATACCGGAAACGTTCTCTGATTGGTCAATTGACAGAAAAACTGTTCTAAAAATAACCACACTTGTGAAAACGCTGTGACACAGACCCAATATAGAGCATGGACGCTCCTACTTATGGGCTCCTGCTTTTGTACAGACCTCCAGTTCTGCCTGTCACGACGGTTGATATCACTTGCCCCAAGACCATGCTCTATTGGAGGAAAAACATCGTAAACACGTTTAATATGATTCATATGAACCATATAGTCCACTAAGATCAAAGCTCTTGTAGCATGGTCCAGGGGATTCAACAGCTTCTTGTGGTTGTGAATGTAATCTTGATCACAGAGGTCCCTAATGATGTAGTTGCCACCTTTCTACAAGAAAATACAATCCCTAGGTTGACAGGAATCGGTCGAAATCTGCTTCCAGCAGCGTCACTTCCAGAAAGTTGAAGCATAGTCTTCCGTCTTCTTGAGTCACCATCGGAACTGTTGCCAATAAGGGGCCCTATAACAGGTTCCAGTTCATGCTCGTATAACCGTTGTACTTCCTGCCATTGCCTGTAGACAAAAGTGGTGTTGAACTTATTGCAAGTGGGCATGCACAAAATAGCTATTCATGGGAGGTTTGGATGGAGTGGGTTTAATATTATTGCCCTGGCGTAGGAGCCTATCTTGCACTCTTGAAACGCCGATATTATGGCGTTATGTCCTCCTTCTCCATCACCAACGTTAACAGTAAAAATGGTCCAGACATTGATGGTTGGCACCTGTAACTCCGCAAAACCCAAGAAGCTCGTCCTTTTCTTTGTTATACGTCACATGTGCGATTATAGCAGTTTCGTCTTCTGCTGCTAACACGGGAATGGAAGATAGACCAAGTTTTTTCATCGCCTCTGTATAGATTTCTTTGAGCTTTTTGAAATTCATAGCTTGAATTCCTCCCTCCAAATCCACTCTGTGGTGTTTACGCCATCTATAAATGGAATGGACTTCTCGCCCACAGATGTTCATTGCAACAAACGTAGCTAACCTGGGACCACCCCAGAGCATGATTACTTCCAATAAAAAGCTTCAGTGGTGCTTTGTACCTCTTTCCATTTTTATTTACATGAAGACTCTGTGACACGGATTCTAAAATCCCCACCAGAGTTTGTTTATTATCTAGCAAACCTTTTTCCGATGCTCTTTGGAGCTTGTAGGTGATAGACTTCATAGAACCACGCCTTGCGTACTCCACAAGTTTCTCTTGAGTATTTCGCACTCGGACACGCGAGCGTAGGTTTTTCGATTTTAGAAAAAAACAACTCGGATGATTGTTGCTCGATGTTTACCTTTTCGTCTTTTAATTTGACTACCATTTCTGAAGAATCCAGATAGTCATTGCGGACTGATGCTAAGTTCCTTTTCCCATCTGAGTTACAGGTCTTATTTCGTAGCAACATACGCTTCTTGAAAGAAGGTAAATTTGGAATTGCAGAACAGGAGGAGCACATTTCATTAGCAAAAGTTCCAACATCAGATGATCTAGAACATGAGACGCTTCTAAATGTACCTGTGATTACCTGTTCCGATTATTTGCCTGCAGTCACGAAACTAAAATGAGGCTCCGGATACCAGGTAATTTTGCCTCCATCCTCGCCAGGCTTCAAGTCATTAATTAGTAGTTTAGGATCAACAGAAATTGTGTCATTATGTACATTATACACATACTTATTCATGTAGAATCCTTTACATAGCTGATTCCAGGAGCAATGTACGCTCATGTTCAGTTTTTTGCGTCGGCTGAATTCAATGATTTCTTAGTTGCGTAGGGCACAAAAAAAAAGCAATATCTAAACTAGCATCACCTTGACCGGAATTACGCAGATGGCCGGTACTTCTCACGTGCTGAGACAAATTTCCAATGACATTTTGACCCAGTATAGACATATCACTTTGACAGGTCCGACAGACAGTGTTACCTTTTTTTAGAATAAAGATATTGCGAAACTTTGTCTTAATTTCGGCATGCAATTCTGAAAGCTCTAGTGACTCATCTGATTCTCTTGAATTAGCAATCAAGGCATTGGTTTTGTGCATTTGTGTCGCCAAATGCTGTCGCACACAATAAGGACCTTTGCTGATACTGCGAAGAGCTACGTCGGTCGTGCAGACGTTACAATGAGCAAATATACTAGCATTTTTTCGGCTGACAGATAATTGAACACTCGTGTTTTGAAGTAACTGTGCTTTCACGATTTTGTCAACAAGTTTCTGTAATTTTTGCAAACAAGCTGATGTGCCTAACTCTGATAATTGTTTGCAAAAATCGTGAAAGCACAGTTACTTCAAAACACGCTGATTATTAATATTTGGCGTTGCACTGGAGATTGTGATTGCGTTGGCAATTTCAATGATTTCTTGCTCAGTCCCACTGTCACTGTTAGTAGGCATCGAAGTGGAGACAGGTTCAATGTTGATGCTTTGAGGCTCATTGCTATTTAATTTTAGCCTTTTAGATGCCGGTTCGTGGTCGGCCAGAATAATTCACAAAGAATACTGCCCAGAAACACAACAATTCAAACGGAGAAAATCTAAAACAGAAATACATAAATATGGTCAATGCTCGGAATTCTATAGGTAAATTCCTTGCCTGACGATGGAATTCGACACTAAATTTCACGCGAAGATCTGGAGAGTGAAATTTAGCGTGGTACCGTCGGGCAACAAATTTTTCTTGAATCCCACAGCAATTTTTGTAGCTACTGCCTTCTGTGAATCCCGGAGGACGATGACACTATGTATATTTATTCACGACGCGACGATGTCGCTAGAAAAAATGCTGAAATCATTGACAAAATTCAATCAGAAACGAAAGTTTTCACTTCAAGAGACAACGGAAAGAAGGACTTGTTAAAAACTTGTCAAGCTCCAAAATCATTACAGCTCAAAATCGGAGCTCGTGTAATCTTAATTCAAAATATGCACGAATATGGTTTGGTGAATGGAGAGAGAGGTAAGGTACTGGGATTTATTGGAAAGTTTCCCTTAGTGGAATTTGAAGATGGACAGAAAGTTGTAATAAGGGAAAGGATTTTTGACGTTAGACGCGAAGGGATTGTCCAGGCTACTAGACGCCAGCTACCTCTTGATCTAGGCTGGTCAGTAACTGTTCACAAAGCACAGGGGATCACTCTCAAAAAAGCTGTGGTCGGCTTAAACAACATCTTTGCTCCTGGCCAGCCTATGTTGCACTGTCAAGATGTCGCACAATGGCAGGACTACAAGTGATACCTGGTAGGGACATGAAGTTCCCGGTTCCGTCTACCAAGGTAGTAGATTTCTACGAAAGCAAAATATGTAAATCTGTACTAACCATCGATACAGAATCAACTAGGGAAAATAACACTCCTCCAGACATATCTCCAGCCCAACAAAGCCAGCAAGAAAACACGGCTGATACCAACCCAGCTGTGCCTCCATGTGACTGGGATAATATCGCACCTATGCCCTCACATGTGAACATACCAGAAATTCTGCATACCATTGCAACAAACCCACTGAATTCACAGATAACAAAAGACCTGTGTGCTAAGTTAAAATTAGAACAAAATGAAATATCTGATATATTACACATGTTTATATGTAATGTATGGATGTAGTTGGACAGAATTGTTGTGAAACTTCCCCAAGCTGATAACCAAGAAACTGTTGAAGTCATTGACAAAAAACATTGGAGTGGTCATTCCTTTCTTCTACTTCAACTAAAAACATCAGATGAAATGAGAAATAAGTGGCATGAAGTCCTACGAAACCACAACATAATTAGCTTAGAAACAAGATTACAGCCAGTCCATTTGAAGTTACTATTACTATTTCAACAATTTCAGTTGGTGCATGTTAGACGATTTACGAATATTAATTAGGTGCAATATCTCAGATATCTTATCCATATGAAGTTGAAAACGGCTTACCCTCCTTCCTAAATCGCTCATGTTTCCCATTTTACCCATGCTAGACTTCATTCCAGGTCAACATTTCCAAATACAGCGATTTAGGAAGGAGGTAAGCTATTTTCAACTTCATATGGATAAGATATTGCACCTAATTAATATTCGTAAATCGTCTAACATGCACCAACTGAAATTGTCGTAACTTTTGAAATATCCAAAACGTACACGGGTTTTTACAGATTTGTGTAAATGAAATGATGTTCAATCCGATTGTGTCAATGAAAGAGTCCAGCGAGGTGCCACTTTTGCAAAATAATCGAGTAAAGTTGGGTAATTTTGAGCCGCCGTTCAGTTAAATCTTAGTGGGGTTAATTATCAACTAATTTTCTCATAAACGGCTGAACCGATTGAATAACGCTTTACCTCTAGACAAACTAGATACATTTATCTACAACATGATATAAAAAGTTTCGCTGGATAATGCGAGACGAAGTTTGTACAGCGCCGTAAAAAAGTGCATAATTTCATGCAAATTTGACCTCTTGACCAGCTCTCAGACGGAATCATTTCAAAAAATAAAATAAAATAAAATAAAAATATTTTGAAACAAACCAAACCCGTTTTAGTTTTAACCTTGATATAGTCTTTCATTAGCTAGAGTTTGGGAGATATTTATTTTAGAAGCGAAAACGACTGAGAGGTTTAAATAGCCAGTCAACAGGCCCTACAGGGGGAAGAAGAGAGGGGGGGGGGGGGGGGTGGTTGAGGGTGCAGGGGCATCGGATCGAAGGGAAAGCCGGGAAGAAGAATGTCTTTCCTCTTATCCCCCTCCTCCTCATTTCCCCTCCCTTGACAGGCTGTTCACAGACTAACTATTACATAAGTTGGAAGCGAGACCATGGAAAAGTCAATTATGACAAGTGTATTTAGTTGTTACAAATGCATACATGTACTTATTTGTCAATTATTGTCTTACAAATAGCTCTAGCAACAAAGAATATTGCAACTAAACATCCCACACCACCCTCTACTGTTGTTCTGTCAAAAGAAAGTCAATCGAAGATCAGGTACATCGCAGGGTGGATAGTATTTAAAGAACTTGGAGCGACTTCAAGATACATCCGCCTTTATTACTCATCCGCTAACAAGAAAGTTAAAAACAGAGTGAAGAATGAGGGCAAAATCAAAGATGTTCTTCAGAGTCTTACAACATCAAAGTCCAGCATTTGTGATGACACCAAGTACCCTGCAAGTCTGACCCATATCGAGCGATACAACCATGGTGGTTTAGTCCATGTTAGAGACATTTTCTTTTTATTTGTGGTCACACTTGAAGAGGTTTGTTGTCAACATTTCACTCAAGAAACAGCTGACCTTTATAAGTGGGATGCTGTGAAATTCTCAAGAAATAGAATTAGAGAAGATCCAAGACTGGCTGATTGTTGGAGACAATACTCCCCTTTCGAGTTCATTGTGGAGAACCGCTGTGTGAATGTTTTGCAGGCGCACAGCAAACTCCGAAACGAGGCTTAGCCTGAGCTGTGAGAGTTTGTTTTCATCACTCGTTCATCGATACGATAGAGATTTTATAATATTAATAGCTTTAAAATGAATCAAGAAGAAGGTAAAAGGAGTAAAGCGAGAAGAGGAAAAGAGTGTGCAGCTGTTGGATGCACAAACTGCGAATATCAGCGAGATGGGACAGCATCAGGAATAAGATTTTTTCGGTTTCCAACCAAGCCATCATCAAGAACACGTTGGTGCAATCTGATAAAAAGACAGCACGGTAGAGATGGCTTCTTTGTTACCGCGAATACCGTGCTTTGTGAGCAACATTTTCCAGCTAAGGTTGTCTATAAACCGCCTGGAGGACGTAGAAGTAGATTACGCCAAGGTAAGATCGAGTAGGCCGTCATGATATACCGCACTGATCGAATCACTATTTGCAAGCTGACAACGACGAAACTGGTTACATATAAGAAGCTTTTAAAATAATGACGTTTTTATCTTTGGAAGGAGTGGAACCATCGATATTTAATTGGTCAGGCGATCAGAAATTGAAGCCGAGTCGTCCACCTCCAAAGCCACGCGAACGAACACGAGAACGAAACCCAAACGGGACCACTGAGGTTGTTTATACTTCTACACTGACTACAACATCCCTGGTTACATTCCAGTCCAGTGCACAAGATGTAGAAAAACGCAGTCTGTTTTACCAACCTGTAATAGCTCCAGTGATGAAGAAGAAGTTATGGACATTGAAACAACTACATGTATGTCTGAAATAAGCGCTTCGACAGCGGTGGTAAGGGATTTTTGTTTGCTTTTTTGACAATGCCCATATTTGGAGCAGTATTATCTTCTCAGTTCTTTAGTTTAGTACATGTACTCCTACATAGTTTACACTAATCCTAGGAGGTCCACACAAAATAAAATTACAAGTCATCAGCCTGCATTTTATATAAATTACAAGTCATCAGCCTGTATTTTATATGAATTTAATCATTTATAACTTTTAACTTTATATGGGGTAAGATTAAATTCATATTGAATACACGTTGATGACTCAAGTTGTATTGATTACTCAAATGACTCAAAGATTGCTTGCTTTGTATTGTAGAGTGTAGAACAATCAACCCAAACAGATTGGTCATTTGGTGTGAATGAGTCAACTGTTCCTCATCACTTGCTTGATCACAGTTATGCATTTGAATTTAATATGTGCCCATCTGATCCTCTTGATTACAAGACAAGTATCGAGGAAAGACTGGAAGTACAATCTGCAATGAATGAAAATTTGGGGGGAAAAGTTGGAGCCCTGCAAAAGGAGATTGACTCTTATAAAGAGAGAGAATTTAAACTTGAGAAATTTAAAGATGATAATGTTGGAATTCAATTTTACACTGGTTTTCCCAGCTATGAAGCTCTTATTTGCTTTTTTGAATATATTGAACCCAAAGTTGCAAAAATGCAGTATTGGAACAGTAGAAATGTGCACGACTCCCATTCATACCAGGAAGAGGGGAAGAAAAAGCCAGGGCCAAAAAGAAGTATGCCACCCTTAACCGAGATGTTTATGGTGTTAGTAAGACTCAAGGTTGGCCTATTTGTCAAGGACATTGCAGACAGGTTTGGAATATCACCTGGACAATTCTCGAAAGTATTCTGTACATGGATCAACCTATTGTATCTGGAATTAAGGTTGATATTTCCATTTCCATCTCAAGAAAAGGTGAGAAGGAATATTCCAGAGCAGTTTTCACTGTACCCATCAACCAGAATAATTATTGACTGTTCTGAGATCTTTGTTGAGGTACCATCCTCTATGTTAGCTCAATCTCAAACATGGTCCAACTACAAGCACCATAACACTTTTAAAGTGTTAATAGGTATAACACCAAATGGCCAAGTAACCTTTGTTTCAAAGTTATGGGGTGGACGTGTATCAGACAAATATATCACACAACATTCTGGTCTGATTGATCTCCTTGGAGCTGGTGACAACGTCATGGCTGACCGGGGATTTGACATCAGTGACATTTTACCACGAGGCTGTCGCTTGAACATACCACCATTCAAAGGCACAAGGGAGCAGTTAACTGCAGATGAGGTACAAGAGACTGTTCACATTGCTTCAGTCAGGATACATGTGGAACGTGCCATTGGTCGCATAAAAAATTACCATATTTTAGATGGCACCCTACCCCTGAGCCTTGCCCATCTAGCTGATCAGATTTTTACTGTTTGCTCATACTTGACCAACTTTTTGCCTCCGCTCCTCCAACCCGCATTTACAAGGGACGGGTAAAGAAAACTTTATGAGCTTTATTATATAATAGTCAAGTGACAACAATGTGTATTTACAATGTATTTATTTTTCTACAACAACAGGATATTACTAATTGCCTATTTTAAAAGTGTATTTAAAATTTCAAACCACAACACTAACTTTTGTTAATAAATAAACAAGCTTTTTTGAATATCTGAAGTAGTTATTTTTTTCCACAGCTATTCTTTCCATCATATTGTTTCATGGTAAAGAAACATTAATTATATATTTAGAAGGTTGATGAACACAGAAAGATAGCCTGGAAAAAATTATAACTACAACACATGCATCCATTTATTTCTCATCCATGCAATAAAATTTATGAAAATATCTACATGTATCTATAAAATCTGTGATTTTATTTAACCCGTGAAACAAAACTACGGGAATCAATAATTTATAATAAGCTGTAATAGTCAAATGAAAATAAAAGTACTCAGTAGAATTAGAGTACATAATAATGTCTATTACACAAATATCTATATCTATATTATAAAATTGCTCGATTATAATGTCATATGTTTGTTATATAACATTATTAGCTAAAATATACATATCAATGGCTTCTAGAACGCTTTCCATACTGTTTATAACTTTTCCAACCATGATGTTTGTACAATGAGATTCCCCTGGCAACTCTCCTAGTCAATACTTCTGGAAGAAATGCTCGCTTATAAAAATAATCTAGTCTAGGAAATGTTTCCTTATACCACCAGTGTTTATTAAAATATATTCTCTGAACATGTAAGTTATTGGGGCCAAACCAAACAACAAAGTCAACCCAGGCTAAACTACAAACAAACATTTGCCCCTGAACTTGATAATAATACTGGTGATTAGTTTTAAGCGCTGGTTCCCCAGAATGCATGGTCATACAAAACTGTTTGTCACAACAAGCATCCTCTACACACATTCCCTGCTTTGAGTATGGGCATTTTATCTCAAGTCCCCCTTCCTTTTTACCCTCTGCCAATGGATCAAAAACCATGCCATCTAAGCTTGCCCCATACCCTGGCCTGGCTAACTCTCGATATAACAGTACCTACTTTCCAAACCCTCAAACCCTTGTTACCCTCTAATTTTTTCTTACTTAAATAGTCTTCCACAGCATCATCCTCATGAAGATGACCATACTGTAGAGAAGGGATCTTTGTTGATGCATGAACTTTGTACATAATCTGTTTTAATAGTTTATCTGGTTCAATGTTTCTGATTGCAGCTGCCTTAAAATTTGACGCTGTCAGTTTAACTTTCTTGAGCTCTCTCCAAAATGCATTATCTTGACCCCTTGAAAGTCTTTCGATTCTCTCAATGTCATTATCAGTAATCGTTTCTGTATATTGATCAATCATTGCCTTAAACTTGAATGTTGCAATGTTGTAGTCCTCATTGAATGGCAGATCCATTTCAGTTTCCTCAGTTACCATAGAAACATCTATTGTATCATCAGGTATGCTTTCACATATACTGTCTACTATAACATTACCATCAGACACAGCTTTTGGTTTTACATTATGAAATAAAAATAGTGAGCTGCTTGGCAGACAGTGGCTAAGCTTTGAGAGCATAGTGTTGAGTCTTGTTTCATCAAGTTTCCTATCAATGGGAGCTCTCGGATCATAGTAGCTGGATTTGGCAATCTCTGCACTCTTCTGGCCATAACGATATTTAGTTATATTTATGTCATCTACTGGCTTTGGGTCTACCTTAATATTTCTGGGAACATTCCAGGAACAGAGTCTTGAGGTGCAGGAGACTGGCTCGTGGTGGTTCTTCAACCCTTGTCGACAGAAGTCTTCAATGGCGAATAAAATGCCTCCTATGTGATTACACTGCCCATGACCATTAACACCTCTCCTGGAATATAATACAAAAGTTTAATAAGGGTATTGTAATAATAATAATTATAATAATATATGTTATTTTAAAGAAATAATTTCAAGTAGCAATCTTACCCAGCTGGGCACTTGCATGCGGCCTTTAGAACTTCATTATTATTACCATGACTAAAAACAATGGCGCGACCTTGTACTTGGTTTGCTTCATTGAAGCCAGCACTTCTGCTTTCACGTACGTCAATCCACCAACTGTTGCAACTTTTAGGTCTTTTACATGTCCTTCCTTGAAGAACTGAAAAGCTTTGAGCTTCTTATATCCAGTAGTTCTCAGCGATGAGTGATCGTACTTCCTTGTTGTCAAAACAAGGTAGTCGTACAGTTGAACGAAGTCAAACGATGGCAAATCTCTTAAGTCCTTTTTCCACATCAAGGTTTCTGCATCCTTGATGATCTTCTCGTAGGTAATGTCAAGTTTCTTGTTCTTATTCGGAGCTGAGACATCTAAGAACTGCTCTTCAGCCGATCTACTGGGAGCATCTGTACCACTACCAGTTGCCAACACGCCATAGCAACGTTCGACCAAGTCGCTTTTTTTGCCGCTTGATGATAGTCCGTGCTCATTCAATAGTCCTTTAAGCTCTTTTACAGTAAGTTTTTGAAGATCTTCTATGTTTGATATCGAAATTTCGTCATTATCTATCATTTTCAAGCTATTTCTTATTCAAATTCTCGCGCCATCACAGCACAGCAGACAGCAGAACACGAAGGAACTCAGGCTAAGCCTCGATCTCATGTCAATATGCGCCTTCCGTTCTAAAGTTCAGCGGTTCTCCACAATGAACTCGAAACTGGAGTATTGTTACAGTCATTTGCAAAAATTCTGGCCGCTACGATATATCAATATATCAATATATCGGGTGCATTATGGGTAATTAAATAATACTATTTTGAGTTTCCTAACTTATTAAACGAAGCAAAATTTACAAACAACAAACGTATGACTAAAATAAACATTATACTAAATATTTATACCAACTTTACTGGCATTAACCCGCTTTAAGGGGATTTTGCTATTATTTAATTACCCATAATGCACCCGATATATTGATATATTGATATTTCGTAGCGGCCAGAATTTTTGCAAATGACTGTAAATGAACTTCAAGGTATTTGTACCTACTAAACCTACACTACTAGTGAAACTCTCTGAAACATTCATATTTCATGAACAATTTATTTCATACTTTATTCTGTGACAGCTACATTGTGGCTGAGAGATCATTTCATATATACATGTATATATAAAAGAGATTGTTTTAAAAATCTATTCAATATCAACTGATTATAGACATTTGTGATAGGCTAGGCATTCAGAAACATCAATTTTAGATTAGTATCACATCTAGCAAGACTAAAACAATATTTTTGAGCACTATTTTGTGCTTAGATATCTAGACATTTGTATAAATGTATACTAATATCATTTCTGTAAACAAGTGTATACACCTATTTCAAAAAACGTTGGCATCTGAAATCTGAATATGAAATCTGAAATCTTATTATTATTGTAGATATGAGTTGTGATCTATCTTGTAATTACTGGAATATGCCTACACGACCTTTAGGCGAAGACGTACGTTGGTGAATAGTGTGGCTACAAGTCTTTTAGGTCACAGATTCAGCTAGATTTCAGATGCCAATGTTTTTTGAAATAGGTGTATATATTACATACTGGTATCTCTGTTTCAGAGGGACAATCAATGACAACTACTGAGTCCCATTTACAGCCATACAGTGATCAAGAGACACCAGGTATGTACATGGACACTGCTATATATACAACAGTCCTAGCTGCTGTACTAAACAACTATTTACACTATTTCAGAGGGACAATCAATGACAACTACTGAGTCCCATTTACAGCCATACAGTGATCAAGAGACACCAGGTATGTACATGGACACTGTTATACAACAGTCCTAGCTGGTGTACTTAACAACTATTTACACTATTTCAGAGGGACAATCAATGACAACTACTGAGTCCCATTTACAGCCATACAGTGATCAAGAGACACCAGGTATGTACATGGACACTGTTATATATACTACAATGTAGCTGGTGTACTAAACAACTATTTACACTATTTCAGAGGGACAATCAATGACAACTACTGAGTCCCATTTACAGCCATACAGTGATCAAGAGACACCAGGTATGTACATGGACACTGTTATATATACTTGTAACAGTCCTAGCTGGTATACTAAACAACTATTTACACTATTTCAGAGGGACAATCAATGACAACTACTGAGTCCCATTTAATTTACAGCCATACAGTGATCAAGAGACACCAGGTATGTACATGGACACTGTTATATATACTACAATGTAGCTGGCGTACTAAACAACTATTTACATTAAATTACAAAAATATGCTACAATTATTGTTTTGGTTCTATATATTAAAATGGCATCATTGTGTTTCAGAGTTAGTCCTAATGGAAATTGATCACAATCAATGTTACTCAAGTGGTATGTTAAAAAAATGCTGGTTTATAATGATAGCCTGATTATCAGATGGCTTGGTATCGACAACTGACCACTTGTTCATGCTGTTCAGCTGACCATCTGATAATCAGGCTATCTTTAATGAGTACCAAGTCTAGATAGTACTGTTGATTCCTATTGTTTGATGGTCACTGCTATTTATTACTTCTAGCTACGTATACATGTATTTGCATCTGTGTTCCCCAGAAACTAACGACAATGTTCCCTTAGAATCTTATTGTTGTATATTACATGTACATATGTTGCTTATCTCAACTTTTCATATTTAGTTCTAGATAAAAAGCTGTCTTCTGAATTAGCAAACATGACCTTCAAGAGGCTTCTTCGGCGGCATCTAAACATGAGAAGTGAAGAATATGTTAAAACACTGAAGCAAAAACTGAATAGAAAGAAAGAATTAGCCCACAGGAGAAAAGTTGAAGGAAAAAGTGGAAAAAGGAAGTCAGTGATTGACAACATAATAACTGATAAGACACAAGGCTACTTCAGTTCCCATCTGATATTGAAAGCGAAAGCGGTAACCGGGAGTTCTTCATTTGGTAAACTGAGCAAGGCAGATCTACATTATATGATTATATGACATAAAGTTTGTGTCAAAAACTAAAAAAGTACTTTGCCAAATGCTAACCGACAAAATAGTAGTCACTGAAAGAATTCCTCGACCCGACAGAGTTCAGGCAGCACGATTCTCACAAATAAGGGAAAACCACCGAAACAAAAAGGAAGTAGATGATTTTCCAGATGTTGATGTTCAGGACAACACAATTAGTAACACAAACGATTCTACTTCAGAAGAGGTCCCCTCTCAGTCTCAAAATGGGGAGGAAAGTCCTCCATCACATAATGACGTTGAACAGTCAGTGGAAACTAATGTCCAAAATACTTCCAATCCCAACAAGCGTAGACCCAAGTTTACACCATCACCTTCCCAGCTTATGTTACTGCTAGAAGACCATGAAATACAGCCAAACAAGGAGCTTAACATGATGAGATCTAGAGAATTGGCAGACAACATATCACAAATAGAAAGCTGGCATAAACGTCAAAGAAAAAGAAATAAACAAACCACTACAGGTAACAATTTGATACAGTATCCATGTGAAATTAATGTATTATTATAATGACAGATCAGACTGAAGATATTAGATTATAGCATATTATTTTTTTCACTAAATAACATAATGTGAGGTGCAAGTATATATGTTTTTTTCAATCACAAAATATTAAAATATAATTATAATTATTTTGTAATTTTAAAATTATATATATATTACTGTAATACTTGTATTCACTTGTAAACGTACAATATATATGTTGTGGTTTAATTTTTCCCAGTGAGTTGTTCTAAGGTGAGGTTTAGGGTTTTATGGTGGGTAATTATAAGTTACTGGTATGTGTTTCAGATAAGTTGGTTGTAAAGGATTTTAAAAACTGAAAGGAAGTGAATTGTGAAACTAAAACAATGGACTAAAATTTTTAAACCAGTGGAAATTTCAAACCACAACATACACAGTGGTAAAATAAATATACAGAGAGTATCGAGTCTGAGATAATCAGTCGAGATAATACCTTTAATTGCAATACCTTTATTGATGAATGTTGTCATTAAAGGTGCAATCAGTGTGATTCAGAACAATTCCCATTGGCGATGCCGTAGTTTGACATATGCACAATTGCATTGATGTTGGACCCTAAAATACACAAATTAGGTGAAGGTAGAATTTTAAAATATTTTATAAGTTCAGGTAATTATTGACAATAAATAATAATTATTATATGTTGTTCTCAGGAGAACAAGGACAACTCATGCATGAGTAACATGAATGGTCAAGAATGAGCCAAACAATAATTCATTCCATTGCTCAGTACTTAGCAGCTATCAACTGATTCAAGTAGAAGCAAGTGACAAGGCTTACAATGTACATTGTAAGCTTATATAATAAACCGGGAAAGAAATGATGACCTACAGACCCCAGTTGAGTTCAGTTGTTGAAAGGGTTCAGTATGAAATAAGTGCTAATTAACTACCTACATGTACATGCAGTTGTACTAATTTTAGAGTGGCTTTCATAAACCCATGTACATTTCATTTAGTAAGTTATTAATTTACCATAAGCAAGTTCTGTTGGGTTTTCATTTTGCCCCTCTTGGGCTCTCTGGCGTCCAAAAAATAATTATTGACGATCTTGATTGGTTCGTGATGGGTTTACCTCACACCCAGGGAATTTTGAAAACAAGATCTGGCAGTACTTTCTAAAACCAAGAATCATTGATTGAACATCAAACATAGTTTTGACTGAAAGGAACATTCTGTTTTTCTGGCCTGCGCGAATTCCATCTGTGGATTTCACTTGATGTTGCCAGTCAACCAACCACTGAAGAGCATACACATTCTCTATGAATCTAGAATCATCAAGGGATCTGTGTAAGGTAAAAAGGATAATGAGTCACATGTAATGTTCAATATAATTTTAAAGTTATAGTTAAAATACTACAGCATTCATGTTGAAAAATGTCGCCATCTTGCAATTGCGTATTTGTGAACTGTCATGCCATTTGATTGGTTGAAAATAATATTGGAAAATATAACAGTGGTGGTAATTGGACATAATTCAACTAGAGCTCACGTGGTGTACTTCATGTTACTGTCACCAAAAAGTTATTAGTTTGCATGTACATCTAGCGCTGACCTTTGTACAGTTTATCGACTCGATTTAGTTGTTCGATTCTCTACATATTAGCAAAACTATTCTAAAATAAGGTTGATAAACGAGATTTTGCTAATATTTAGAGAATCGAACACCTAAATCGAGTCGATAAACTGTACAAAGGTTAGTGCATTTGTACGGCACGGACATTGTCCGATCTTTTTGGTGATGTCCAGTACTTATAAACATGAAGTACACCACGTACCTTGTAAGCCTCTAACGTCGAATCGGTGATCGTTCCTACAATAGCCATCAATGCCATGTACATGTATGTAACGAACCTGAACGGAGCTTTGGTTGCGAAATTCTTCAAAAGCAGCTTTGTAATTTCTAAAAATTATATTGAAGAGTCAAGTACGTCGGTTTGTCCCTCAGGCAGGTATGTCTTTTCGATCTGTGAATAGAGAATTGTCGTAATAGACTTTATATTGTAAAAATTAAGTAAGTATATAAGTAATTTGTATACATGCATGCATGCATGTATTAAAGCTTATATTAAGCTTTCTTACATGTTGTTGTCGTATAAAGCATTCACAGTCAATGCCATTAAACGTTATCCATACATGGAATTTTAATTTCAAAAGCATAAATCACCTCTGCATGTGAAAACGGGCATTGTTAAAATTATTTTCTCACACTGAGGTGATTATTTTATGCTTTTGAAAATATTAAAATTCCACGCGTGCAAAACTGACGAATATATAATGAGGTGACATTTACTGTAGTGTTAATATCTTTTTAGCTGGACAACGTATATAAGTTTCTAGTGTAACGTCACACCATGAAATATCCCATACACTTACCTGAAGTCATGCACTTGTATTTTCTTTGTATATGCATCCCGTCACTTAGCTGGCTCGTCATTGTGTGTATACACTTAGAAAATGCAAGTGATGCGTGGGATATTCCACATCATATTATGCCACTCAAATTAGCTTTGTATAAACTAACTTATGCATGTACTAGCTTACCTCTAAGAGTTCCAACATTCTTTCTCCAAGAATATCAAATGCAAGATAGTTTCGCATTCTACTGCCAGAAGAGAGATTAAAATGATCATCAGTCAGTTTGTGGTGCACTCTCACTGTGTTGATTGAGTCTCTCCTGTAGCATTTCACCCAATGGTCCCAAAGAATATTCTTTCCATTATGTGTCAGAAATCTTGTACCAGTGCCATTTCCTTTGCTTTTTTCAATATTATTCCTCAGCTTCTTGAAATTATGCTGGAAGGTAATTTAATAAAATATAAGATTTTTCAAAAATAATTATGCAGTCATTATAGTTTTTAAATTGTCTAAAATTTGATTAGGTGGCCTTGATTGGTGTATAGTCACACTGTAAATCCTGCATGGTCCTCGCTATAGCAACATAAGCACAAACACACTGCAGATACAGTAATGCATTGCTCATTAACGGTGCTTGTTTTTTGTCACACCTATTGCATAAATGGTACAATGAGTCTGTGTATGTTGCTTGTGCTTATGCTTATGTCGCTAGTGTGGACCAGGCTTTACTTCTGGAAGAAAAAAAGAGTTATATATAATATATATATATGAGATCTGCTCGCAAGAAAGGGGTCTTACACTGCACTTATGGGAGTTCTTGATTTCACCGTGATGAGGGTGACGATGTACCCCTTTCGTGTTTGCAGACCTCGTATATATATATGAGGCATTTCAACATGAAAGGGGGGCTATCCATTTTCAATACTAAGGATATTTTGAAAAATCGATGTGCATCCAAAAGGGTCTCAGTCAAGAAGGATCCTTTTGTGTTAACAGGCCTCATGAGGTAACGTTGCTATCAGCATGGACTACTGTACGTGCCGCAATGGACGGCTGATATGCGCGTCTTATATTCAATGGCAGTGTTGCGGCTAGTCTGAATGAAACAGAACATGTTCTCAGTACGACACGCACGTCAGTCAATGGCGGCCGATTCTTCAATAGATTAACCCAGAAAATACCGCGCAGAATCGATCAGTATTGCCTGGCAAGCAATAATTGAGGTGTATATAAGCTATACTCAGTTTCTTTGTTTTATTATAAACTGAACCTTCGCTCCCCTCCCTAGCTATGTATCTCTCTGGTGTCGACCCATATACGCGGTTGCTTTTACTCAATAATTGAGGTAACGTTGCTATCAGCATGGACTACTGTACGTGCCGCAATGGACGGCTGATATGCGCGTCTTATATTCAATGGCAGTGTTGCGGCTAGTCTGAATGAAACAGAACATGTTCTCAGTACGACACGCACGTCAGTCAATGGCGGCCGATTCTTCAATAGATTAATCCAGAAAATACCGCGCAGAATCAGTATAGCCTACTAGTTGTGCCTGAAATGTGGGACCCGCCCTCCTGCCAGCTGCATCTCTACAAACATTAACGATGAGTTCAAGTTCAAGTTCAATTTTTATTGCACATCAGAAAACTTTATACATAACTGCTAGTGAACTAAAAAGATTGAAAGGTAAAAATAAATTAAGAACATTAATATTATTTACAAGAGACCCAAAAATACCTAAGTAACTACCGCATGCGTTTGATGATGATAGTGTGGATTACCTGTGTCTACTCATTCCGCAATGCATTATTGTCTTATTGCACAAAATTTCTGGTCAAAATGCAGCACAATGCATCATTATTTGTCGTTACGGACCCCACCCTAATACTATTATTTGACATATATTTCATGCAAGTTCTATCTCCCCTGCCCTCTCCAGTGGATAACGATAGCACGTGAAGTCTTAACAAAAATGGCAGAACTTTTTATCGAAGGTAAGCTTCCAAGTTGTTTTCATTAATTTGTTGTATGTAAGCTCTTACTTAAGACGAAAGACGAAGTTATAAGCTTACATGTAAGTTCTTATTTAAGCTTATATAGGACTTAAGCTTACTGTATTTCCATCGTCATCGATATATCACTCGAAATTGTTCTACTCACTGGCTGCAGATATCAAATAACTTTAAGAGTTTTGAATATGAACTTTTAAAATTATACTGAGAGGAGGATTAAGAGGAGGGAAGCTCGAGGAAGCAAATTCATACGTAATTATATACTGAAGTATTGCATACTAATCACAGGTGGCATGGTATGGCAGTGTAATACATTAATGTATTTAACTTTGTACATGTATACATTCATAAGGTTGTTATTGCACATGAATGCATGATGCAAACACTCCTGATCTTTTCTAGCTGAGTCCACTATAACTGATGACTGCCTAGCCTGCGAATACAGTCGCATTTTGGCGCTCGCCACAGGGGTCTCCCGCAAAGATGCGTCTGCGTTGTCAGTGCAGAATTCCTGTACTGTGACCTCTGAGGTCATGAAATCTCATGTTGTAAATCTGATACAACACAGCCGCTCATGTTGTGAACACTACTTCCAAATGGCCTGAGTTTGTTGATTCGGCAATCAAAATTATTGTAGAACATGATTTTATTCATCTGTGCATATGATAAGTCCGATACAATCGCCCGGGGCTCGACATTGTACTATTTTGTTCTGGTTTCGGTGAGTGTAATTTATGCAAATAATGCGATTACCAGCAAGATGACCAATCAGCTTCTTTGACCAGAATTGGGTCAATACAGGAATTCTGCACCCTGTGGCGAGTGCCCAAAAGTGGCTGTATTCGCAGGCTAATGACTGCCATGAGATAATAAGTGATTAGTGATTAAACTTCTGCTCCCTGGGGGGGGGGGGGGGGGGGGGGGGGGGGGGTACTCCCAATAATTACATGATATATATGTGCAGCTGTCCAGGTTCCAGGTTTTGGGCCATTTTATTCTCTAATCCAGGTGAAATGAATGCATAATGCACGTTATTAATTTATATAACGTGGTATCAGTGTTTCAGTAAAACTCCGCATGAACAATAATAATGGCATTATTATTATTTATTATTATTATTATTATTATTATTCGTAAATCCAGGTTTTTGAGTGACAAATTCCAAAAACAGGATCTCGCCGCACATACCTTTGAAACCCTTTTTTAACCCCCCAGGCTGCTGCTTCAGATATAAACTTATGAGAAGAAAAAATATATAGAAATTTTAATATGGGATAACAATGATAATATTTTATGATGGTTTGTACATGCAATAACAGCCCATTCGCATATCCTACTGTAGCTAAATAGTATTATATTGATTGAATTGAAACTATGAAATAAAATGTATTACCTTAAATTTCAGTTGGGAAATGAAAGTCTCTAATTATAGCCTGTGCATCTTGTAGACTACCATCAGAAGTCATCAAAGCCTGCCTTATTGCTTGAATTTGGTCAGTGGAGAATTGCAAAGACCAGTATGAATTATCATGGGCATATTTAGTAAGAAGTTCTTCTCCAGCAAGAATGGTCCGTGTGCTCTTCAGCCAGATCTCTCCCTCTCTTTCTGCAATTTCACAATTACTCGTGTTTTGATGAGGGATGAATATTTATCTGTCGCCAAACAGAAAGGAAATGTCCCATCTTGAATGATTTTGCCAATGCCAAGAGGACACAGACTGCCATCTATCTCATTGTGCCATTCCTTACGGTCTTTATGATGTAATCTGAGGGGGGTGGTTGCTTCCCCTGCGGAAAGGTGACAATGGCGCATAACTTGTGATCCAAGTAGCATCTGGAATTGCTTTCAAAGTAAATATGCCATTGCCAGTATTGCAGCCTCCAAGCCCAACAACAGTTGATGGTCTTATTTGTAGAAAAGCTTCACCTGTTTTAAGGACTTTGTAGCTGCATTGATGAGAACTGCATGTAATAGAGCCAATTAAATAAGGTCAGTTTTAAGTATGTAGTAAATAAATATCTAGCATATACAATATCCACAGAAGAATATTATATTTTGATGTGTACAATATTTATAATTTCGCATGTAGGTATTAGAGTTACCATGACAACTGCTTTCTTGCATTCACTTTTGGTACATATTTATCCCAAATATAATCACATAAACCATGCTATTACCTAATATTATTGGGTTGCTTTTTACTGATGCCCAGGCCGTAGGCCGCACGAGTTATAAAACCCAACACGTATTTTATTATTATTATTATTATTATTTTTTCAATGTCAGAAAATGTCAGGCATGTCTATCAGGAATGTCAGGAATGTCTACATGCTATCGAGACCCAAATACAAATAGGGGAGAGGGTTGAGGATCAGCGAAGGGGGAGGGCAAGGGGAGAAGGTTTGCAACGCCTAATACCTAGTATCTCCATCAAGTATATACGTATTGAACCATTTATATACAGAAATGTATCTTTCCTTCCAATCGATGTGGGACATTGTCAAATCCAAAACACTACGCATGACCACTAATTCCATAGACAATCGTCACTAAAAATAAAGTCAAAATCAAATCAAATCAGATAATAGGGCAAATGGGATGTCTTTACACAATGATATTGTCAAAGCTGGTGTGTGTCTAGCGAAAGCTGATGGGTCTTGTACTACTGAATTGTCTCGCACATGCGCAATGTGTTATATAGGAGTCGTAATTCCCGATCTAAAAAGCGGCTAAATTAAATGTGTTGGCCAAATGAAGGATTAAAAGACGAGGTATAAAGCAACAAGTCAGAGCCCAGGCATCCACCACGGCTTAGAAATTGCACACAAATCCTAACTTCGGCGTTGATCGATCTCTGTTCAGCGCGCGCTCGTCAACAAATCAAAATTCACAAGACAACTCGGACCAACATCGAATAAATACAACTCAAAACCTCAAGAAAACTACACAGGGGACTTCAACAACTACTATTCTTTATTTCTAGTATTTTTTAGGGAACCATATAGAAAAATTATGCTTTTGAGAAACAAACAAACTCATACTCAAAACTATAAAATGACCGGTTGAACCAAGATTTTCGAATCGCTCAAAACCACTCAAAAACACAATTTCTCGCTCAGATTTCTACACCAACGTGTTCTTTAATTTTCAGACTACTGTTGTGAATACATTTTTGAGAATCTCATACCCTTTGAAGGCTTTATCAGAGCTCATTCCTGATCCAACTGAACGAAATCCAAAGAAGTCACGATCCACTGATTTCTACGTTTGGGCTACCTGTGACCACAGGAAGCCCAATTATACAACTGACACACACGAACATTCAGTGAAAATCCTTATCGTCCCAGAAGATAAGCACACGAATAGCTGGACGTCTATGTGTTCTACTAGAAAGGAAACCACAAGCTTATATTTATGTTATTTTATATTTCGAAGTCTAAATGAAAAATCGACCGACAACAACTATCCGAATCATTGAACTTTACTCGTTGAATACATTTTTATATACCAAGATAATGGTCTCTTGATTTTACTTTTAAAATGTTCAAATATTTTCACTCTAAGAGCGAAATATAAAACATACCGCATTGATCACGAAAGATAACTGCGACATGTGCTGGTTCCAGGTAGAAAAGGGAAGTTTTCAAGCAAAAATCAAACTCGTATATACAAACTTTGGGCTCTTTCAGTCAGTATATCACTATCCTGAAAAACCTTTGTTATTCAAATCAAGAACTCTTTGTAGAACGAGGCATACAACAATATGAACTATTGTTATTCAAATTTTCAGGAATTCAGGACGGTGATATACTGAGAAAGCCCCCACACTGACACTTCCACAGGGATCCCAATTCTACTCTGGTCCTTAGCATGTACTGGTTCAATCCGGCACCAGGGCACGAGTGAACCCTGCTAACAGGGTCTAGTTTAACAATTAGACTACAAATTCCAGGTTTCTATGAGGCAATAGTGAACAAGGCACGTATCGCCGAGTTGACTATCCTCATAGAAACCTTGAACTCATAGTCTAATTGTTTTAGCATAAACCATCCAGAGGGTCAGTAGAAAATGACAGAGAAACAAGCAACAGACAATAATTTGTCAAGAAACTCTTCCGAAACATTAGCAAAACACGCCGCCGAAAACACCATTTTATTTGTTTAGCTCTACTCGGGATCTATGAGCTGATAGACCACTAGTAGCGAACCAATCAGATTGCAGGATTTGCGATAGAACACTGGATGGTTTATGCTAATATGTCATACAATGTAGCCACCATGTTGGATGAACAGAACAAATTAGTTCTACAGTAATTAGTTTATCTTGTTTGTTCATGCATCCAACATGGTGGCTGCATCTTTGTTATTTTTATCTCAAGGGATTTATAGTCATGTTGTTACAACCTGGGCAAGAATACAATTTATTCACTGGACATTAGAAGTTATTCCAAAACTGTAGTGCTTTCAAATTGATATACAGTCATTCTCAAAAAGGTTGTCCAGATCTATGAAAAGACTACAATACTACAATAAAGTCATGTGATTCATTATGTTTTCAATTTCTTCATGCTGAACTGCGAGTTGATACCAGCACCTGCAGTTCTTACAATGCTGTGTACTTTTGCATCTCAAATTGAAATTCCACGCGAGGAAATTGAAAACATAATGAATCACGTGACTTTATTGTAGAGTTGTAGTCTTTTCATCTGGACAACCTTTTTGAGAATGACTGTATATACCCTGCAGGACCTGTCAATTCAATGTACAAGAGGATATCAATTTAAGAAAATATAATTATTAAATATACCAATATTATTAAATTGCTTACATTTCAGCTTGCATGTTAACTACAAAGCCATATGGTAGTGAAGTAACCCGATTTCTGTGTTCCCTAAATTGGGACCTGGTGGCTGTTTCCAAAGCTGTTTTGCACTTCCTTTCATGCCAGGGTTGGAATCGTATTGGCTGCAGAGACTGCCTTTGAAGCTTTAAAGGAAAGCCTGATCTTTCAGCTATTGTCTGATCAAAGTCAAACAATTTCATGCTTTCATCACAATGGGTAAAGTCTTCTTGCCTTCCACCCAATACAATGTTTTTCTTTGGTCCAGACCAAATGGATCCCAAATGTTTATCTCTTGCAACCTTTTGTAATTTGAGGAGATTCAAATCGGGACTGTACCTGCAGAGCATATAAGGTGAGTTTAACAAATTGCAAAGGGTTTTCCATTTTCTGTACTCTTGTTGGCAACAGAGCTGATGCCATAGAATCCCGGGGGAGGGGGTGGGGTGTGGTTACTCTGGCCTTTTTGGGGTAGGGGTTAGCCTGACCATGACCTCAAAACCCTTACCTTATCCCAAACAGTGATTTTCCGTACCCTATTCTAGACCTACAAATGTAAGTTTATTCCTATTCCAAACATATGAGTTCAAAATTAATACTCTAAATGAAAAATGAACACATCTGAGTTGTACCAGATGCTGCTTTGTTCTGGATTGTGAATGGTCAGCAAAAAAAGGTATCCCAGACTAAATGTAGAGTGGAGCATGATCAGTAAACAAATCATACCCTATCCCAGACTAAAAGGACAAATTGGATACCCTACCCCAGACTAAAAGGATACCCTATCCCAGACTCCTGGTCCTTGAAAACCATACACTATAGGGCGGCACGTACCTGTATGCCTTATTATTATTTTTATGAGGTGCATTTCATCATATCCATAAGCGAATTTGTGTCATAGCAATATTAAATTATTATTAAATTATTATTATTATTATTGTGATTATTATGATTATAAGTGTTCATTTTTGAACATTCTGATTAAATTAAATAAGGAATATTATATTATATTCCACAGCTGCATTACTGTGCCTGCACCTACCTTGTATAGACATGACAAAATCCAGACAAAACAAGTAAAGCATTCAAATTTAAGAGGAATGGCATCTCGCAAGCAGCATCTCTTGGGTCGAAGTTGGTCATCAGTCTCGCTCTGACAGAGTCATCTTCACTTTCTATAGATTCCATAATTTCATCAAGAAGGAGCAGTTCTGCAGCCTTTGGTTTTTGATACCACACAAACCAAAAGACATACAATGGCCTTTGATATTTATCAACTGGCGTGTCGCCAAAGCGAGGAACTTCTTTGCAAATGAGAGAACTACCCGTTGGTCTTCCAAACTGCTGGAGGTAATAATGGACAGCAAGATGTGATAAGTGCCCATTGTGTCTTTTCAGGACTTTCCCATTTGCATTGATAAAACTAACACAGAACAACTCTGGAGCATCTACTGCATGTAGCCGATGGAAAATTGCATCCTGTAAGGCACCAGGGTGGGTGGGTTGTGCAGCCAATTCCACAATGCCATCACCATCATTGGGCACAAGCATCTCGAGTGGTACCTGATTGGAGAGTGACAACTGTCTTATTGAAGACGCACTGTTCACATATGGAGACGATATGACATATGCTTCAGCAATGTTGAGTGGAATATTACAGGACTCTTGAAATGTGTCTGCTAGAACTTGCACCACTGGACGGATAGATGAGTTGGCTAGATGTGATATGGGCTCATTAACATAAGATAGAAGAGGGAAGTTTGAAAGTGTCATGGCCACAAAGGCAGTTTCCCTCAAAGATTGCTCAGATACTTCAAGGTATTCCTTATTGCTTAGAACTTCAAATAAGCTGGTGGAGGTAGGTCTACCAGGTTGGTCGATAGGTCTTGTACTAGATGTACCCACATTTTGCTTAAATTGTTGTTCAGCTCCTAAAAGTAATTCACCTGTAGGTTAATTAAGAGACATTTGTTAGAGACCTTTTTGACATTGATGCTACTTTTGTTGTTTTGGAGACCAGTCCCTTCATTGTACAAATAATATATATCAATGATTCCATATACAGCTATTTCAAAAAACGTTGATACTGAATAATAGTGTATTCCAAGACCGAAATGCATTTTGGGACTCGTGTATTATTGTCTAAAGTAATATAAATAATAATAATTTACTTTATTTTTAGTGCATTCCATCAGAAACAATATACCAGCTCCATATTGCGAACAAATCGCTGTATATTTACTTTTTATTTCAAAATAACTAGGCCCACAATGCCCTCTGGTCTTGGAATGCACTATTCAGTATGCAGTATTCAGTTTTCAATGTTTTTTGAAATAGCTGTATGCTTAATCTATATGATCCACAATCCATGTTGATTGCTAAATTGAGAATTATTTGATCCCGATTTAATTTACGTCACGGATCACCAGTCTCCTAATTCACGGTCAACTCGAAGGGGCGTGGTCGATTTTTTTATTTCAGGCCGTGATATCTCGGTGAATAATCGCTCTAATGAATACAAATAATGTGGAATAATAACCTACGTCTATATCGATATTTTAAATCATAAAAAAACTAAAGATCACTATACAATAATGAAGCTAAGGCTGTAAATAATTAGGTGAACCTGTTTTATGCACTACGAAATAATTTCCGCATTAACAATGTTTTTAGTTGTGGCACAAAGTGGCGTAAAAAGAACTAAAACCAGCAAAACACATCTCTAGAAACAAAATTTGGTCAATTGGATTATCGACATAAAAGGCAATAAGATTTCATGGCTTCGTTTTACATACCTATTTCCCTTGTCTGCTGCGACGTCAGTTGAAACTTTTGCTCTAATGCACAGTAAAGCTTTTCTATAATCTAGTCATGGATAAAGGAGAGAACAAACAAATGAAATGAAATGAAATCGGGGTGTCGTGGGTTCGAATCCCGCTCGAGGCGTCTGATTTTTTTCGAACATTTGTTCTGTCTAATACTCATCATAGTTTCTTTATCAAGTAACAAACAAATAATGTAAATACTTTTGTTTCAAATAGATCCACAAGCCTTTAGTTTAAAGATATTATATGTAATCATATTTTACCGGTGGAGTTTCCTCAGAGATGATGTCTGCATTAATGGAAGAAGCCGCCCATGTTCCAAGGCTTTCAGCGTCCTGCTGGCTGAACTTGATGATGGTTTGTGGACTAAATGTCGTATTGAATTTGCAACACTCTAAGTACGTAGTGTACACCTATTTGAAGAAGATATTCACGAAAAAATAGGATTTAGTTTTGTTTTACAAATTTGAACTTTTTTCTTCAATATTTTCTTTCGCTCTTTCCATACCTTCATTATTTTCTTCTTCGTTCGTTCATTCGATTATTAGTATTTTTTTGTATTTTTTTTTTTTTTGCTTTGTTTCCTCTACCCCCGTAAAAATCATACCTGTACACGTTGCTCAATGGTAGATCTTTTGCTTATTTCAGCGGTGAGATATTTCAAATCTTTATTTTTTGAAAAATCAGGGTTGCTGATCTGATCGAGTCGATTCTCTGGAGTAGCGATCTAAAATGAGATATGAATAAATAAGAACGAAAAGGAAGATAACTTAATTTTTTTTTCGAGCGCACGGTATCCAAATCCTTCATTTTGATAGGTTCGCTGCGCGGACCGTATTTTCCTATCTCTGCCCTAGGTCCACGGTCATTTTGTAAGTGCTTATATATTCAGTCAATGTTGTCGAGGGAAAAAAATAAATAAGTTATTTACCGAGGGACTTGTCAGAAATTAGCAGGGGGGGGGGGTGGAGATTTTAATTTGAGAGTTGAAAATGATGTGACCCTCCCCAGCGATGGGAATGAAATGTCCTGACCCTCCCCGAGCTTGGCCTAAAATATCATGACCCTCACCCTGCACAGATAAGGGACCTGTCATTATTTATCGCCTTTCGGAGGATTTTGGAAGGAACCTTATGCACCTTTTAGTAGTTTCCCAGAATGCTTCAGGATTGTGCGCGCGCAAGCGAGGTCAGGGTACAAAATAGATCGAAAATATTAAGAGAGAACGAAGAAATTCAGTAGAACACTTAGACTTTTAAATTAGAAGTGCGTAAGAAGAATTATCAAGATAGATGCAAATTCTCAAGCAAAGAAAATAGTTTTTTTCCTGTTCTTGATTAGTTACATTAGTCATATTTTCCTCAATACACGATCAATTCTAAATATTTTTTCTCCCTTTGCTTGCGCGCGCAGAATCATGAAGCATTCTGGGAAACTACGAAAAGGTCCATTAATAACACCTGATCCGCAATATGACGAGCGGCAAGGTCCTAGGGGGATGTGGGGTCATGCCCCCCCGAAAATTGTTGAGGTGGAGGGTCTCTGAAATAGCATTTCCTGCCCGTTGAGAGCAGTTTCCAGCAAGTTTAAACTGACAGAAAATTGATATTGTGGCCGAATCGTGGGAGCCTTAGAGTGATACACCCACCCTTTCCCAAGTGATGCCCCTTAACCAAGTGAACTCCCCCCAAATCCTCCGACCCCCCAGACGATAAATATATGAAAATTGCCATTTCAGGCCATTTTTGCGAATATTGAATCACTACAGTCCATTGAAAATCGTCATTTTGGGCCATTTTGTATATTTTACATGGGCTAAAATCCATTGAAAATTATAATTTTGGGCCACTTTTGCGCATTTTCAAGGTCTATAACCCACCAAAAATAACGGTGTTGAGCGATTTACACAATGCTCATGCTCCTACATGAGCGTAAATTTATGTGACCCTCCCCTTTTCACTGCCTGTTTTTTCATGACCCTCCCCTTTTCAGGGGCTCAAAAAGTTATGACCCTCCCCCATTTTCCACCCCCCCCCCCCCCCTGCTAATTTCTGACAAGTCCCTAAGCACATTGTAATTCATTTCTCAATGCGATAATGTGTTAATAAACGTTATAATTATTATTTCAAGAAATTCGTTTTAAAAAGAATTTCGCGATTTTCGAAATAAACGGAAAACGTTTGTAACTGGTCTAAAATTTGACCAACCTTTGACATTTTGCGTCTGACTCTTCTCCTTCTCCGCTGTACTGTACTTTGGCCGATTACTGCGGGAGTGTCTTCAGGTGGGATTTCTGCTGTCGCCGGGGACGGTGGTGGATCACTTTCGCGTTGTTGATCGCGAGGCTCTAAAGGGCGTAATTCATTCGCCTTGTTTCTGATGTCTTCCAGAGCCAGTAGAGCTGCTTGGTCCGTAGTGTTTGTTATTTTCCTTTCGATGAGTACGAATAGTTCCTCTAATAATAAAATAGGTACCGTAACAGACATTGTGAACGTTAAGTTACTGTTACGACTTTGAAATGTAACGGCGTTATAAAAAGTAGATGCATGAGATTCAAATATTAAAGCAGTTTTTGGTAGAACCAATCACTGATGTTGTTGATATGTTTAACCACTCACAAGGCGAGGGCTGAACCTTGAAATTTCATAAACTTCGTTTTTGTGGCTAATTACTATCTCCATATATGGATTTTTTTATACTTCTCGGACAGGGAAGCCATTTAAGTGCTAACGGTTCCACGTCGCGGATGTACTAATTAAGAGTGACTGCCTGTAAATACCAAGAATCCGGCGACAGTTTGAAAATGTTGACAATCATTTTATTTCATCAAAATAACCCCTTTGGTAAGTTATTTTCGAAAATGTATTTAAAAAGTCCAAGGCTTTTTTATTTTTTGCAAAATCGAGAAAATTAAGTTTTTCGTAATTTGGGCCAGACGGCGCGTTGAAATTTGCCTAAAATAGGGAAACTTTAACACGCTGGCATTGCAAAACGCATAAAGATCTGAACATAATAAGTGAACACCGATTAGAACAATCCTTTATCTTTAAAACCCAGTGAAATTTGAGTCAAATCTTTAAGTTAACGATTTTTTAAATGCCATCAAAGAGACCCGTTTGAAGCCTGTCTGGGATTTTGGAAAAATCACTCAACTTCAAAAAAAGCAAAAGCGCCGTGGTATATGTTATTTTTGGATGAAACTTTTTTATTTTCTGAAAAGGAAACCTTTCATCTGATAGATCCTAAGATATTTCCGGTGGCCCGCAAAACACAGTGTCACGACAGCTCGCAACGTCAACTCTAGTTGGGCAAAATCGACATTTCATAATCTACAGGTTTTCGATGCGTTCTTGGTGATTAGAGCAAGAAAACTTGGAAATTTGAAAGACTATCTTTCCAAAATGTACAAAGTATCATCTAGAAATCACTCTACAATCTCTAGCTTTGAATTTCAATGCATCAATCAACACGGTATTTATCACGGCACACAAGGTCAAAACACTGGTAAACTGCATATCCATATGGTAGAATCTATGCAGCTCAAATCAATACAAACTCGCAAATCTTGAAGTGTAATCGAGTTGCCTTTTATTATAAGTTCATAGAATAATTACAGAATTAAAGAAAAGCGAGACAAAAGAGCCAAATATAACATCAAATGCACGACAGAATTTAATTCGTGTCTCGCACGCGACCGGACGTGTGCACTTCTATATTATTGAATCTTCTTTGGCTTTGATAATATCACAGCAAACTAGGCAACAAACTAATAGCAATCTTGGTTTTTAAAGACCATAGGAGTGCTGGTTCAGTTTTAAATCGATGCATTCTCTCTGTCAATAACACAGCTCATGTAAATAACGGTTATAAAACTACTAAAATTCCCGGTAAAATTCCGTACTAAAACGAGAGTATAAAATAATTAAATACCTTTCACTCTCTCTACGTCTGTATTACTTCTTCTCAAATACTTCAGCATAGCTTTGAAATAATGAAAAGTTTTAAAAAACAAGCTTCGAAGGAGGTCATAGTGCGTCCGGGTAGTGCGTGACCATCAGTTGGTACGAAAGGTAAGGAATGTGTGACTTATGAATTAATTTGACCGAATCACGTGCATGGGATCTTCCCTTTTTATAAAAGCCCGGCGCACATTATATGGCTCGATTTGCATGTACCACACATGCATGTTATGGATTTGCACATGTGCATTATGGATTAGGCTAAGCTAGGCTAGATTGACTAGATATTTTTAGTAATCGCTATCTAGTGAGATACTACTACATATGCATGAGCTCCGCACACGATAGTCCACGATTCGACGTCTACAACTTGTATCTCTTTAGTCTTGTTATATGCTAACAATAGATCAATCCTCTCATAATACTTTCCTGTATACTGTGTCAAGGGATACAGAAGTCTAAACTGAACAGCAACAACATTTTACAGTGTTTTCTAACAACGACAAATACGGTGCTTTTCTTTTGATTGGAGGGTGTGGTACATCAAGACTTAGTTGCTCACACAAAGTTTGTAGCATCACCACCTTTAGGCCTTTCAGAGTGTCTTGTTTGACCATATCACACAAGTTGAACTGGTCACATACTATTGGGTGACTTAGTTGAAGGGACGATAAAATGTCCTCTCTTGCAGCATTGAAGTTTGAAGCCTCCACGGCTGCACGTACGTCTTGCTCCGTTACTGGTACTTCAACCTGACGCGCTTTTTTACAGCCAAACGCGAGAAATAGGAAGCAACTTGATCAGGTGCAAGAAATTCGGTGACACGGAAAAGTCTTTCGCCATCTAAACCTCGGGCCCTTCTCATCTCTTTCGTAACAACGTCTGCGTCAACTTTTCTACCTGTGCTCTGACCGATATTAAACTTTTGATCGAGATATTGTTTCTGATTTGCGTTGAAACGATACGCCTTCTTTGACTCTTTTAGCGACCAGCCTTCTTGTAGGTTAGAAATTCCCTGTTGCGAAGATGCACGGAGCGATGGAACTTTAGTCGAGTCTTCTTTCAATAGTAAGGTGTACTCTTCTTTTGCGATGTCCAGCATAGTTTTCCTTTCCATCTCTTTTAAACAAGATTCAAAAGACAAGTGCTGTTCCAACTCTGTCGATGTATGGAAGACACAGATACAACCATCTCTTGGACATGAAAAGTGCGCAGCAGACTCTTGGGTTTGCGCACTTTCTCGTTGAATTGGGGATGCTTGCTTGCGTTCCCTCACGGCCACGTTTTTAAAGTCGCCGCTAGAGAAAGGGACGGACAGCCACTTTAACCCAACATCTAAAGATGGAAAGTTAGAAAACGCATTTAATAACCAACTTCATTCACTTGCAAAGTTATTCACTACATTGGTTAATTACCTGAGCATTTGTCCAATGTGATTGTTTTTCCTTTACCGACATTATATGCACGCCAGGCTGTTATAGAGCCTTCTTGATATTCAAAGTTATTTAACTTGCTGATCCCGGAAATTTTGGGAAGCTGTGTAATGGACGAATCGTCGATGACTTCAGCAATGGCTACTCTCACTCCCTCGATTCCACCATTGGACAGAATAGCTTCTTTCATTTCAATGGCAGTGGTAACGTTATGACCTTCATTGATGTGTATACGGATGTGAGACTTGCATGTTGCGGCGAGTCTATCAGCAGCCCCCTTACCACCTTGAGGATCACTAAAGTCGAGGCGCACAAACTTTAATTCCAGTTGCTTTACCCATTTGTGCACAAGCTTGTACTGTGTTAGCCGAGTGGTAACATCCGGCATTATCTTGACGGAAAAATGCCTTGGTGATCTCTGGATGTTCGGCTTTGAGCACTTTCAGAACGTGTTGCATCATCAGAATAACGGCTGTGCTGTCTTGACTGCAGGATTGAAAAACGTGGATGAAAGACTGTGACTGCAATTGCGTGTGAAATCGCCGGAAGACAACAGAAATGTGCCATGAAATTCCTCTTTTGCCGAACCAATCTGATTGTGATTCGCGGTACATCTGGGGGAGGAATTTCATGGCCCAATCTTCTACAATAAAAACGCAGTCATCGTCGAGGGCGTCCAAAATATCCAATCGGGCTTGGTCTTGTCGTATTGAACGTAACTGGTGACATTTCCATGCTTGGATTGCTTGTTTGGCAGAACGACAAATGTACATATATTCGTCGCGGTCAACTTCTGACTGAAACTTGGCATTAGTTACAACATCTTCAATATCTTGAAGGTCCATGTCAAGGGAATTACACTGGTCACAAACATTATTATGTTCATGGTTGCATTGACATCTAAAGGTTTTATCAGAGGGATCACTGAGGGCGTGGACGCTACAATGGTCGGCAATTGATGAGTCATTGCTGATGTGCACCTATGGAATAATCATAAAAATGGCAGTTATTAAGTTTTACTGAATTTATTTGAAACTCATTTATAAAACACACTACCTTATAGTCGCCCTTTAGGTAGAGCTTGCCCATTTTCAGTGCCTCTTGTATATTTCCTGTCCAATCTCCATCGCTGTCTGTAACTGCGGACAGGTCTTTAACAGTACTCATAAGATCGTCAAACGCTCTTCCCCCTTGAGCAGCAAAGTAGTCCAGACCTTGTAAGGATTTTCTGATGGATGCACTACATTCAGACAATATGCGCAGCATTGTTCTTTTACTGAAGGGATCAAAATTTGTATCTTTACAGTACTGTATGTACTGAGTAGCGATTCGTTCAGGTATCATCGTGCGGATGACATTGGGCACGGTGATCATTTTACCAGATGACAACTGTAAGTGCTTCTCTCCAAATGGTAAGTCCTGCACTAAATGGGGGCTTGTGATAAAACTTAGGAAGTGATCGAGCTGTTGCTTTTGAATGCGGATGCGAGGTGCAGCTTTTATGGGCACTGGTGCACTTCGACCATGCTGAACGCGGTGAAGGTTTGCCATAGTCAAACGGTATCGTGTTAAACCTGGAATAAATTCTGAAATGGCATTGAAATTCGCTAAATCTGACATCGTTGACAGGACCTGGCGACGAGTGTCCCAGCTGTCCGCAGCTTTATACGCCTCTGCTAATGCCTCCAAGTATGCACTCTCTGAAGGAAGATGACACGATCTTTGGCCAAGCATACGGTTTACAGTAACAGAGGTTTGTACTGATTTCCAGAGATGTTGGGCATTATCAGTTGAGATAGCTTTTATGACTGAACTGACAATTTCGCAGGTTTTTTGAACATAACGCTGTTTCGTTCTATCACTGATGTCGTGCCAATCTAGCCATGACCTCTCTAAAGGTTGAATTTTACATACTTGAAGGAATTCGTTAAGTTTTCTGTGCTGAAGCTGTTCATTTGATTCTACACTTCCTTCCCCATTTGATGATGCTGTACTTGCGGTGTCTGGAGAAAGCATACTGGTGTCTTCAGTCAATCTCAGTTTAGTAAAACATTGCGTCAGCTCGTCAGAGGTAGAACTGTCTTCTCCTTTCTAATAATATGACGAATAGTTACTTGTTAAATCGAATTTTCATACTCTTTCAGAATGAATTCAGAATATTAACACACCTGTTCCTCTTCCTTTTCTGAGATAGCACAAGTGGCACCTAGATATTCATCATGTACGATGGAGTCATGCAATATCCCAACATCTGATGCGGTGTCCATGTCAGTGAGGTGGATCTTGCATCGTTTACAGATCGCTAAAAAGTCAATTGGAACACATTAAAAAGTGGTATCCAATGGACCTAAAATTTCGAGACTGGTTTCCTGTGGTATAGCGCGAGGGGGCGAATTACGTATTATGTTGTGTTCCCTGTGCAAACCCTGTGCATAGAAACTTATTATTTTGGGCTCCCTGTGTGCGTCCCGCAAGACGCGCCCTCCCACAGGCAGCCCAACCATTGCTTTTGAGTCTACTAAATAATTCAATAAAATGATATTTGCGTCTTTTTTTGATGGGCTTCCTGTGGTAGAGCGCGCGCGCAATACATATGTTGGGTTCCCTGTGTTGAGTATGTCCTATGTTGGGCTTCCTGTGTGAGTCCTGCGGGATGCGCCCGCAGCAAATGTGTATATACACATATACACATATACTGCGGGACGCGCGGGATGCGCACAGGGATCCCAACATCATCAATTTATATGCACAGGGATCCCAACACTGCCCAACATCATACATTCTATGCACAGAGAACCCAACATAATACGTATTGCGCACGCGCGCGCTCTACCACAGGAAGCTCATCAAAAAAAGACGCAAATATCATTTTATTGAATTATTTAGTAGCCTCAAAAGCAATGGTTGGGCTGCCTGTGGCCCTCCCAAGACGTTTCTACACACAGGGAGCCCCAACATAATACGTAAAGCGCGCGCGCTCTACCACAGGAAACCCAGCAAAAAAAAAGAACGCGCGCAGACAAATATGTTTTTTTTTTATTATCCAACTATAGACGAGTAAAAATATCGCGCGAGTAGGACTGGAGCGAGTAAAAATATCCAGCGATATTTTTACTCGTCTATTTCGCGCGCGCTTTTATATAAATATCCTTCACGGGAGGAGTGTTTTTTTTGGCATCACAAAAGGGTTGGATAATAAATAACTTATTTAACATTTTAGTGTGTAGTAAGGCTGGAAATTTTTACTCGTCTTTGTATTATGTCTCGCCCTACGGGCTCGACAAAATACTGCAGACTCGTAAAAATATCCAACCGTACTACACACTAAAATGTCAAATAAGCTGTATTTATTAATCATAAGTAGCCTCAGATCGAAGTAATGGTTGTGCTGCTTGTGGAACACGTAGTAATTCGGGCTATATTTCTATACTATATTTCTATACTTATCATAGTATCATAGTTCTTTGACTGTGTTTTACGCTCGAAAATTAAAAACGCTCGGGTTTACGTTTAATCAAGGTGGTCAAGCTCATTGATATGAATTATTTATGATAAGCTATAAGTCTTCTGATGTGCGCTCTGAAAGCATTAAAAACTAAATTCGCTACGATTCGCGCAACACACTGCAGCGTGATGATCTACCACAGGAAACCCAATGCGCGTGTGCTAAATCGCACGTGAACACGACAGGTAAAAAAATTAAGTCTATGTTGTTATACAGTAACACTGATATATACATACGTGATCCAACTGGAATAAGCTTTTTGATGAAGCTAAAAACGAAAGCCGAGAGGGCGCTTGTCATTCCACATGGACCCTTTGCTGACGAGGATTTGTGTGCTGCGATTTCGTTTGGAATACAGCAGTTCTTCTTAGAACATCGCCAACGTAGTCCATATAAAATCTCGATGTCGAGGGCACACTGTCATTGTCAGATGAGATTCAGTATGATGAAAGATTCCTTAAATTTAGCAAAAAAAAGATATGTGATAGTTTCCAATGTTTCATGTAAAGAAAGAATGTATAAACTGGAGGTGCACCTGAAAGGAGTTGTAATATGTTCACATTTTACCTGCACGTGCGAGTAGCAACTTTGATTCAGAACTGACACCTTCATCGTCGCTTATTTTATATAGTGTTAGATGATTGGCAACCTCTTTTAGAACATTCACTGATTGTCACACACTGTACAATTGAAGGGTTATACGTACTACTACCACAAGTTCCACCGACTAGAGTTGAGTAATTGCAAGACGCCATTCTCACCGGCAAACCATGGTCAATTGCGCAACTACCGTATACCCGATTCTTGGGAAATCATTTTGCGTCAATGGGCTATTATCATTTATGGCTGTTTTTAATTAGCATCGATAATGACTTACATGGGCACATCTTTGTTTTTCTTTAGTCTCGGTCGCTAATAATTACAAACTTGAAAAATTATCGATTAAATGTCAACATCTCAGTGCAGGTTGAGAAATAAATGTTTCTATAAAAACCGGGTATAAAAAGAGCGCGCATCGATGTTATATTGTTTTCCTTTTTTTCGAAAAGTTATAGTTACCATTTAGCCTGTCTACCCGGCGAGAATATCGACCTATTAAAACTACATTAGATTTATATAACTAATTACAAAATGCATTGATTCCAAAAATACACATCCTCTGAAATGAAAAAGGGAAGATCCCATGCACGTGATTTGGTCAAATTAATTCATTAGTCACACATTCCTTACCTTTCGTACCAATTGATGGTCACGCACTACCCGGACGCACTATGACCTCCTTCGAAGCTTGTTTAACTTTTCATTATTTCAAAGCTATGCTGAAGTATTTGAGAAGAAGTAATACAGACGTAGAGAGAGTGAAAGGTATTTAATTATTTTATACTACTCTCGTTTTAGTACGGAATTTTAGTAGT
Source organism: Actinostola sp. cb2023 (assembly GCA_033675265.1). NCBI lineage: Eukaryota > Metazoa > Cnidaria > Anthozoa > Actiniaria > Actinostolidae > Actinostola > Actinostola sp. cb2023. The sequence continues at coordinate 49,043 of JAUJYZ010000168.1, read as the reverse complement.
TTATAACCGTTATTTACATGAGCTGTGTTATTGACAGAGAGAATGCATCGATTTAAAAACTGAACCAGCACTCCTATGGTCTTTAAAAAACCAAGATTGCTGTCTAGTTTGTTGCCTAGTTTGCTGTGATATTATCAAAGCCAAAGAAGATTCAATAATATAGAAGTGCACACGTCCGGTCGCGTGCGAGACACGAATTAAATTCTGTCGTGCCTTTGATGTTATATTTGGCTCTTTTGTCTCACTTTTCTTTAATTCTGTAATTATTCTATGAACTTATAATAAAAGGCAACTCGATTACACTTCAAGATTTGCAAGTTTGTATTGAATTCTACCATATGGATATGCAGTTTACCAGTGTTTGACCTTGTGTGCCGTGATAAATACCGTGTTGATTGATGCATTGAAATTCAAAGCCAGAGACTGTAGAGTGATTTCTAGATGATACTTTGTACATTTTGGAAAGATAGTCTTTCAAATTTCCAAGTTTTCTTGCTCTAATCACCAAGAACGCATCGAAAACCTGTAGATTATGAAATGTCGATTTTGCCCAACTAGAGTTGACGTTGCGAGCTGTCGTGACACTGTGTTTTTGCGGGCCACCGGAAATATCTTAGGATCTATCAGATGAAAGGTTTCCTTTTCAGAAAATATAAAAGTTTCATCCAAATAACATATACCACGGCGCTTTTTGCTTTTTTTTGAAGTTGAGTGATTTTTCCAAAATCCCAGACAGGCTTCAAACGGGTCTCTTTGATGGCATTTAAAAAAATCGTTAACTTAAAGATTTGACTCAAATTTCACTGGGTTTTAAAAGATAAAGGATTGTTCTAATCTGTGTTCACTTATTATGTTCAGATCTTTATGCGTTTTGCAATGCCAGCGTGTTAACGTTTCCCTATTTTAGGCAAATTTCAACGCGCCGTCTGGGCCCAAATTACGAAAAACTTAATTTTCTCGATTTTGCAAAAAATAAAAAAGCCTTGGACTTTTTAATGCCATTTTCGAAAATAACTTACCAAAGGGGTTATTTTGATGAAATAAAATGATTGTCAACATTTTCAACTGTCGCCGGGGATTCTCGGTATTTACAGGCAGTCACTCTTAAGATGCAGACCACCAAAATCGAATACAAAATATAACGCCATTGCATTGAATCGTAACTACATTTTACAATCACGTAGCAAAAATATATTGATAAAACTAGTTTTTTGTGGCTTTTTGAAACTAAGTTGAACAAACATGCAAAAGGTCTATTCTTCGTTTGCAACCACGTGGTATTTGGCGGATTGCGCCGTCGATTTTAATTTATACGGCTGTTCTCAAATTGCAAAATATCATTTCCTTTGCCAAATAAAATAAAAAGCTGATGAGCTTGTAGAGCTATCAAAATAACACCTCTGAGCAAAATTTTGGAGCACAAGAGCATTTCTTTACCGAGCTATGGGCGAAACGAATTTCCAAATGTTCCAGTGTGTTTGTATAGCGGCGCCATGTTGGAAGACAACTGGATGTCTTCCAACATGGCGGCCAAAATTTCAAAAAAAAAATTCAAGCTTAGAGTTGATAAACACCACTTAAGGTGGTTCCGTCGAAATTCCAGACGCATTCGTCTGAAATAAAACTTCGGCCATAACTTTTTTTAATATTCGCGTGATGGACTAGCAGACTTGAAGAAAGTTGAAGCTATTATTTGGCAATATTACAACATAATTCGATTTCCCTTTCCACAAATATTCTTAGTGATATCGGAGCTACAATGGACCTTGTTCTCGCTACTTAAACGCGCTCAAAAAAAAAACTGTCCGATAGTTTTGCGCAAAAGTTTGTAAATCGTGTTCAATTGACTTGGTGAATATCCTAACTAAGTTTCAGCAAAATCGGCGAAACCAAAATCAACAGGTTATGTATTTTAGTCATGAATTTGAATGCTGTTATAACCTGTTGATTTTGGTTTCGTGTTCCTAGAGGTGTTCTCTCAATGCAGTTATTCCAAAAATGATTTAAATTACGGATTTAGTTCCGTACCTATTTCCCTTGCTTGCTGCGAAACAAGCTGAAATCGTTGTTCCAATGCATAATTTAGCTTTTCCACTACCTAAAAGAAAAAAAAGAAAAATCCTGATGTAAAAACAAATAGCCCTGGCGTATGACTGACAACCGCTTGAAAATCAAGCGTATTAGCCATGATGTTATTTGAAGGGAGCTAGGTATATTTTAGATGTGTCAATCAACCTATTAGTTTCGGGACATCTTTACTTTGTTTCTTCTTTCATCTATCTATCTTTCTTTCTTTCTTTCATTCATTCATTCTTTTTTTTTTTCTTTCTTTCTTTCTTTCATTTTTTTCCTTCTTCCTTTCATTATTCCTTCCTTCCTTTCTTTCTCTCTTTCTTTATTTCATTCATTCATTCGTTCATTTTTTTTCTTTCTTTCTTTCTTTCTTTCATTCACTCTTTCCTTTCTTTCTTTCTTTCATTTCATTCTTTCATTCATTCATTCATTTTTTTCTTTCTTTCTATCTGTCTATCATTTCATTCTTTCCTTCTTCCTTCCTTCCTTCCTTCCTTCCTTCCTTCCTTCCTTCCTTCCTTCCTTCCTTCCTTCCTTCCTTCCTTCCTTCTCCTTCCTTCCCTTCCCTCCCTCCCTCCCTCCCTCCCTCCCTCCCCCTCCCTCCCTCCCTCCCTCCCTCCCTCCCTCCCTCCCTCCCTCCCTCCCTCCCTCCCTCCCTCCCTCCCTCCCTCCCTCCCTCCCTCCCTCCCTCCCTCCCTCCCTCCCTCCCTCCCTCCCTCCCTCCCTCCCTCCCTCCCTCCCTCCCTCCCTCCCTCCCTCCCTCCCTCCCTCCCTCCCTCCCTCCCTCCCTCCCTCCCTCCTCCCTCCCTCCCTCCCTCCCTCCCTCCCCCTCTCTCTCTCTCTCTCTCTCTCTCTCTCTCTCTCTCTCTCTCTCTCTCTCTCTCTCTCTCTGTCTTTCTTTCTCTTTCTTTCTTTACCTCGGGAACTTCAGTAAGACTAGTTTCGCTATGACTTCTCTGGGAAACTGCCCATAACCCAAGACGGTGAGCGTCGTCTTCGTTGAATTTTTTATAACAGCTTCAGGACTAAATTTCGCATTGAATCTGCAACACTCTAGGTATCGTAGGAAGACTTGCACTCGTTGTTCATTGTTGGACAGTCTTAACAGTTCCGACGTTAGATATTTTAAGTCCTTGTTGTTAGAGAAATCAGGCATATCTTCATTATTGTCTCTTGTCTGAAATAAAAACGCAAGACATATTTAAATACTAAAAACTGGCAACATGCTATTATTAATTTCCCACCTTTCGATTCTCGTCCTTCCATTTTACTTTTCTTTTACTCCGTCGATTGGTCTCGGTTCAATAATTCGTTTCTTTATCTTTCTATCTTTTTCTACTTTCCGGCATCAAATTATTTATGGATATTAAATACAATCGAACTAAATAGTAAATACGTGGCCAAAAATCAATCATTTTGCGTATTTCAGAAATGTAGGCCCAATAATTTAGCACGTCTTTCGTACGAACCTTAGCAATTTTGCGGCTGACCCTTTTCCGTCTCCTTTCACTGTAGTTCTTTTTTTTTCGACGCGTACGGCTGGTTCCTGTATTCCAGTCGCTGGCTGTTGTGTTGTTGGTTCTCGTGTCTCTGCTTGTGATGTTTCTTGGTTCAGATTGTTCTACACTATGTTCATGTTCATCTTGACCATCTTGCTGTTGTGCAATGACTTGAATATCATTTGTTGCAGTCTCTGCCTCGTCAAACCCGACGGTTATTTCTTTTGCTTTTCGTTTTATATCTCGTACAGCTGCACAAGCTTGTTTGTTATGATTAGCAACTGTAGTAATTCTTCTCTCGATGAACTGTAAAAAATCGTTGAAGGCCGAAATTGATATAGTTACAGACATTACTGTAAGTTTTAACGTCAAAAGCTCTAGCTCTCTTTGGAAATATTTTGAATCGAAACTTTAACAAACAAAATACGAATTTCTATTTCAACGTTCAATATAACCAATCAAAACTATGCATTATTTTCGTAGCCAATTGAATTTAAACTTTCGGAGCATACATTATTTCAGTGGTAGGCCGGTAAGCCATTTCAGTGTCAGCCAACGGTTTATTTACACCAAAAACCGCAGGGATCCCAAGCTATATGCCGGCAGCCGCAAAATGATGACTACAAAATGCAGACTGCAGAGTGCAGACTACAAAATGCAGACCATATGTATTTATTATTTATTTATTATTACTAATAATGCTGGGATAAGTACAGCCGTATCTCTCCTACGGACACCTCTCTAATACGGACACCTCTCTATAATTACGGACAGTTCCCTTGGTCCCGGCAAAATACCCATATATTCTCTATAAAAATAACCTCTATAATACGGACCCTCTCTAATGCGGACAGCGGACGCAAAACCTTGGCCCCAGAGAGAAAATTCATGTAAATTTAACCTCTTTATTACGGACACTCAATGTATTTGCATTTTCCATATCGAGCTGAAATGATAATAATATGATAATGTTTCCCCAATTAAATGATAATAACGATAATCCATCTCAAACCTAGAAGGCCAATAATCCGACCCCATCCAGCGACACATACCCCCGCGGCACATAGCCTTTGTATGGGAGAACCCAAGAGCCCCGGCCCAGTACCAACCTCCCCCCCCCCCCCCCCCCCCCCCCCCCCAGTATACTTATTCAGTGTGCATATTTTATCTTAAGGCCCTGCGAAACGGGGCAACATTTCACGCAACAACTGCGAACATTGTTGTGTGTAAAATGTTGCGTCAAGTTCATTAATTCATGCACAAACTTTTCACGCAACATCATGCAACATTCCTATTGTTATATTGTTATTATTATTGTTATTATTATTATTATTGTTCTCTATTGTTCTATGGAATGTTGTCCAATAATAACCCAAGATGTTGTGTCAATTTCTGCGCCCGTTCGGCCAGCCTCAACGCAACATGCGGCAACAAACACGCAACAGTGTTGGTAGATGTTGCGTATAATGTTTGTATGTGTGAAACTGAATTCGGGACTTTGAAAACTGGCCGCTTAATAGAGGGTGTCCGCTTAATACAGGGCCGTTACATACAGGTTCGACTGTAGTTCTATGAGACGTACGCGGTACGCCGGATATAAAAGAAAGAAATATGGTCTGCATTTTGTAGTCTGCATTTTGCAGTCTGCCGAGCTATATGCTTTTTCCCCTGCTTGTTCATGACATCCTAGTTTGGGCTCCCTTTGCTTTTGTGACATTAAAATTGAATTTCCTAGGAATAACCTCCCCCGCTAACCCTAACCACCACCGCCTACCGGCCTAGACACATAAACTATCTTTCATCCACGCATCAATTCTAACGTAGATTATTGTTGACTAGCCCTCTATCTTTAATAGGCAATTGAGCACAGAAAGACATAAATAACAATGATTACAGTAACTGCTCATGTGATCAAGTTACGAATATAGTAAGACTTTTCAGTATTTCAAACTTGATTTTTAATTTAATACTGTTTGATGCAGCCTTCAGTTTATAACTGATCTGCATGCATTCTTTTGAAGGCAGCTACGTGTAGTGATTGTATAACTAGCTAGTGACTGAATTACTGCTGTTTTCTGAATTCCATAAAGGAGGGAATGTACAAGCAAATTCATTTTGGCTATTCAGTTTTGACTTTGGAAGAATAGTCAGATCAAAGTTAATGCAGTCGTAGTGCTGATCGGCTTTCCTGACATGCTCAGCTTTTAGCCTTTCTGTGGTTTCTTTCTCTTCCTCGTCCTTGGTATATTTAATTATAACGGATAAACTATCACAATATCCGCACGTATCGACGTAAGGTTTTCGAAAAGATAGGTTTAAAGTACGAAAGATCTTCCTGAATGAATTGTAAGATAACGGTGCATCCTCATCTCCTAATCCCTTTTTGGTTAGAAACTGACGCCATATTTCTTTGATGCTCAGATTCGGAGCAAGGAACTGTCTTCCTTGCGGGTTCTTTTCCCTTGCGTAATGCGACGCTTCCCGATCATAGCTACGGATATGTTCGACCACCTGGAACAAAAAGAAAAAAAAGAGATTCCGGTTTAATATTCTCTCCTGGTATGACACTATTAGCTGGTTCTTACAACTTCAATTAAGATGAAATAATAAGAACCAATATTAAGCTAGTGAAGCAATCAAATACTGAAGAATCTATTCATGCCCCTTGTTTCAACTACAAGATGAAGTGTTATGGCAGTATCAGTAATTTCAATTGAGCCAAAATTACGACAAAAGATTTTGATTGATAGAATTATTACTTTTTCTCTCTTATGCGTTACCTCGGCTTTTAAACCCCAACGGGATTCTTTTTTGCATTTCTGTTCGTTCGTCTTTGGTCCACCTCGACATCACCAGAATAGGGTCGGATCTTCTTTAATAGAACTGCTATTCGTTTTTTTTCCAATTCCAAGTATCTTTAAAAATGCCGTCATGCATACTTGAACCTTTCTAAACCCTGACGTATCTCGTATACTATACGTTATACGGTTTCTTTTGGCATTTGGGTTGACGTCAATCAGAGAACTCAAATAAGTGTTTTGCTGTTCGTAAAGTTTACTATCAAAGTCATTACGTATCAAACGCAATAACTCGGCGTCCGTGATTTAGAAGACATGTTTTCTCCATGCAGCAATCCATGTTCATGTTCTCGATACTTGAATAAGGCCTGTTCTTTCTTGGCGTAGCAGTGACTTTCTTTCTACTCGCTATCTTTCGTCTTTTCGTTCTTGGTAAAAAAACGTCCTCATTTCTTCCTGGGAGCCTTGTTTTCGAACGGCATCTGACATTTTGCCGGGGGTCGAAATTATACCCGAAATATTTCGTTACGTCCATCAGGGAGCCATGAGCCTCTGACGTATTTGGATAACTAACAGGAGTAGCTTCGACCGTGATATACGCTTGATTTGGCGCTGAATATAGACAGGACAATAGGAATAATAATATATTATTATTGTAATTAAGGCGCGGTTTGTAATTGATCTTAGAGTGATTCCAATAAACCTGGGCATTACTAATTACACCAATACACACTATTAGACACTCATTGTTTTGTATTCTTTTTTTCATTTGCATCTAATAAACACTGACAGCTAATTAGTAGTGCCCAGGTTTATTGGAATCACTCTATACTAAGAGCGGCCATCTCCGTATATATCTTGAAGGTGCAAAAAACCCTTTGTGTGCCTCTTTGAGTCGACATGCCGTGTTTACACTTGAGCGCTCTACCAAGGTACAAATCAGAAAACTATTGTTTTGTTGCGTGGTGACCGCTCAACAAACAATAGTTTTCTGATTTGTACCTTGGTAGAGCGCTCAAGTGTAAAACACGGCATTAGAAATAGGGCAAGTATCATAGTCTACTACGATTAGATTGAGGTATAAATAAATTAGTGTATTGTATTGTATAGACGCGAACTAATGTTTTTGCCGCGGAACATGTAAATGGCGGTAAGCCAGTGAAACTGAGGTGTTGAACGACCAAACGAGCTAGGGTGTGAACTGTTACTTGGACATCTTGAAAAAAAGTGTTCTGATTTTATGACTTACGTTTCAAAAGTTTCGGCGAAGGACTATCGTCTGAAATGACAGTAAAAATCAGAACACACACTTTTAACACGATGTTTCCAGAGTCATTTCAGCCCAGTACATGATAGTTGAAACAATCAACCGTTTGGTCAGATCTTTATTCTGCAAAACACATTTTACAATAACAGAGCGAAATCTTGCAATCTGATTGGCTCTCAGCCATTGTCAATAGAACTAACGAATATCGCTCCCGCACGGATCCAGCGCGCGCTTGAAACGGTTTTTCTTTCAAACTTTGTCCTTGCTTTTGGATGTTTTTTGACTTTGTTATTGTAAAAAAGAAATCGCAAGCGGTTTTCCATTGTCTGTACTCTTATTGACAATGGAAATGTTCAAAACTTTGCAGTGAAACCATGCACTTCCACTTGAGTTTTGAACATTTTGTGACGTCAAATCCATTGTCAATAAGAGTACAGACAATGGAAAACCGCTTGCGATTTGTTAAATACAACTCTTTGTTGTGAGATATCAGACCTTTATTACAGTTATAGAAATGGAATTAAACTAATGACGAACTTATTACAGTTATAGAGTTTATTCCTAAACCTAAATAAACAAGCAAACAACACCGACTCTTTACAAACTAAGCTTGCTGATGCCCGACGGCCCTTTGATAATATGTTTTTGCATGAGGACTAAGATATTTGGTTAGACTTAGGAGAGCTTTACACTTGTTATCAGATAGTGTAATGGGTTTGCTGTGTAGAGATTTCAAAGTTCTGGTACTCAAGTCAGTGTGTGTGTTGGTTCTGTCTAAAATCCACTTCAACAGGTTCCTCTAGGGGATCCAGGGTTTTCCTCATCCAAACAACTCCGGGATGACGGAAGGTTTTCACTGTACCATCATTTGAGTCGACACGCTCTCCTATACAAAATTGAAATGCGACATATCACTGAAGCGAAAAAGGTTGTCCATATATGTCTTTTCGTTGGTCTGCGTATTTGTTCCTCAGCCACTTTGAATAGCATTTGAATCTCTCTTGTTCCATTTCTACCCAAGTAATATTGGGACATAAATTTTTGTTCACCAGTTCGACATAGTCAGTCGGTGTTTCGATGGTTCCTTCTCTCTTCAGAACGCTTTCACAAAGTCCTGCATTCCTATCCAGCGGCCCGTAAGAGTGTCCTGCTATCAAAAACTTGTAGTCAATTCTTTGCCTCTCGCCGGAAGACATGAGGTTTTCAAAGTAAAGTACGACAGTGTAGTTTTTTGTTTTGAGATCGAGCGTTATCAGCCCCGAGAAAATGTTCCATTTTCTGTTTGCTTCTTCGGTTTCTTGTAGATGGCGGTTAAGACAAGATAACAAGGTGTCGGGATGCTTCGGTGCTACGGTCTCCGGCCAAACATAAACTGTTCCCTTCCCAGATTCTCCACTGTGAATTCCAAACGCATACATAGTCAATTTACTTGAATAGTAAGATTCTTGACAGGAAAGTTTGGGGCAGGAAATGTTTTTCAGAAAGTCCAAGTGAAATGATGAGACTCCGTCAGACAGTTCGCGATCCATGCTAACGTAACGTGGAAAATGAATCCGATCGGCCGCGACCGCCGCGCCAAGAAAATAGTTATTATGCATAATGACGTCATAAACGTCATTATGACGTCATAACTACCAGAATGCTTTGCTCATCTTCCTTTGATAGATAATTAGTACCCTTTGTCTTACTATTTATAGTTGATAGTTTGGCGGTATTAAGTTCTAATTATTTTATTTTTGTTTCACGGATATAATTGACCGCGCTCCTAGTGAGACTCGCCTTTGGTTCCTTACACCTTTTTTGGGAAATGAAACTAATAACTGACCTTCTTATTTTATTATAATCACGGACCTCCTTCCCCGATGAAAGCAAAATCAAAGCGCATGTTTTTTTTCTGTGACTAATTCTTCCGCGGTTCGCACTAATATCTCAAACTCGTGTTATACAGATCAGAAAAGAAAACCCAACCGAACTGGTTTATTTGCATGCATTGTCAGTGTCGGTCCAACTCTAAATGATATAATGCATGGATCAATTCCAGCTGTTACCACCCCCCCCCCCCCCCCCCCCCCCCCGGGCTGACCCTCGGGGATTTGTATTTTTTTTTCGTGGGACTACAAATTCCTTGCCCCTGGCACAGCGCGAAAAAGCAGGTTTATGGAAAATTTAAACATTGCATAAAGCTGCTTAAAGTTCTGTAAGTAACTTTAAGCCAGAGTTTAAAGGAGCTTAAATCTGTATAAAGTTGAACTTTAAGCAATTGGAGCTTAAAGCTTGATTAAAGTTAGCATAAAGTTGCTTGACGAAATTTAAACCATGTTTATGCCTCATTTAAAATTGGTATAAATTAGGCTTTAAAGAAATATATAAAGGTGATTTACATTCGTGTAAACGTCAGGTTTATGCCAAATTTAAGCGACGTTTATGCCTAATCTTAAAATCGGTGTAATCTTCAGATTTATGCCAAATTTACGTCACCATTAAAGTTCATCTTTATGCTATTCAAATTAGTCCAATATAAAGGAAACATATGTAGCAAAGTCATCATCTTATCCATATTGTTGTGGCAAATGTTGCAACAGCCCGACCAATATAAACACGGAGCAAGAGAGTGAAGAATCTCTGGAACCCTATCTCAGGTGAATGTAAAAAATCAATTCCAATCGAACATAATAATAATAATAATAACCTTTATTAACGTGTCAAATTACCTAGCTTACCACAAGTGTAAACTAATTGAGGACACCTATATATATCTACCTAAAATCTACACCCAATACCCAAACCCAAACCCCCACCTAATTTCCCCAATTTGTTTTGGATTTTTTTCTGCGCACTTTCCTGCTAAAAAACAACATTGTTTTGGGGGGAGTGGGGGGGGGGGGGGGGGGGGGGGTGTTATAAGGTTACATAACATTAAAAAAATTGAATTTATAACATAGTGTCCCAAGTACTTTTGTCGATGATTGTCTGTGACGCCACCTATGCATTTGCGTTATCCATCTAGCACGCTTACTAGTGTTATATGTCAATAATGTAAAAAATTGAATGCATATATGCTGTAGAAGGTTATCCCTACGCGAAAGAAAGTCGGTATAATTCAACATATCATTAAATGGCGAGCAATATATACCTGAATAAGATTATTTGTTTCCGCATTACTATCCACTATCATTTGCGCGCGGACTGTTTCAAAGAGATATGTTTACGTGCGTGACTTTAAAACTGGGTTTGAATCACGTAATCATTGCTGTCAAACTTTCACACAACCATTAAACCCTCTGAAGATATCAAATTCGATAAGTATCACTAATGACGTTAGGCGATTGGGTAATGTACAGCTCTGTATACGAATGAACCATTTCCAGAGCTCCGTTGAAGTACGTATTAACTTTCTAGGGGGAGGGGGACGGCAAACACGAGGAGGGGATGAAGTTTATCACTACTAAGTATTAGAAGGATACCATGATAAGGACTTATCATTACCGTTGGTGGTTTCTATGACGATCTCATGAATAGCCAATCAGCGAGCGTATTAATTTTGTCCGGGAATGTGGAAAAATTTGACTCGAGTGGCCAGAGGGGCTCGTCGCTCCGCTCCTCGAATCTCGGCGCTTTGCGCCTCGGTTCTCGTCGCTTCGCGACTCGTTTAGCTCGTTTAGCAGCAAGCCCCTCTGGAACCAGTGACAGTGTGAATGACATTGAACAGTATCGGTCAACGGTCAACGCTTATTTATAAAGATATGACTTGATAATAACTAAGTAACGTTTGTTGACCGTAGACCGATACTGTTCAATGTCATTCACACTGTCATGATGTCACGTACGTGCTTCAGTGCGACGAGAATATTACAAACCGTCAAAAATCGGACCAATCGGTTTGAAACCTTTAGAGTATTGAGCGGAAACAACGTATAGTAACATGTCGAGTGATAGTGAACATTTCGATCGTGAATTAAAATGTAAAATTTACACATGCTTGGATCGCACGACGAATGCGTCTTTCCTCGCGCTCGTTAAATTTCCTTCGACGTCCAGCTTCTTTTCCTAGATTTTTGACTTTTCCTTTTCCTTTGCACTTCTAAATACAGTAGATCTTGAGACGCCACACTTTTTTACGATTTCGTTCACCGTGAGGTTGCTGAATTGCTTTAAATACTGAACAGACGCTTTAGGTTTTGGTGAAATTATTTTTCGATCCAACTCGTGTTTTGCGCACGTCAATAGAACGCTTTTAGAACATCTGAACAATCATGATTATTCATTGGAATATATTATTAATTTGTATTCTTTTCTCGTTCTTAACGTTCGATGACAAGCTAGGTTACATATTTGTAAAGTTTACATGGATTGGGTGAGAGGAAAACGTCAACACCCCCTTTTCAGACAATCGCATTCTTGAACATTGAATTTATAACATAGTGAAAATGATTGCGTGAATCCCCCCTTTGCGTTATCCATCTAGACGCTTACTAGTTATTCATTGCGTCACTGAACAGACGCTTGCGAAATTCTTTTCGATCCCAACTTCTGCGCACGTCAACATTGAACATCATGATTCATGGAATATATTATTCTTTATTCTCGACGATGACAAGGCTAGGTTACATATTTGTAAAGTTTACATGGATTGGGTGAGAGGAAAACGTGCGTCATGCAGAAATGTGCGTACCCCCTTTTCAGACAATCTTCGACAAAAGTGTTGGGACAGTTTGACCAGAAATAGCCTCCCCCCCTCCCCCATTTCAATGTTGATTTGTTTGATTTGTTTTGGATTTTTTTCTGCGCACTTTCCTGCTAAACAACATTGTTTTGGGGGGAGTGGGGGGGGGGGGGGGGGGGTGTTAAATAAGGTTACACAAAGGCAAAAGTCTTGCCTATCAGTTCATAACATTAAAAAATTGAATTTATAACATAGTGTCCCAAGTACTTTTGTCGATGATTGTCTGTGACGCCACCTATGCATTTGCGTTATCCATCTAGCACGCTTACTAGTGTTATATGTCAATAATGTAAAAAATTGAATGCATATATGCTGTAGAAGGTTATCCCTACGCGAAAGAAAGTCGGTATAATTCAACATATCATTAAATGGCGAGCAATATATACCTGAATAAGATTATTTGTTTCCGCATTACTATCCACTATCATTTGCGCGCGGACTGTTTCAAAGAGATATGTTTACGTGCGTGACTTTAAAACTGGGTTTGAATCACGTAATCATTGCTGTCAAACTTTCACACAACCATTAAACCCTCTGAAGATATCAAATTCGATAAGTATCACTAATGACGTTAGGCGATTGGGTAATGTACAGCTCTGTATACGAATGAACCATTTCCAGAGCTCCGTTGAAGTACGTATTAACTTTCTAGGGGGAGGGGGACGGCAAACACGAGGAGGGGATGAAGTTATCACTACTAAGTATTAGAAGGATACCATGATAAGGACTTATCATTACCGTTGGTGGTTTCTATGACGATCTCATGAATAGCCAATCAGCGAGCGTATTAATTTTGTCCGGGAATGTGGAAAAATTTGACTCGAGTGGCCAGAGGGGCTCGTCGCTCCGCTCCTCGAATCTCGGCGCTTTGCGCCTCGGTTCTCGTCGCTTCGCGACTCGTTTAGCTCGTTTAGCAGCAAGCCCCTCTGGAACCAGTGACAGTGTGAATGACATTGAACAGTATCGGTCAACGGTCAACGCTTATTTATAAAGATATGACTTGATAATAACTAAGTAACGTTTGTTGACCGTAGACCCGATACTGTTCAATGTCATTCACACTGTCATGATGTCACGTACGTGCTTCAGTGCGACGAGAATATTACAAACCGTCAAAAATCGGACCAATCGGTTTGAAACCTTTAGAGTATTGAGCGGAAACAACGTATAGTAACATGTCGAGTGATAGTGAACATTTCGATCGTGAATTAAAATGTAAAATTTACACATGCTTGGATCGCACGACGAATGCGTCTTTCCTCGCGCTCGTTAAATTTCCTTCGACGTCCAGCTTCTTTTCCTAGATTTTTTGACTTTTCCTTTTCCTTTGCACTTCTAAATACAGTAGATCTTGAGACGCCACACTTTTTTACGATTTCGTTCACCGTGAGGTTGCTGAATTGCTTTAAATACTGAACAGACGCTTTAGGTTTTGGTGAAATTATTTTTCGATCCAACTCGTGTTTTGCGCACGTCAATAGAACGCTTTTAGAACATCTGAACAATCATGATTATTAATTGGAATATATTATTAATTTGTATTCTTTTCTCGTTCTTAACGTTCGATGACAAGGCTAGGTTACATATTTGTAAAGTTTACATGGATTGGGTGAGAGGAAAACGTGCGTCATGCAGAAATGTGCGTACACCCTTTTCAGACAATCGTGTTAAATAAGGTTACACAAAGGCAAAAGTCTTGCCTATCAGTTCATAACATTAAAAAAATTGAATTTATAACATAGTGTCCCAAGTACTTTTGTCGATGATTGTAGGTGGAAAGGCCTGGATCCTCAAAGTTCTTCAACTGCCATACTTCAATAGGTTTTCCAAAATGGTCCTTGTTCCTGTCGTGTTGATACCACCAAACACAGGCAAAAACATGTTCGTGGGGTACATCATTAATTTGTACACAATGCTCGATGTAGAAGTTTACCTGTCCAGGTCTAATTGCAGCTGAAGTATTTATATTACCATTTGTGTCTGACCACGATGCCAAGACTCTTGAAGACCGTAAGTTTCTATTGTCCATTTTAGACCCAAATGTTTCTCCTCCAAGAGAAACTCTGGCATACTTGCGGGCAGTCAAAGGAAGGGATGACAAAGATATATTACCAGAAGGATACATAACTTTGTAGCATGAGTGTAAGATATTTAATTCATCTGAATCTATTGCTATATAAGCTTATAGCAGTTTGGTAGGTGAATGAGTGTTTGGTCACTCCAATGAATTTCTTCCATGTTGTAGCAAGTTGCACTCCTGAACAACTTTGTAGCATTTTGTGCATTGAAGTTTTCAATAACTGTTTTTGCTGGGGTCATCAAAGAACGGTATGAAGTTGTCATAAAACTCCTTTGGCAATTCCACTGTTGAGACAAATCGTCCTGCCAAGAGCTTTCTCATTAGCTGAATCTCGATAGATAGTCCATTGAGGTTTGTAGCTCCAAGTATGCCGTTGAACCGTTCAAAACTAAAACACCAGAACACGTGTGTTGGGCCACAGTCCATTACACACTCTTTCAAATGGCAATGAGTGATTGAGCTGTTGCCATACAGTTGTTGCACATCCCTTCCAAACTTCAGAAATAAAAGATCAGCTTTAACCACGTCCATATTTGAGACAATTGGGCTGACTATATACATATGTTTGCCAACATCTCAAATGTTCTTCAGGAATGATCCCCTTAAGCACATACATAGAATATACTAATGTCCAATTTTTCCACTGGGATGCTGTATAGCTTCCATAATTTGAGGATATTTTATGAGATAAACGTCCATGACCTGTTGCAACATCCAGTGACTTGATCTTTTCCTCCAGAATTTGAAGTGATTGCTGATTGAGAAGACCATTTGCTATCCATATTTTAAACATGCGTTTGTCTGTCCCTAAGAATAAATTGTGCATGGGATCGATTGCTGAGAATTGTATAACATCAAAATATTCCAGCTTTAGAAGGGAACTGTAGTAAAGACCATATTTTTTGGCAAGTGTCTCATGTTTTGTCTTTGTAGGAGCTTTTCTAACTTTCTCTGCATGTCGCCTATGAGTTATATTATCACGAGGAGGCCAATTTTCCCTGTCAAATCCAGAATAGTCTGCTCTTTCTTTAAAAGTACTCGGAAACAGTTTAAAACATTTTGAACATCCTCTGTGGGCTGAATGGCCTTTGAAACCACATAGTTTTCTTAATGCAGGGATATCAGCAGATGCGAAGATTAATGCTCCTCTGTATACTTCTGGAGTGCTACTTATGCTGCTTTCTAGTCTGACACCTTGCCACAATGCATTTTACTCGTCAACAATTGGGCCTAGGAATGGATTTAATGATTTTGGCTCCTTACTCAGTTCAGGAATAATGCCAGCAACAATGACATTATCCCATTTGTATCGTTCTTGTCGTGGAAGATTGAGGAGAACTAAGTAGATGACACCCACTGATCTGTCTTTTCTATGTTTATAAGGTTGGAACCAGTCTACATTGATTGCAAATGCAAGATTTCTTGCCTTGTTCAAGAAATCTTCACCTTTGTACTTTAAGAATTTCTTCCAGATTGCTCCATCATATATATCAGCCATAAGGCCTTCCTCTACATGCCTTGATCGCCACCCTTCACACATTTCTGGTATTCCAGATCTTTTAAGAAGTGTTTCCACTTGATTGATGATGCTGCTAAAACAGTATAGTTTATGTGGGTAGAAACATATTTTCCCACTAGCTAGAGTAACTTTTCTTGCCAGTGATGCACCGCATTCCTTTGTACGACCTTTGGGATATGGTTTTACTGGGCACAGTTTAGGCACCACCTGGTTTCCAATGTATTTGGTACAATCGTCGAGATGGTAAAGAGTACAACATTTTGGGCAAACAGCATATTTGGTGAAGTTATCTCGATCAAATTTAATGAACTGTCGTGCAAGGTACAATGAACTTGGAAACATCAATGCCATTTTAATCAGGAATTCACTGTTGCATGTTAGACCAACTGTATGTAGAAACTGGAAGAAAAAACGCAATAACCATTCGATCCCATTGTCACTTATTTTGCAAGTAGTTTGCCACATTAGGATAAAGTACAGAAACCATTGAAGTAGACTCTGTATAGCTTTCAACTTTGTTGTCCCCTGTTGAGGCTCTGGAAGTGGCTCTTCATCAGATAAATAATATTCCAAAATGTCAGCTGTATCAGCATTCCATGCTTCAGCATCACTATCATTACAGATGTTGTTATCATCGGAACCAGATTCTGCATCACTTTCCTTAAATAGAAAGGGATATGTGCAATTATATTTCAATAAAATCAAAACAATTAAAAATAAAACGCACAAACAAAATATCACAAAATCGAAACAACAACAACAAGAAGATACAGTGTAGTTGAAGTTGCCTTCGAAACCCAAAGTTGATTTAAGCTGGATTTCATGTGGTTATTTGCCTTGTCGAGTAAGCTGGTTGGTTACCGAAGCATATGTGTCAAGTTTTAGGATCGCACTTTTCATAAATAACAAATTCCCCGTCCCCGGGCAACGGAAAAGCAATCAACAATTTAATATATTAAAGGCATGTTTAATAATAAAGCTAGACGCATTTTGGAAAGAGTTATGGACCCTAACAGTAGAGATAAGAAGTCATCTGTACTTATAAAATCACGAAGTGTTTCTTTATACCTTCAAACAAAGCCTTTAACTTTGCAAGACCTCGTTTTTCAAGCCAATCGGCGACAAAAGTAGTATCTTTACCGGCGAATTCCATTATTATGAATTCCACCATTGATTATATGCTCGGTCAAGTTATCCCCGCCCCCCACCCCCGGGACAACATGTTGTTGTACAAAATCCCCGCCCCTGGGACACAGGTCCTTACAAATCCCCGGGGTATGCCCGGGGGGGGGGGGGGGGGGGGGGGGGGGGGGGGGATGGTAACAGCTGGAATTGATCCATGCATAACTTGACAACAAAAAGGCATTAGGTAGTTTACCGTCACACGTCACATGTTAATGCAATGCTTGAATGGCGCGTGAACTCAGCCAACGATCCCATGGGAACGGCTCCACTAGATGGCAATACATTTTGAAGTGCTTTAATCAAGTTTAAAAATATCCACGGTCAACTAGATTCTGGGAAAAGAACACTTTCAACAGATTTCTTTCACGACATTCCTGATACCGTGTAACGGTCTTCAAGTAAAATAAATCAGGTTTTTGCCATCCAGTACAACCACGTGATTGTATTCCTACAAAAGACCTATTAGTGCAAATGATAATGACATCATAATGACTACCCAGAATGTTTTAGTAATTTTTTTTCTTTCTTATTCAGATTTGTATTCCCTCGTGAGAATAGAACCTAATTTCACCATATCTGAACGATAAAAGAGGTCGTGCGTGATGAATGATGTTCCTCCTGTTCAATGATATCACCTACTTGTCTAACATTTATAGACAAGTAAAATAAAGACAATTAAGCAATACTTCTTTGATTTTATTTCACGGATATAATGACTGCGCTGTATTCGTAATCTACTTTCTTAGTACCCTCATTTAAGAATTGATGCTACAAATTAAAACGGCAGCGCTTATGCTCACCCGAGGTCGTCCATACAAACCACATGAGACGAACGTAAGTTAACCATGTTTTTATTGTAGCCATAAGAGATAACATGACCAATAACTACTAAAACTCAATTTCGAAAGTATGCATTACAAAAATCCTGCCCAATTATTACGTCAAAACGATTATGTTCATATATTACGGGAAATATATAACTTCTCGTTGGATTTCTCTTATTACAATTCTTTTCATTTTTTTACGTTTCAATTTTTCCAGTGTTGCGCTTGGGAAATGGAAAAGAAACCTTCATTTAATAATTATATTAAACACGCAGTTTCATTAGGTTCTCTCTACCAACTTGTAATTTCCTATAATTTTACTATTAAAACATATTATAAAGTCATGCACCCAGTGCCATCGTGCACTAGGAGTAAACTGCATGGGCGCTCTCAGAGTATCACATGGTGTCGGTCTCCTGAGAAATGAACAAAATTGATATCGTCACAGTTTCTACGGGATAAAGCGAAAATATTGTCAAAACCCTCCCCAAATCACAACCCATTGCAACATTCTATATAGCTGGCGTAGCACTTACCGCGTCCTTGCTTAGCACTATTTCCGTAACGACGTCGCTTCTCAGATAATCCATGGAGACGACCAACTAGGCGTGTCCCAAGCCGTTATCCCCTGCAAATCAATGTGATCCGGCACACGTCACTTTTATACGCCCCAATAAACCGACAAAATACCGTGACAATGGCCGTTCCTTCGACAATGCGCATGTACACTGCGCATTTACACAGTACAGAAAATGTTCAACGTCGTAGTGTTCTAGCGTAGCACTTACCGCGTCCTTGCTTAGCACTATTTCCGTAACGACATCGCTTCTCAGATAATCCATGGAGACGACCAACTAGGCGTCTCCCAAGCCGTTATCCCCTGCAAATCAATGTGATCCGGCACACGTCACTTTTATACGCCCCAATAAACCGACAAAATACCGTGACAATGGCCGTTCCTTCGACAATGCGCATGTACACTGCGCATTTACACAGTACAGAAAATGTTCAACAGTGTTCTAGCGTAGCACTTACCGTGTCCTTGCTTAGCACTATTTCCGTAACGACGTCGCTTCTCAGATAATCCATGGAGACGACCAACTAGGCGTGTCCCAAGCCGTTATCCCCTGCAAATCAATGTGATCCGACACACGTCACTTTTATACGCCCCAATAAACCGACAAAATACCGTGACAATGGCCGTTCCTTCGACAATGCGCATGTACACTGCGCATTTACACAGTACAGAAAATGTTCAACAGTGTTCTAGCGTAGCACTTACCGCGTCCTTGCTTAGCACTATTTCCGTAACGACATCGCTTCTCAGATAATCCATGGAGACGACCAACTAGGCGTCTCCCAAGCCGTTATCCCCTGCAAATCAATGTGATCCGGCACACGTCACTTTTATACGCCCCAATAAACCGACAAAATACCGTGACAATGGCCGTTCCTTCGACAATGCGCATGTACACTGCGCATTTACACAGTACAGAAAATGTTCAACAGTGTTCTAGCGTAGCACTTACCGTGTCCTTGCTTAGCACTATTTCCGTAACGACGTCGCTTCTCAGATAATCCATGGAGACGACCAACTAGGCGTGTCCCAAGCCGTTATCCCCTGCAAATCAATGTGATCCGACACACGTCACTTTTATACGCCCCAATAAACCGACAAAATACCGTGACAATGGCCGTTCCTTCGACAATGCGCATGTACACTGCGCATTTACACAGTACAGAAAATGTTCAACAGTGTTCTAGCGTAGCACTTACCGCGTCCTTGCTTAGCACTATTTCCGTAACGACGTCGCTTCTCAGATAATCCATGGAGACGACCAACTTGGCGTGTCCCAAGTCGTTATCCCCTGAAAATCAATGTGATCCGGCACACGTCACTTTTATACGCCCCAATAAACCGACAAAATACCGTGACAATGGCCGTTCCTTCAACAATGCGCATGTACACTGTGCATTTACACAGTACAGAAAATATTCAACGTCAGATCTGCTCGCAAGAAAGGGGTCTTACACTGCACTTAGGGGAGTTCTTGATTTCACCGTGATGAGGGTGATGATGTACCCCTTTCGTGTTTGCAGACCTCATATATATATATATACAGACAGCAGCTTACCGAGGGGTCCATCATGAAAACATGTGGTTCACCAGTGCATGGATTAGTTGTGGTGAATTCTGATTCCACAGCTACCAGTTCTGAAGTGAAATGACTGAGGATGAATGCTCGGTTGCACTGTGCACCATCACAGATAGCCATGTAGGCATTGAAATTATGCTCGCTCAAGGCCCACACGCCTTCCCAATAAAGATGATGTAAGGTTAGTGGATCAATCTCTGATGTTGGGAAGTATGCATAAGGCCATTCGAATCCTTCTATACCCACAAATGTAAACTGTAAAATATGGGAGGCCATCTCCAATTTGTTTTCTCCTGTGGAATTTAAAGGAAAACCTTATTCAAATATAAGATTTTAAGAAGAGACTAATAAATTTGGGAAATTGATATTGCTGTGCTTTGAATATTTTCGAGTCAACAATGATACCAAAAGGAATTCAATTTACCTGTTTGGAGGATATTGAGATTTTGATGCAGTTCCCCAAGGTTTACTATACCTGCAAGTTCAAAGGTATCTCCATTTTTTCTGAGTTGAATATCACTCTGTTTAATATGTAAGGTATCAACACTCGTATTAGTTACCGGTAGATACATTCAAAGTGTGTAAATTTAGTACACTCTATTTACAAGGCACATGCACTCGTTTGTGAGATTCTGTAAAATTTGTATTAATTAAAGGCTTACATGTAGGTTATAATTAATAAATTAATAATTAGGAACTTGTCAGAAATTAACAGGGGGAGGGAGGTGGAGATTTTAATTTGAGCATTGAAAATGTTTCGACCCTCTATGTACATGATGGGAATGAAATTTCCTGACCTTTCCCTTTCATCACCCTCCCTTTTCAGGGCCTCAAAAAGTTATGATCACCCCCCCCCCCCCCCCCCCCCCCCCCCCCCCCCCCCCCCCCTTCCCTTCCCTCCTGCTAATAATTATTTCTGAGAAAGGGTGGATTAGTATGAATTGATTTTTTTCTTACCTGAATAGACATTTCGTCAAAAACTATATACCCGCAGTATCCTGCCACAGACATTTTTCTGGCTTTGGCTGCTTTTACCATCCACTCAAACATCTGCTTGTGGAAACCAGGAGTCTGCTTCACTTTATTCTTTATGTATCTGAGGTGACGCCCAGATGGCAACTTAATAAAATCAGTTTCTTTAAGTTCTTCATATCCACGTTTAGAACGCTGCCAGAGCTTGAAGGCCATCTCAAGAACCCTAGATGGAATGCAATAAAAAGACATAAACAACCCTTGAAGGGATCTGTACAAATTTCCTGAATGGAATGAATGCACAAATATTTAGTAAATTGTAGTGCGAGTTTCAATAATTACCGTGGATGCCATTTAGGTTTTTTGGACTGTATAACGTCTCTCTGCATCATCCAAAAGAACGAGGCTTCCGGGTCATCTGGAAATGTTAGCTCATCCCCTTTGTCAACTTCGTTAAATATGATCTTCATATCCTCATTATCAGCATCTGATAACTTTTTTAGGTTCTTTTCTTCTTGATATTTTCTCTGCCAGTATTTGAATCTGTCCTCTGCATTTATTCGCCGTCTTCTCTCGTCAATGAATTGCGCTTTTTTTTGTTCTTGTGTCAAGAACCTCCAATTACATGTACTGCTACTAGATGCTGCATCTTTTATGGTTGATTTCTTATTTTTTCTCCTTAAGAGAGCAGCATCCAATGTATTCCTCATGCCTTTGCACGGCAAACACGCTTTTGAATGGGTTTTCGCAATTCCCACGCAGGCTACGGAACGCTTTGTTTTGAATGACGATCCATTTAGACTTATTTCTTCCGTCATTCCTACAACTTCACGTTTCGTGTTGTGCACGAGGTCATCCAGTGAATTGTAGTGACTGGGAGACAAGCCCTCGCACACTTTCATATTCTCGAATTCGATTAAAAAACTTTTGATGCCATCTATTTCAGGGATTTCTGACAAATGGAGAAGGTGATGTGGAATGAGGGTACTATGTATACGAGCCTCCCATTGCATGTTGTTTAACAAAGTCCACGATTTGATAACTTTTACATTGTTGTGCATAATATTGGTAACCATGCAGATTTCAACTTTCTTTTCGTTGTTGCTAATGACAAACCAGTTTGGCAGCTCGATTTTGATTTTTCCAATCGCTTGGCTGATACCGTCAAAATGGGGGGGAATATTAGTTTGGTTGCCACCAATAGTTTGCAATGGAACTCTTACCGATGAACTCCGTTCCCGTATTCGAAGATTGCTGTAATATGCTACAACAATAAAAACATAGTGTAAATTCAAAATTCAGAAATGGCTGTTTATAAAAATAATAAAAAAAATTACATGATCCGTTGATGAAAATAAGTTACGTGTTTACAACGGCCCATCCGCTTGATAAGTTTGACTTTGATACCCTTGATATAATTACAGATATACATAATATAGATAGATCAGTATCGGTTGTATATTTGAAATCTTTATTTGAAGATATTTTAAAACACAAACTGGCTGGGTTTTCTTTCCACCTTCGTAGCTTAATCTGCGTTTCTTCACGAGATCGGGAAATGCATATTTCAGCACAACACCGAAGTGTCTGATGGCGATTTGCCGTTGGAATCCTCGATGATTTAAAAACTCGTTGTAGAAATCAAGTGCATCCACGACAAGAAGATCTGCAGTAAGATTTTCCTTTTCTCTATACTCGAAACACTCTTGCAGTAACGGCAGATCGCTACAAACATGATTTATAAAAATCTGTTTTAATGTACTATGAATGGAAACAACCGATTTTTATGAGAAAATACAAACTAAATCCTTACATTGCAAATCCATGCGAAGTGATGTGAGACTTAAAATTATCTTCTTGAAATGACTTTGGCGTATTTTCCATGACTTGTTTCACTGTAAATAACTTCCGAGTACTGGCTTTGTAAGGGAAAACCCTTCGAAATTTAAATTTGAAATTGCTCAAACCCAGGTTCCCCGAGCTCGAGCGAATGATCCCAAAACCATAGCTTGGGCTACCTGTGAAGTTGCACATCACGCTTCCATATATGGGCATTGCACATCAAGAGTCTTACGAGCTCATCGGAATTATCCTGCCTCTCTTCCTACCCAGTGATTTTGGGGACTAAGGGGAAAAAAGCGCTTAGGAACCGAGCCTGAGAACGGGTAGGCAAAGCACTGGGCCTTGTTATGAGTCAGTACAAGGCACATACGGTACGTTCGTTACTAGTCGTTGGAGTTTCAAGTTAGGCATTACAAAGCATCTATTTATTGGAGTTTCGAGGCTTCGGGAAGAGAAATACAGTTGACAAAGGACAATAAAACTGACGGTAAACTCTCATAATTTGCTGTTAATTGTTTTATAAATACACGATCTACAATTGACCCTCGAACTCAAATTCAATGTTTCCTACAGCTCATGGTTCGATGTGTGATGTTTACGTTACGAGTGAGGTAAAATAAGACTCTATTTACAATGATTTTGTGCTTTTCTGCATCAGTAATCAAGCACAGTTTTCAAGCAATGTGTCCAGTGTTTTCTCGTAAATAATTGTTAAGGTTTTTTGACAGTCTTTATATAATTTCCACCAGGCAAAAGATCGCCGAACCAAGGTGGTGGTTCAGTTGACGGCCACGATGGTCTTCTAGAATATTTATACGTACTTGTTTAGCACAGTAAGATATTGCTATTACAATTAGTCACAGATCTATTATATCTGTTCTCTCAAATAAATGATTGTTACAATTACCAAATGTTCTTGTTGATTAAATTTTAAATAACAGTTATTTTCGTAGTTATTCTGTTCGTGTAGACCAAGGGAGCTAGCTGTGCCAGACTGTTGTTTGTTGTCGATTTCTGTTCATATCGTTTACTGAATTACGTGTGTAAAACTTGTGAACACTTGAAATCTCACTCTTTGATTCAAACGTTTGTTTTTATTTTTGTCATTATGGTTCATGATATAAGTTATATATTTATAGCTTTACTTTGTTCTTTTCGATAGACCATATCAAACTTATGTCCTGCATCATTGAACATTTGCTCCTGTTGGGATCCAGTATCACGCGGACAACTTTTTTTGTTAATGCTTTGTTTACTAAAGCACGTTTGAGGCCCAATTGATCCAGCAATTTGTTCACCATGACCGCTAAATAAAGCAGACTCGTACGTGACTGGTTTATCATTTCTGAATTCAACTTTTTCCTTTGACAATGTGTAAACAGGTAGCTAAAATATAAGAGAGGATGGGAAAGCTGCATATGTTTCCTGAACGGGAAAATATATCACAAATTCGAACTTACTTTTTGATCTCGTGTGTAAATATTGGAAATTGCCTTCAAAAAACGCCCTTTCCGAGCCATAATTTATTTGCGAATTCGCCTATGTAGCTTCTACATACCGAGACCGGGATACAGAGCACCAATATGATGTTCACAATTACCAAACAAATTGTTTTAGATTTCATTTTGACACAGCTTAATTAAGTTCAATATACATGTATTTTATATCAAAATGCGCGTATAGTTACAGAGCATTAGAATCTGGCGGTAGGTTTTTGATTGACACAATTCCCAAGGAATTCATAAGGTATTTGTGTGTAGCGTATGTCACGCTCTCGTATGTCTCTTCAGAGATTTCAGTTCGATTGACTTTGAAGAAACGGAAAATGACACAGTCAAATATATATATTTTTGCTTGAATTGCTAGCTTATTCATTCCTTACATATTCCTCTTTTATATTCTGTTGGTAGGTTTTTGATTTGTATTTTAACAATGCAGTAAAAAACAAAAATGTACCAAAATCATGCTGTTTTTATTGATAGACCGCCGTCGCCTCATTAGCATTTGCGAAACAATGACCTTTTGTATAACATAAGTTTGATATGAGAGCCACTTCGGTGGAAATGCAATAATTAACCAGTTTGTTATTTAAGTTATATTTATTATCATTTTTGTTACACCATCACAACATTTTCTTTTCACATTACATTTCTTTTCTCCATAATTTGTTTCCTTCATTTCTCTCTTTTATATATTTTTTCTCTTGATCATTTCTTAACTCATTGTTTATTCGTTTTATTACTGGCTCATTCACAGCAGTAGCTACATGCAGTCCTAGACTGCCTATTTTTTAACAAGTTATAACAATTTCTCAACTGTACTTAATAAGAGTGCGGGTTAATTACTAAATGAGCTATGAAATTCTGATTGCAACAGGTGTGGCATCAAATGTTCGCGGGATCTATTTTTCGCAGAATTTATTTAAAATCAGCGAAAACTTTAGTTAATGTTTAATAAAAAGGCCGCCGATAAATTATTGGACTTTGTCTCACACACTGCACAATAAAGATGTACCGGTGTGGCGTTTAAATTTGACATATTGTATGTGACACACGGCCGTGATCTATTATACCTAGTATTATCATATGACCCATACACGCTCTTAATAAAACCTCCATGATAATGGGCCACATACATATACTGCATGGACTCACCTCAAGCATAACTTATTGATAATACAATGTATAAAACACCTATATGTTATGTAGATAACAATTTTATCATGTTCAAAATAGTGATATTAAATTTTTGCTGTTCTTTGGCTTAGTTATCTTACTGCTAGCCGCATGGGGGTGACGAACGTCCATTTGTAAATGCCTGAAAACCAAACAAATATGTATCACAAATAGAATATTATTAAAGTGTACGTATGGTGTGTAATTGCATGGTTTTGTGTACATGCAGTATGTCCAATATTCTACATCCATATATTACCTTGTCACTATTGACTGTGCCAACAGCATATTTTTATGCTCCTTTTCTTTGTTTGAATTTATTTCTAAAATATGTTTCAAAAGAATATTTTTTTTACAACTGATACATATATGTACATGATGTATCTGATAGTACTGTCAATAATCCCAAGAAATAAAAAGCATATAACTGTATACACGTAAGCTTATACATTGTATATAAGACTTACCTGTAGCAGATGGCATACATGTAGCTGGGTCATCATGATCATCCTATTGTATCAGCAAATATATACATATAAGCTTACGCTTATATTATTAAAACTAGCAGTATAATTTGCCTTGTCTATTTATATTAAGCTTATTCAGTTAAGCTTATTGTCTTTAGTTGGTGAACAAAATTTATATAAATATATTAAGAGCTTGCATTTAGCATTTAGCATTAAGCTATATAGTATATTAGCTAAAAGATCACCTCGAGACTTTGAGCAAGTTCGTCATCATCATCAGTACTAGTGGACCTCTTCTTCTTACTGATGGCCATGGCCATGGGTTAGTGATCCGTAGTGTCACCGTCGTCATCTGAAGCTATATAAATTAAATACAAATCTTCGGTTCAAACATTGCTTATGCACATGGCATATATAACTTTTATACAGCAATTTCAAAAAATGTTGAAAACTGAATACTGCATACTGAATAGTGCATTCCTAGTGCGGGCCTCGTTATTTTGAAATAAAAAGTAAATATACAGCGATTTGTTCGCCATACGGAGCTAGTATATTGTTTCTGATGAAATACACAAAAAATAAAAAAAATTATGATTATTTATATTACTTTAGACAATAAAATACAAGTCCCATAATGCATTTCGGTCTTGGAATACACTATATTCAGTATCAACGTTTTTTGAAATTGCTGTAGATAACTTAGATCAGTTAGGAGTAAACAAATGACAGAACTGACATATCGTAAGCCTATAATTTTATAAAACGTACCAGCTAACGATTTATAGTCAATTTTCCTTCTTTTGCGACCACGCTGGGACTTCGCAGAGACGATGGGCGTTTTGTTAGCTTGCCTAGGGTCAACTAACGAGTCATCTAGCAATGCAATCAGTTGCTCTGATGATACTTTTCCTATAAATTAAAATACAAAACAAAATGAGTAAGCTTATTAATATTATTGACAGAATCAATACCATCTTCTTTTCGATATTTTCCGCCATTTTGCGTGATGTTTGATCATGATCTGTCATTTCTCAACTTAGATGTTTAGGGTTTTAGATGGTTATAGCTAGTGAAGCGAGAAAAACTTCCTATTTTAATCTTATTTCCTCTCTCTGACTCGGTGAGGTTTATAAAAAAGCGAAGCTCTTGATCGATCTTCCATATGCAGATGTGCCTGTGCCCGCAACTCACAAGTACAGCGACCCCAAAGAGTAGGTGGAAAATCGTAAGGGGAGGTAGTGAGGTATTTGTTGCTCATTGTGAGTACATTACCTGCCACATACTATAGTATAATCAATTTGGACTGGTTATGGGCCAATTACTAATCTTCATATTCAGTATGGGTAAGACCTGTTTAGCCGCTTTTCATGAAAATACAAGACCATTTGTCAGCACAAAAAATGCAAGAAAAACAAAGGAAGCATCCTTTGTTGGGCAAGTGCAATTTGAGCTCTTTGAAAAAAACACGAGTGCAAATTATTGCAAATTGAACGAGCAATTGTATGAATACCAACTAATAATATCCTTCAATAATAGCCAATCAGAATCGATAATTTTTTTTGTCATGAATATTATTAACAAGTGAAAATGAGTTCTACGAGCACCATTTCCAGGTCTTAAATTTGAATAACTAAGTGTTGTCAAGAAAAAAGACTGTTGTCATGGAAAGGCACGTGGACTTATCCTAATGAGCGTGGCAACAGAAGATTCTGATTGGCTGACGTGTGATTCATTGTTGCAGATGTCTAGCCGGACTTGCTAATCTTCTCTGTATCGTTTGAATTTACATGACGTTTTTGTAATATCTCGAAAAATATTAACATATCCCGATAAGCAACCGTAAGGAGTTCAGCATACAAGTTCAATATTGTTCCGTTGCCATTAATGAAATCAAAGTCCCAAAAATGAACCATTCTAATAATATACCTGACTTGATGCCATCGTCAATTATCCTGCATGCCTTTTAGAGGTTGCTCATGCTCTAAAAATATAAATTTATATTCAATTGCCATATTCATAAAATGTAGTTGAAAGGAGTTAATTCACTGTAAAAGTTTGAACATTCATTGTGCACGTCAACTTACTAGTCTTACTACACGTACAGTACTGTATGTATTAAAATCAGAGAAGTAGTACATCAATTTTTTTAAATAATGCTATTCTTACTGCAGACTAGTACTGTAAGTGTTGTAGTCTTCGCTTTTAGGTGTTGATGATAGATCTCGTGTGCGGCCTCGAAGCTATTCATAGCGCGATCGAGTTCAGGAAGCTTCATGCGAATTTTGTCGAGGTTTTGTAGATCTGTCATAAGTTCCTTTATTTCGTTTTGTTTTTTCGAAACAAAGCCCTTGGCGGCGCTTCTCGATCGTTTTAAACGACGCAATTCTTCCATTTGAACTCCTTCTTGATCGAGAGTAACGTTTTTTTGTATATTTCGAGTGTCAATTTGTTCGGAATCCGTTTCCATTTCCTATTATTCCTTATGCAGTGTACTCATGGGCTTCCTTTGGTACCGGATGGGTGTGTAACATTCCAATCATTCCACAGACCACGAGCATTCAGGATTAATTCTTTCGAAGCAAGAAACAAACACAAGATTGAAGAATCTTTAGCCAGATTTACGCAATATCGTAACTCAAATTCGAACTAATGTAGTCTTCGCTTATCAACCACAGTCTAGATTAGAATAAATTTGCAATTGAACCGATTCGAACGCACGAGTAGATGGATAGATGTCGTTTATTTGACTTCAGATTTGAGTGGAAATTGATGTGATGTGATGTGATTGGTGTGGTTCGAACTGAAATAGATGAAATAAACTATCTTAGAGTTACAATAATTATAGAATACAATAACAATGAAATTAGTGATACAAATGTATAAGAAAGGACTTACAAAACTAATCGGTCGATCGAGTAAACTGACAACAATTACAACTACAATAGAATCAATTAATCTTACCGAAACTTAGACAGAACCGATATCTAATTCACTAAATTAATTACATGTAACTTACTTTGGTTTATGCTGGTAGAACTAAACTTGAACGAGGTTGAAATACAGGGTAGATTTACTTGTAGATGCGGCAATGAATCATGTACCGCGTGTCTAACTTAAAGGAGCATACTCACCTACAATGCACCGCGCGCGTGTATTATTGTTTTCATACGGGAACTCTGTTACTACACGAGCTCTGATTGGTCAGATCACGACGGCTATACTTTTGACATTTCACGTGGATGCATCTACCGGTAGTCGTGTTTATATAGTTTTTACAATGGATGAAAGTCTTGATGTTAGCGAAATAGAAGCGAATCCACAGCAATATAATCCTCTACAGCCTGTCAACTATTATGGATCGCCCATCGCTTTACCTGGCACTTCCGAAGACACGAACGATGAAGTTTTCACTCGGGTACGTTTTACAGTTCTAAACGCTATAAAACACAACATTGATTTCTTCCTACAACTTTCCTACTATCTTTACATGTATAATCCCCTGCAGCCTGTGAACTTTTATGGCTCACCGATCGCTAGTGATTCCACTAATCCAGGACCAAGAACTGTAGAAGACACGAACAATGAAGTGGTAAGTTTTGACTCCGGTTTGACAGTTCGATCTAAACACAACATCGCTTTCGAACCCGTTCTGTTATAGCTTTCCTACTGCTCTATCTTTATCTTGAATACGTATGAACAATGAAGGCTAGTCATTGTAGAATGATAACATGCAATCAGTTTAAACTATGATAATTGTAATGGTTGTAATGGCTTTATATTTACAGAGATGTTCGTGTAAAAACACTTGCAGTCGGAAGAGAAGCGCGCGAACACCTGGCTGTCCTTGTCAGAATGCGGGGAAGAAATGCAGCGATCAATGTACTTGCGGTACGAAAAAGTCTGCGTGTAGAAACAAGGCTGAAAACGTGGTTGTCAATAGAAATCCAAGTGCTTACGCACGGCATAGAGAGGCAGTTGACAATGCAGAAACCGAGATAAAGGTGTGAAATCATTCAGTTGTTTTATCATGAATAAAAGCCTCAGCTGTTTCTTATCTTCGCAAACCTTTTATTATAGGAGTTTATCAGCACTCTCACAGTAGAAAAGAAAGACTCGCTACTCATCAGATTGCTCAGTCAAGGACGAGGAAGCGTGGAATTCGCCAAAAATATTTTGCAAGACGTCGAGGACCCAGACCCTGACGAGCCAAGCGGCTCAGAGATTGTACCTTGGTGTGTATGTCACGTCTGCCGACCGATGGATCAGGAAATGGAGAATGTGTGCTGTAAAAAAAGGACCTGTGTTACATCATACGCTATGTTCAATAACATATGCTTAGACCGAGAGGTCCTAAACCTTGCAATAAGAGCTCGATGTGATATCAGAGCAGATGAGCCCGACTATGCAACTACTAGTTATAGAAAAGCAGCTTATAGGCAGTACTGCTTATGGAAATATGGGAAACTGGGAAGGGGAAATAGGAGAGTTCTTGCATCCTGTGTTGTACTAACCATACGTAGAGCATACCCAGCACCAGATGGGGAGTACTTAGGCTTTAGGAGCACATAAGCTGCATAACATACATTTGGTAAACATTGCAAGGAACCATACTACTAAGTCTATTATTGAACATTGTTGTTTATTTACAAAAAAGCATTATTTACAGTGCAAAATTTTATTTACAATTTGTTTTGGTGGCTTTGTGAAAACTACTTCTTCTTTTGAAATCTTGACAGTCTGGCACTGACTAGTTCACTTGTCTCGGGTGGGGCCCTCATGGCTATGGTGGGGGCTAGGTTCTGGGGATTTGTTGGAGAAATCCAGATGTGTCTGGTAATTAATTCACGGTCCTCTGCCCTTCGCTTCAACATCTCACCAACAAGAATACCCCAATATCCAAAAGTCTTTGTTTCTTTAAGTGGTACCAGTTTCCAGTTCTTTGACCGCTTTGAATATATTTTCTTCATGCGTCCCTCAAGAATCTTTCTGAATAAATGGAAGTTGTGGTCCAATGCTGCCAATTGAACTCGTGCAATGAATACTTCATAGCTGTTGGCAAATGTGTCAAATGTAAAATTTTATATCTAAGGCTAGTGTCAAACGTCGAACCTCTCATGTGCCATACCTTATTGCAATTTGGGTCAACCCAAATACTTAAATAGAATCTGCCGTACCAAATTGAGTCAGACGCTGCTCTTTTGTAGAACTTAATTCAACAATTAGGTACGGCACATGACAGGTTCAACATCTGACCCTAATCTAATATTTATTTTTTAAACTACAGTGTTTTACAGGGATTCATCCTTTTGTTGTTCATTCTATGATTGCTGCAAGCCGCCAGGCGAGCAGCAACACTAATCTTGGGGTTCCTGTGTTACGACTGATACCAGTTGAAATATCGACTTTTGTCCATTCTGCCAATTGGTCCCCCCGCATGCAGCACTTCAGGGGCAAATTTACACAATTCTGGTGACCAGTAGTCTCCCTCGCAGCTGTGCTAAGTGTCGTCACGCAACGCTCTCTCCCCTCTGAGAGAGCGTTGCGTGACGACACTTAGCACGGCTGCGAAGGAGACTAGGTGACCAGCGGTGGTACAATGTTTACTAGAAAGAACTTGCACATCAATAATAACACAGGAAGTCCAACATTGATACAGTATGCCTTTAGAGTTAGTTATAGCACCTACAGTATTGGCTTCACAGCACTTACTTGCAACATGCAACGACTAGCTATATGTATATTTGATGAGTTATGTATGTACACTCAATTGCAGAAAGGTTGTAGTATACAAATATCTAATGAGATACAAAGTGCGAAACATCGCTTATTTTCTTCTAATATACAGTGATTTGCAAATATTCTGTAAAAGCAATACATATCAATATAACGGGTGCATTGTGGGTAATTACTTGGGCTTCCTGTGGAAGGCCCAAGTCTAAGATTAAAGACGGTTATTCTTTTTGGTCGTCGTCGTGGTGTTTCTACGCCAAATCTGCAAGTTCACCATAGCGCATGTGCATGCTAATCTTCTCTGTATCGTTCCAATTTTTGAGTATACAGAAGTTGTGGTCAGCAGCTTATCAACGAAATTCAAGATGGCAGACGTACGTAACGATAAATCAAATCACCAGCAGCATTCAAAAAGGATTTTGCCGTGCTCCCTTGCTCGAGCCAGTCGAGTCGTTCATTAATACTGCTTAGTAAATATGCAAATATCCTAGAGAATACTTTTTGGCCTTGCAATTCTGTCTGAAAGTGTATTTCTAACAGATGTCTGTGGCTTAGTAAGAACTCGATCGTAATTTTATTGAGTTTGTGAAATCGTTTCTTGCAAGGTAATCAAAATGTGCTTCGCCATGCAGCTGTCAGCTAGGAGTGTGAGTGTTGAAGCTAATTACGTATGTATGCTCTACTGAGTCACGCAACGAGTGACTTAAATTCTGCAAGTAATACATGTAGGCTAAAACTACTTCTGTATGATGATACAAGCTATTAGGTTTCACATTTAAAATCTATCAAAACAGCTTTATTAAGAAGCCCAAGTTCACGCTAGTAGAGCGTCTAGTTTTCATCATAAAATGGCAGCCCTCTAACGTTCAATTTTTTCAAAACATTTTCACATACATGTACATACTACAAAGATTAATTGGGTTTAGATTCAGGCTTAATAATAGCTAAAATCAAAGAATTAGGATTATGCAAATTACTATATATCGATATATTAGGATTTTACATAATTTTTGCAAATCGCTGTATCTGAAACATCAATTTTAGATTAGTATTGCATCCAGCAAGGTTAAAACAATAATTTTCAGCACTATTTTGTGCTTAAACAGTAAGTTGTAGTTTATATTTGTATACTACAACGTTTCTGCAATTGAGTGTATGTACTTAATAATAAAATGTACTTACACAAATGCAATCCTTTTTGGTGCATATTTCAGGACCATGGCATTGAAACTTTCGAGATGACTCGTATGCCTATCAATATAATTAATGCACAATATTTAAAAAAACAGTTTTTTGGAGTGCAAATAATATATCTGTGAAACAGTACTAACTACTTAGTACTAAATAGCACTGATGAAACAATTTAGAAAACAATAGAGATAAGACTATTTAGTAATAGTACTATTTCATGGTTATATTGTTTGCACTGTAGTATAATTCAATAATTACTAACTACACCAATACACACTATTAGACACTCACTCTTGTTTTCATTGACAGCTACATGTAATTAGTAGTGCCTGGGTTTATTGGAATCACTCTAAAATGAAGGGGCTGGTACGAAAATGACTTTTTGATGGTCTAATATTATTGGAAATAAAATTCTACTTGTTCTTGAGAGAATAAATTCATTTTTCAATTTGTCATCAGTACACAGAACATGAGTTTACATACCTAAAGTTAACATAATAGTGTAGGCTGCGTAACCAGTCACGATCAAATACTATTTCTCTGATTGCTTTTGCTGATTTCGAGGTCTTTTCTAAAACTGGCTTGCTTTCTTCTGTGTGTGTAAGTGGTCCATGGGTGCATTGGCCATCTTCCCATTCGTGCTCACCACACACATGATGGATCACACCAATCCAGACATCCTACAAAACAATAAAGAACATGCATGAAAACATACTTCATATACACCTAAATAAAAAAGACTGCTTCCGTTCTTCACAAATCTCTAATTTGGTAGCTTTCCTTTACAGTTTCCTCATTTCTAGACAAAACTCTAAAAGTATCTATATTTAGCTAAGCAGAAATACATGTAATAATAATGAGGCAAGAGGGGACATATAGTAACGCTCTGCAGGCAATGAAATACAATGCATGGTTCGTGAAAGCAATATTTTATGATTCTTTTATGAATTGAATGACTACTATTAATACTGTATACAATATGTGGTTCTAATTGTGAACGGTTCTAATTGTGAACACGCTTCTGATTGGCTAACTGATTTTATCACACTTGATACTGTTACACAAAATATCAGTCTGTATGTAGATTACATGGCATCAAGATTACCTTTAGGAGTTCAGGACTGCCTTTGGACATCTCTGCACAATGCCAAAAGTGATTCCTTATGGGTTCTATCCAATGGGAAACATTTTCACAACCCTTGACTTTGCTTGCCTTTCATAATAAGCAAGAAGAAATTTAGCAATGATGTAGTAGACATGCGATATTAGCACATAAAAGTGAATACACACTTGTAAACTTGTGGCCCTCACATTACAAGAATACAAGTAAACCATGTATATTGAATGCTATAAGGGATATAGCTATCTATACTGCATAGCAATAAAATTATGGGACAAATGAAAGGAAATAAGTTTCAGCTTGGTTAGTTGGTTTGAGATAACTAAATACTGTTTGAGGTTTTGCTGGATAATTTAAATACTACACTAAATACTGCTATATATATACTTACCGCTGTCAGTTTAGCTGTGAGTTTGCAGGACTTGTGCCAGATGTCAAGGGACTGGACTAAGTGCATGAGCTCATTTGGGTGTAAGGCTAAAAAGTAGAATAATTTAATTTAATAAATATATTTCAAATGTGACTTTTCAGATAACATACATGTACATTTCCACATTATAGATTCTTAATGAAAGTAACCTTTAAGATCTCTAACAAGCTTCATAATGGTTGCAGAGGCATCAGTTGTTAGTTCAGATAAATGAAGCTTGACCATCATTCTCTCTAGCAGTCGTTTGAGAGCCATCTTCTCCATTGTCGTAGATGCACCTCCAGCCTCTCGCTTGTCCACTACTGTTATGTCAATGATGGTGTGCAGAAAGTGATCCATGATTGTGTAAACACAATATTTTGCGCTGAACCCAGGCGAGTCCATCCTACCGTCTCCTGATAGAGTCATCATCTCCTTTTCATATACATTCCAAATGCTATCTTTCATTTGTTCCCACAAGTCATTAACAGAAGGAACAATGTACAATGACTGTAAACGAGTAAAAGTAGATGCAGACACAAGGCTACAGTTCATAGCTTTCATCATCAAGTCAATCTTATCGAAGTTGTTCCCAGAAATTAATACCGCTGCACTGGTTACCATTGGTGTAACAAAGAGTTTCTGATTTCTCTTCAAAGCCAAGATCGATGACGAGTTCCAGAAACCACTATGGCCATTGGAGCAAGAGTACTTTGCTGTCATTACACCTCCCTCGTATGCATGCTCTGTCATTACTCTTTGCAACTCACAGTCACTCACTTGGCATTTTCCATTTATCAGTTCTTCAACTTTTCTCGTTTCAACAATCACCCTTTCATATTTGAACATATCAATGTACTTCATCAGCGAGTCATCTTTACATTCCTTTAACTCTTCGAAAGTTTCTGACAACTTTTTTTTTATCCCTTGTATGTAGTCATCATGTGTAAGGGGAAGAGGGCCAAACTCTGGTTCAATGTCACCTGTTTCCTGGTCTAATGTTGGCAGGCTGTCCATTTCTTCGCATATTTCTAATGCAGTGAGAGTGGCTGAATCACTTTCAAGATGTGTAGATTGATTCCTGTTTTGAAATGAATAAAACTCTAATTAACCAAGTGTGAGGTATGTACTGTAAGTGACATGTACATGTATTGACCGTAATTTAGAAATGGTATGGACGACGATTATATAGTGATTTTTGCATCCAAATAAAATTTATTGTATTTCTGGTCAAAATATACATATTGCTCGAGAAAAAGGTTTGACAATGAGATTATGGTTTAACGGTCTAGAAGTAAAGTCATTTTCGTATGAGTGGGAAACCTATGGCACAGAGTGTAATACTGTCACAGTACGGAATCGAAGACATTGTATTTAACTAATCACAGCGTGAAAAATCATCACTCGACCAATCAGAATGCTTGGATACCACACGATCATAGCACGATACCATCACCGCACGGCACAAACTGTATCATAACTACATTGTACTTCCCATTCATACGAAAACAACTCTATACCTATTACTTACTCGGATGACTGATCTTGAAAGCTGAATTCTTCACTCCTGCCATCTTGGTCACTTGAGTCGTCATCTAGGTCAGGCTCACTGATGCTGAAAAAGGTACATCGTACATATTTCAGATACATCTACATACATCTACAAATATATATGAATACATATTATTGCTATTATAATAAGATCAAGGTCTGGAATTACACAGTAAATTTCTACTTTGAGCAATAATGAGCTTTATAGATGTATCTAAAACCTCTTGGCCTGTAAAATGGAATTTGATTTGCAATTAAATACAGTATACCTTGAACTATCACTTGCAGTGTCACCATCTTTATCACTATCGCCACGATCCAACGGATTTCCTTCATAAACTCCACTACTGATGTTGATGTGGCGAAGGCTTTGCCACACGGAGCAGTTTGCACTTGGAGTAGTTGTACTAGATATATTTTGAAGGCTGATACTTTGTGTTGATTCAGTACTTGTACCGGTGATATTGACACTGAAACATTCAATAAACATGACTTCAGTATTCCCACTTATTACAAGAACATTTATGATCAAATACCACTTACAAAGTACTTGAATGTGCACTTTCTTCCAAGACAGGGGACAAACCAAGGTTGAGTTCCTGAGCACGAGAACGTGTGCCTGGTGTTGACCAAAGTTGTCTACGTGATGTACCTGATATGTTGAACACAACATTCAAATAATGAAAAATCGACGAATACATAGAGCTAATCTGAAATATCATTTTATATTTCATACCTTCCTGGGTTCGTGGAATCTTTCTTGGCGGGCTTGAATCATCTGCACTGGCACTCTCAGTCTCCCTCCGGCTGTCAACTCGGTGAAGAAGCAATTCCATAAATTCACTATTTGAGAGCCCAGTGAAACCCAAAGCTTCCTTCCTTAGGTGCCACAGCTGAAATGTTGAGGCTCTGAGGATGATTCTTTTTATCCCCTCGGGTCTTTTGGGCCGTCCCATTCGACTTGGTTGTTTGCCCGACATCTTCGAAGAAACAGCTCGCGATCGAAACCGATAAATACTGACCGAAACTCGAGAAAACTCGAAAATAACAGTCTAGATATAAAGATCAATAACACGGGAACCTAAACTAGTACTTTAAAGTGTAAAAAACTCGATGGTGACTTGAGATTGAAGACGGATTGTAAGAGTATATTGAATTTTGACTTTCGAGAGCATGTAAAATGGCGTTTGGGCGCGCAGTGCATTGTAGGTGAGTATGCTCCTTTAAGCAATATATATTAGAGTCAGATTACCGTAACCATGGCAATTGTTCACGAAAGGAACGGAAGCGTTACTAAACCAACAAGTGTGAGGGAGCGCCAAGCAACATCAGTCATGTTTTCCGCTCTTTTATAAACCAGAGATAATGTACTGAATGTCTATTACAAAACGTACATCTATTCTACGCATTTCCCACTCGTTATTGACCTACGCATAAGCGAAGTTTAAAATGGCACAAATAGTTTTGCGTTCTATTTAAACTAAGTTATTTGAATCATATCGTACGTGTACTTACCGGTCGTTTTGAGGATCCTTGCCAAAAAAACTTCCTTTCCAATGCGCACTTCCACATCTTTCCCCTACTCAAATGAGTGCCTCAAAATGCACTTGCTTTTTCTTACGACTTCAACTTTACAGTCAACGTAGAATAAAATGAGAGCGTATTTAGCCATCTCTGTAATCATTCAAGTACAGTTGGACCTCTCTAATCAATGAAGTGTCGATCAGAATGAGAAGTTGAAAAGACCGCCAAATACCTCTGTGGTCGTTGATACAATGGTAATATGATATGGCGATCCATATCTACTAATGTTTCGGAGTGTCTTTATTTATATTATATCATTTGAACTCTCTTGATATTCGGTTTTCTTTTATTCAGGTACTAATATATCGGTTCTGTTATCGAGACTAGCAATTGTATAGTCTCTTCAAGCAGTTAACTTAAGTTCATTATTCAGAGTTTACATTGTGTAAGTTAAACACCTCTAACTAGAGTCTACTAACTAGAGGCTCTAAGTGCTTTTCTTGTCAAAATGTATACATACACACTCGATGTGTAATCAGTTAATGCATTCCTTTCTTGAAATCTAACAAACTGACCGGCGACAGACTATAGATATAGTATCTGAATACGGGTCTTGGGTGTTCTACAAAATATGCGACCGTATGATCCTCAAGATAGAAAAAGGCTGACGTGATTTCAGTGCCAAAATTACAGACTGTCGTTTTTAGCTGAAATGAGTAGCTTGAAAACCAGTTTTATCAAGTCTATCAAATTAGCAAATTAGTCTAGGAGCTGAATCCCAAACATGAGTCATTGCACAACCCACCTTACAGAAAAGGTTTGACACTTGATTCTTATCTTTCGTCAGTGTCATGCGCAGTGGATATGTTAGATCCTACATTCATATTGATGTTAGTGGCATCTATGGGCACTAAGCTTTACAACGCTGGGTCGAAGAGAAACGTCGATGAAGGTAATGACAATATAACGTTATTTTGGGTCAAAAACAGCCATGGATATAATATGTGTGAGAATGAATGATCACAACAATTGTTTTAATATTTTATTTCTATTCTTGATTTATTCTCCTTGCGTTCTAGAAAGAAGGATTTCAAACATAAGAGAGCATTCAAAGCTAGAACCGTGTTAGGATAAATACTTACCCATGGCTTGGAGGTAAACCAACAAAAGGATGGCGATGGTTCTTTCGTATCGTCATCGTTAGGGTTGGGATTTTTTGTTTTCTTCTTTGCGTTCTAGAAAGAAGGATTTCAAACATAATAGAGAGCATTCAAAGCTAGAACCGTCTTTGGAAAATTACTTACCCCTCTCCTTATCGAAGAACAATCATCATCATCTGACTCTTCAGATAACGATGGTGGTGGCGTCTTCATCTTTATCCGCAACTGAAACTTCTAGCTACAAAGCGCTTGCTAAACACACCGCAAGGCAGCCCATGTCGCAAGACAGTACGTGTGACTTTCCCCTATAAAAGGACGAAGACCTAATTCACCTACTAGTAAAAATTCCTTATCTTTTGATACCTGCATAGACTCTTATCTTAACATTGACGATTTGGCGGATAATGACCTTCAAGTCAAAGTAGTTATTGTGACCAAACCTGGCAATGTTCAAACATTCGAACCCTTAACAAATAATGTTCACATTGGAGTCGATATAAGAAGACGAACCATTGGCCTGTCCAAGTTTCGATAGTGTGTGATTCATCGACAATCACGGCTTTCACTGAATTGGAAAAGTTTCCATGTTTCAGACATGCAAGAAATTTATCGTGCAACAATTCCTCAGCAGAGCCAAACAGAAGCTGGACCGTAGAAAGTCCATCCTCACTCAGTTACACTGTTGACACTGCTTGTGCCTTTAAACCCAAAGTATCTGCTTCCTTGACCTGGTCTTCAATAATACTCTTCAATGGGCAGACAACTACTACACAGCATTTTTGTTTTGTTAGTTGTTCCAACACTAGCACTAGTAGCTGAAAGATTAAGCTTTTTCCGAACCAGTCGGTAAAACCGCCAAAAGATCTCCACCAAATACCAGTTGTTTTAATCCTTATTTCTGTTCTTTTTTGATATTTATTCCTAATGATGTTAAAATCTCCCTCAAAGCTACTTCAAATTCTCTCTCAGTTTTACATGTTTCGGCTATAAATTGTATATAGCCATCAACAGCATCCACAAAAGTAAAAGAAAAGGTTTTTAAATAAATATAGTGCTCAGTAAAGGACTACTGCCCTTTAACTTGTTCATTTAGGTTTGGTGTTATTTGTTTGACAATTAACAATACAATGATGGTTTGATGATGGTCATTGATGGTTTGATGATGATGGTCAAGTGATGATTGATGATGGTCAATGATGGTCAGTGATGGTTGATGATGATCAATGATGATTGATGATGGTCAGTGATGGTTGATGATGGTCAATGATGATTGATGATGGTCAGTGATGGTTGATGGTGGTCAATGATGGTTTGATGATGATGATATGGTTGATGATGATCAATGATGCATGGTCACCAACAAAATGAATGCTGCCATGGATGCATGCTAATTAATGCTTGCTCGCTGGGCAGAAATTATTGATGAAATTGAACTCCATTAATTCACACAATTCATTCTAATTTCTTGTATTTATATAGTACTTACTTTCTCTCCCTTTTAGTGTGTTGTGGTGTGCACCAATGGAAAGCCATTGGGTGCTTCCCTCCATTGACTGTTTAGTGAACTGAGAATATGACGACATCGAAGAAAAGGAATAATTAATGCTAGCATTGAAATGAGTCCAGCTAGTCCACACTGACTGCTGACAAATTTTTGTTAGATAAACTTCATGTAGCTATATTTATTAGATTTATAATACATTTATGTTTTCACGCTTCCCCTTATCTTGATACTAAATTCAGTGTTGCATTGAATGAGCTCGTTTACTGGGCTAAACTATGGAAGAACGATAGTACTCGGTGATGGAGTTAAAATGGCTGAGGGGGGAAATCACCCAAAGCCGCTTTTAATACAGAATATCAAATTAAATATTTACAAATGTTGTCATGGTAACCAAAACCAATTGGGCCCAGTAAAGGTGAGGGCAAATGAAACGCCTAGCTAGCAACAAACCGAGGATGGCAAGGGGAGGTGGCGGGCGATGCGATGGTCAGAGTTGATGGGACCGAAGCAGATCGCAGAATGGTGCAATTGCTGATTGCCCGGGAATGTATAATCGCAGTGGCACCTCCTTGTAAGCTTGCTCATCCACAGATCGATGCTTGATAAACCATATTTGGTAATTTGTACGGATTTAGATAACAAGTAAAATTACTGCACGAGGCCTTGAATAGCATAGTAAAATAACTGGTTACAGGAAAAATTCCAATGATGAGCAGTAGATTAATGATGACGTAATGATGACATATAAGAGTGGGGAGATGATACTATAACCAGCACGAAAACATAAACATCCTATTTGGTTCAAATATTTAATATATATATTGACAAATTAAGCCACTCAACAAATGACATGCAATACTTAATATTGTGCAAGTAACGTACTAACATACAATATTATTTATTTTATCATTTGACTCATTTCTATCCACACGCAAATAACTGCGTACAAATAACGGTCTGAGCATGTGCAGTGAATATTAAGCAATGTTTGCTGCAAATAACGGTATGAGCATGCGCACTATTGATCATTCACATACAGTACGTAGCAGCTCGTTTTCAGAAGAAGAGATGACAATATTTTAGCTCTAAAAACAAGCATAAAAATAAAAAAGGTACTCAGGAGTTGAATGATTAAACATTATAGAACTCGGTTATCGCAAAATATCATGATTTGTCAGTGTCTTGCTTATATGCAGTTATTTGCCTCTGCCGTCATGATATTTTGCTCAACCTTTCCAATAATTGCTTAGTATTTTTACCTTAGAAAATGACCAATGCTGTGTCGTGCGTTTTTGTAACAATGAAAAGAAGAGGCTTACATAATAGCCTTGCCTGTTGACATGCCTAATAGGAAACACAAAAATATGTTCATGAATGACCTCACATCCTAATTGTTTCAATTTTCCTCTATTCCGTGTAGCTCAGTGCAGATTTAGATACCTCTGTAGAATGGAGCACTGATGGCTTAAATTGCATGTACATATTATTAACATGATGACATATATATGCATATTTCATACGTACCTCTTCTACGTTTCCAAAAAAATTAATTATGTTGCCATAATTAGTTGCCATCATATGTTGAAAACCAGCTACATGTACAAGAACATCAAAGAGGAATTACAATACATGTTAATATCAGAACCGTATTTGAACTTTAGAGAATAATTTACAAGTGCGTACGTACCTGCTTCTTCGGTGTCGTTTATTAGATCGTCATCTAATAAACATCCAACTGCAATTAGAATCAAAATAATAAATTTTGTTATTATATATACAGTTTATCACAATTAAAACACATCACAATAACTTACCAAGTATCCCTCCTTCACCCATGTATTCCACGTATTGGTGGCCTTTAAAAATACGAATTCCAATCATGTTATTTACATACTGTATTGAACTTCTACTGTTATTTGGGCTATTCAGACACAAATGAACATGCAAATGATTGAACCATGCAGTCCTGGCAAAAATATAATGTATTCTAGTTTATACAAGGGAACACATTATATTAAACTCAATTAAAAAAGCACATACACATGTATTCTTCATCATCCTCTGAACTATCTGCAGTACTTGCTAAAAAATAAAAACAAAAGAAAGTGTAAATAAATTAAGTGCTACAATATAATACAAACAAGACGCTCAATGAGCGTACACTCGGACATTTATGACAATGACAGTTGCGTGACGAGGGAGACGAGCTAAGGCCGGAGGGAGACATGAAGTCTGCCCACAAGAAAGATTACAAAGCACAAACCAATCGGGGGAAGCACCTGAGGTCAAGGGGCAAACATCTAAATCTATTCTCGTCTATATTTAGATTGAAACAAGTAGATCTTTATCTTTGCTCACCAACACACCATTGGTAGATATATTGTACATGTAATCATGAATCTACTATCACAGACAGTAGTCGACCCAACACAATATAACACAAACACACATGTACATGTATTTGTATTTGTATAATATTATCAACAGACTAACATGAACAACTAATAAGTTTATATACCTCTTGGTCTAGTTGGTATACATGTAGCTGACGTGGCGCTAGGAGCTGTGGTACTCGTACATGATGATGGCGCCATTGACGTCTCCATCTTTAGGAAAAAGACACATACGTAGATCGGTATCTTCACTTTTCAAGTCATCACCCTCCTCAGCACAAGGCGGCTGTCGTGCACACTTTAGTCCACAGAACCAACAACTTGCTTTCGAAAGATTGCCACAAAGACAAAGAACGCACTCACATTGGTAGAGCTCTCGCTGCTAATGGATACACATGGCAGTTTATCCATAGATAGATTTTCACAAGACCGAAAGATAGCTGAGAAGAAATCTGACACGGAAGAACGAAAAGGTTTCGCACTTATACCGTACGTGCAAGGTACAACAGAAAGGATCAATCGTGTCCTAGAAAGCCACAGGATTGAAATCTGCGTAAAACCACTAACCACGCTGAGACAGATCTTGTCCAAGCCTAAAGACCCGCTACCAAAAGAAAAGAAGACCGGAGTGATTTATTCCATCCCGTGCGGAGAATGTGAAACGTTTTACATCGGAGAGACTGGTAGATCTTTGGCCACAAGACGGAAGGAACATCAGTCCTATGTTAGACTTAACAAGACCGACAAGTCAGCTCTCACGGAACACACACACAATACAGGACATTCCATCTCCTGGATTAACACCAAGATCCTTGAAGTAGAAAAAAGATGTCACCAAAGGAAGTGGTCAGAAGCATGCCACATTGCTAAGAGTACAAATGCCATTAGTAACATAGACACTGGCAGAATTTTGCCACAAAATTACACTGCTCTATTTAATAAATTTTAATCTGTCATCTATTACACATTCTTACCTTGCTAGTTTCCTCGCTTGCGCATATTGTCCTTTTTGTTTGTGTTTTTGTTTGCGTGTGCTATTTGTTTACAACGTAATAGCCGTTAGTTTTGACGAATTACTACCATTTTACACCCTGAAGATGGACCATGTGTCCGAAAGCTTGGTTTTAAAATAAAAAATGTTTTGGTTGAAGAAACGAACAAACTCATTAAATCATATGATAGTTCACTAACAATTTGAATACCTTTGGGATGTTAGATTCATCAAGTGCTAAAGCCATGAGGTGCTTGTTAAAGTATTGTCAAGCATTGTTGGTATTGTGCAGTGGTTCAGCTAAGTATTTATCAACTAATTTTCCAAGAATAGGAATTCTTCTCGATTTCTCTTCCCTAATAATCTTTAAGATTTTCCTTTTTTTGGTTGATTGTGCACGATTTGTCTGATCAAGTTCTAAATTTTTGCTGCTCAACCTTATTGGCAACCTCTAACCGATGGGTATAATCCCATGGCTGCGAAGTGTCAGAAGGGCTATTACCAAGTGAGCCTCCAATAACATATTTGTTATTTAGCATTTTGGATTTAACATATTTGTTGTCAGCATTCACATTACCAAAAGTTGAAAAATAATAGGCTGCATTATTTAGTTCACCTGCATAATTAATACTAGACTGATTCCATAAGTCGGTCTATTCGCTCTTTGTCGATTCTGACTTTCGCTCACCAACCGACTTATAACACTTCTTGGTTCATTTTGATCGGCGTCGCCACTATACGGCGACCTCCAATCACGTCACTCGTTATATGGTCTGATAAGATTTGAACCAATCACAGAACAGCTCTTATTGCTCTAAACTACTTCCGTTGTGAACTCTTCAAAGATTCAAAATATCATTCCGAAGCCATTTTGTGAGCCATGTTTAGTGAAACTCTGGAAGGAAAAGAAAGGATTTCCTTAAAGGATTTGGAAGAGAGTCAATCGAGAGGGCTATTTCCAATCGGAATATGCATTCGTTTGTGTTCCTAGGGCCACCGTTCAAAGCATTTCTTGTGGGAATTCACTCGATAACGGCCGACTGACGGGCCGTTGAAAAGTCGGGCTATAAATTACACCGACTAACACTGCAACTCTAAGTTTGGCTTGGACTTTGTTCGACAGCTGGAGGAAAAGAAACTGCTT
The DNA here is from genome assembly GCA_033675265.1 of Actinostola sp. cb2023. NCBI lineage: Eukaryota > Metazoa > Cnidaria > Anthozoa > Actiniaria > Actinostolidae > Actinostola > Actinostola sp. cb2023. The sequence goes on along the minus strand of JAUJYZ010000168.1, from coordinate 4,246 downwards.
TCTTTTTGTCTTTCTTTGTGTCCTGCATGTGATTCACCACGTTAGAATGGCCAGACTCGGTCGAAGTAGCATTTTAAATTAAAATTGTCTGTGTCATTTTTCTCGAACATATTTGTAAAGCTTTTTTTTTCAAACGTCCAGTCATTCTCTGTATTCACACATATACATTGCTCATAGGAAAATGACCCAGTCTTACAGATTCGAAGAATATTTTTTAAATATTTATTCAGAATTTTTGGACGGCAACAGATCTACGAGTCTGGAATTTCACTTCCGCTAATTATTATTCATCAGCCTCGTTTTCGTTTGCACAGAAAAATAGTAAAAGTGTGGTAAGTCGCTAGGTGAGCGACCTCCAGGGTAAAAGAGCGAAAACAGCGACTTATGGAATCAGTCTAAATTAATACAATAAAATCTACCGAACAGTGAAACACCTTCGCACAGCGAGACCGAGACTCGCACTGACTTAAAACACTAGCGAAACACATTCGCTTCCTCTTGAATACAATAAAATCTACCGAACAGCGAAACACATTCGCAAAGCGAGACCGAGACTCGCACTGACCTATAAAGACATTAGCGAGACACATCCGCTTCTTCTTTAATACAAGAAAGTCTAACGGAACAACAAACCCCATTCTCTACATAGTATGACTCGTAGCTCTATGGCTAAGCACATTAGGACAGCACGTGCGAAAATAGCCTAGCTTCAAGCTTCGAAAACAAATTAACAACGTTACTCACCACATGTTGCCGTTGTAGAGCAAAATCAGAGGCGGCCTGTTTACATTCGCCTTCCCCTTTCGTTTGGCTGATGGTTTTTGGCCGGCCGATTTTTGCAGGTTGTCAGCAATTAGTTGATGTGGATCTGTGATGTTTTTTTCTTTTTCCTGACAATAGTTAGGAATGCTGCAAACCTTGTTCATGCTCAGCGACGGCTAAGGAATGGCTACAAATCATCGATGATTTGTACTTTGGGCAGCCACACTTGACCAGTTCTCCTGTCATAACTACACTGCACGGTGGCTTCCCCTCCCCATCGTACACCATCTTCTGGCAACCTGTGGTGTCCCATGGAAGCGTTAAAACTCCTTGCTCTAGGCTTATGATCTTGGAGGCAGCACTCCACATCTGCTTGAGGTTACTCCTTGACATAGTTGTGACGCCACACTCCTCAGAGCTAACGCTCAGTGTATTGAGGCTCTCAGCGCATGCTGCCTCTTCCACATCAGACTTGCCAAGAATATCCAGTGGCTTACTAAAGCACCCCTTGAAGTGGGCCTCTCTTTGAGGGGAAGTCATTCTCGCCCACGTCTCTGCTTTAACCTCCAGGTGTTTGAACTCTGGGGAAAGACGAAGTTCTCCCATCTGATGTATTGCTCGTTTGACTTCTCTTTCCTGTCGCTGAGCAGATTCCTGGAGGGAAAGACAGAAATCTGCCCAACTCATTTTGCACCCTGCATCCGACTTGATGACTCAGTTACTGCACTCGGCAGCGTTTTGAGTGTAGAATTCAGGTGGCGAACCAAGGCCAGCTATTTGGCGCACTGATGATATCGTATTCTCCTTCATCACCTATAATAATAATAACAACAACAACAACTTTATTTCGGTGTCTAGTCGTCTAGCGTTACACAAGTGTAACACTAATTGTGGACACTCTAGATAACTAAATACAAATATAAGTACAAATACAGTCATTTGCAAAAATTTCTGGCCGCCACGATATATTAATATATCAATATATCGGGTGCATTATGGATAATTAAATAATACTATTTTGAGTTTCCTAACTTATTAAATGATGCAAAATTTACAAACAACAAACGTATGACTAAAATAAACATTATTATAATACTTTTTATGTTTGAATCTTTTTTTTTCTCTACTTATCAATACTCACTCTCTAATTATAGGACCGAGGTGCTATTTTCATGCCAAACGATCCATTGGTGGTATTCATATTGACATAAGTAATATCTCCAAAGGTAGAAAAGTATGTTAAAATTTAACAGCAACAAAAGCATATGATACATCACTGAAAAAGTGGTCTTCATTAATTTCCTGTACAATACGTTTTAGGAATCGGCGAACAGGGATGCAGCTTTCATTGCAGTTGGCACCGAGCAACAATACGTTTTCATTGCTGCTTAGTACACCCCTACCGATGTTTCCTCTGTTCCAATAGATGCCCCATCGAGAGTAACATAAAAAGTGTATTATTCCCCTCCAAACCAAGTCAGCTCTTATAGTTTATCTATGTTAAGATAATATCTAGCAAGGACAAGTAAGAGGTGTTTAAGAGTGAATGTCTGATACAACCGAGAATCACCGATTAGCGACCCCTTGGACAAATGTCTCAAATTTTGCCAGATGATACATTTGGGTAACCTACTTTCGAAAAGCATATTAAAAAGTTCCAGCGCCTTTTCATTTTTTTTTTAATTGAGAAAGTTCAAAAGTGTGGTCGAAGTGCTGTTTTTGATTGTCGCGCTGTCCAAATAATGGCGTGAGTTCGAAGCGTCGCTGTAGCCTCAAAACTAAATGAATACCAATTAAACTTTGCACAGATAAAGAAGCACTATCGACAATGAATGTGAGTCCAAAAATTGTTCTGATCTGTAAATCAAATATTTTTGCCGGCCATTTCGAGAATGAGTATAAAGTGCACAGAAAGTTACGGCGAAAAATAGGGTATATTAAACGCATAAAACGGTTCCTGGTATGTCATTTTTCTACATTTAAACTTTATAGCCTTAAAGTTATGTTATTGAAGTTTGTCTCTACCAAATTTCACGGTCAAAATCGCATTCTTTCCCAATCAGAAAATCGATCGTCCGAGTACTACTTTTGGCCGGAACGTCATACTTTGACTCTTGAAAAGACATCAAAGTGGGCCGATAAAATTCGAAACTACTTCTAAAGAAGTCTCAATGCACAGCTATTGAAGTTAAAAGACAGCGAAATGCTTTGTAAATCAATTCAATTCAATTTCTGCTGGACCTCACTAGTCTTTCATCGATCTTTCAACATTTACAATCCCATAACTTGTCAACAACATAATTTAATTATGTACATGATGGTACGTCTCATTTACATTATTTACTCTTGCTCGTTCGCTCTCATAAACAACCGCATTCTATTCCAATAAAACACGACTTAAGTTATTGACATTAAAATATTATTACTATTATTAAATTTGCTACTCTTCTCTTACATTCGCTACAATATTTTCGATATTTAAATTAGGTTGTTCGTTTCCTTGTCAATCCATCCTCGGAAACCCAGGGGCTGTAGGGGAGGGGGAGGGGAAACGCAATTGGAGGGGGGAGTCCATTGGTTTTCGAGGATGTTGTCAATCAAGTGATTGTACCTTCATCGCCGAGAAAAGCTTGTGGAAAAAGTACATTACGTTACCGTAGAGTATAGGTCTATGTAAATAGACGCGTTTAGTTTTCTAGCAAAAATATCAAATGTCTGCTTAATCGGGATGGATACTGGACGACCATGAGCCACGCGCGTAAGGTTGAGCAAACGTTGTTGTTATATCCCCATAGTCAATTGGTAGTCAATTCGTAGTCAATTGGTAGCCCAACCATTGCTTCTGTAGCCTCCTTTACAGACGTTTTTAAACACGAAGTTCCGGTATAAAAGGAGTGGGCCCAGGGGTTTGTCACCTTCAGTTGTCACTCAGCCGTCGTGGTGCTCACATCTCTCTTGCTAATCGGGGACGCGGTGGACGCGGTTTTGAGCAGTGAACTCTTGGATTTGTTTGTTTACAGTTTATTCGCGACTTCAAATCGACTTTTATTATCCAAGAATGTCGAAGAAAGCCTTGGTAAGTGTTCCATGACTATGTATTATTCGTATCTGATAGTTTCATTGTTTTATTTGTATTGATTTGAAACTGAGCCGCAAACGCGCGAGATTCAAAAGTTTCGCTCACTGAATGATGCATGGTTTTATATTTATGATAGATTACTGTGGAAATTCCTATCGAAGAAAAGGACAAACTGATAGAGTTAATAAGAAGCCACTGTTGCAACGCAAAGATCAATTCAACAGAGAAGAAAGTCCAGAGGCCGAAGCAAGGTAAAGTCCAACATACTGACTCGTAACTCGTTCGACTAGTCAATCTGTCCAGTCAGTCACTATCGAAAAGAGTTCCATCGAAAGGTCGGGATTCCGTGTAAGCCCCATCGAATTCTACCAATCTACAATTTATAAAGACATTGTGTGATATATA
>JAUJYZ010001303.1:0-107617 GCA_033675265.1 Actinostola sp. cb2023 | reverse complement strand
AGGTGATTTCAACAAATCGCGTCGCTTGAAAATCGCTCGTGTGCCGCGCTTAACGTGAACCTTGTGAACGTGACTGGGATTGTGCCCCCCCCCCCCCCAAAAAATCTGATTCTAAAATCTGACACAAGCGATACTGTTGTTAGATAAGATTTTCACTGCAAAGTCTGAACTTGAAGTATCGGACTTGTACTACATAAAACGATACAGTCTTTAATTTGAGCAATGATCTCAACTGAATCGCACGTGGTAACCGCGACAACCTTGTTGAACGTGACTCGGAATCGGCAAAAAAATCTGATTCTAAAATATGACACCCACGCGATACTTGTCCGTTTTGAAAGTTTTGACTTTGAAGTTGATAAATAAATGAGAGAATACATAGTGTACGTGTGTATGTTCTTTGGATAGGTCTTAGAGTGGTGGGATCAGCGTGACAATGTTTATATACGACGCACTGGTTTTCGAGTGCAAATACAAGCCTTTCTCGAGTGAAAATATACGGCCGTTATTCCAATGGTGGTACTTACACGGTTCGCAAAAACGTTTTGCCGGAACCAAAGTTTTATTATTTTCATTGGGAAAGAAAAAACCACACTAAAAAATACGATAGAAAAAATACTTTCTAAAGGAAATAGGGAAAACACATAAAAAAAAAAAAAAACAACTTTATTGAAATCTTTGTGAAATAAGACAAAAAACAAACAAATCTGTTTGGTGAAAAAAAAAGCCGAAATAAGCCAGCGAAAAAATCTTTCTCTGGGCATAAGAGCTCGGCTCGATGGCCGCATCGATTGCGTGATAGCGCGCGCATCACAAACAAAACACAAAATCAAACTTTGGTACGCTTAACAAATAAAGCGTTTTTTTGGTTATAATAAACATTATTACAGTTAGAGTTGTGTAATACGGCTGGACATTTTTTACATCGTTGCTTGTATTTTGTCCTCGCCCGTAAAATATCAGCCGTATTAACACAACTCTAACTCGTAATAACCTATATTATTTAGAGCAACGTGATACTACAACATGATACGAGAGAAAATATTTGTGGTATGAACACAGAGATCAAAACACAAAAAATCTGCCACCGCTATTTAGTTACTTTTTATGTGAAAGTCATAACACAAGAATGTATTCAGGAGCATCCTAAAGCCCAGTCTCTAAGGTGTTTGGTACGTCTGATTGCATTTCGAAAAACGTTTTCTCAAGAGATAGAGAGAAATTAAAGGCTTGATTGCCGTCGTCGCCCCCCGCGAAAAAAATGACACCAAAAATCCTGAAAAACAAAGCTTCACTTTGCGTCGAATAAGAGCTCAATATTGGCTCACAATAAAATGTTTAATAGTAACCATAACAACGCTGAGACAGGTTTACCAGAAAACTTACTAACCTGTAATGCGAGGTAGTATTTGCAGAAATTCTCTCAAAATGGGACCAAAAAGCCAAGAAAAAAGAGAACATTCCTTCAACAGTCAAACAGGTCAAAAGACTCAAGCAACGACTCCTCGCCTGTTTGTCACATGATAGTTTCCAGCCGCACTCGGAAACAGAAAACGTTTTCTGACGCCTGACTGATTCTGCCAGCGTTGGGCTGGCTATGAAGGACGAGCCTCATTTGCAAGGGCGTCTAGGCTATGGGGACCGGTGCAGCGCAAAGACGATATTTTGTTGCACTGAAGCTTGGCTGGACTACATGTACTGACAGAGTTTGTAAAACCAAACACATTTTTGAACACTGTTCATTGATATTGTCCATCATAACTTGGCTACACAGGGAGGTCCCCAAAATCAGGGTAACAAAGTGGATGAGCAAACAATGGTATAAATACCGGCTAAGGAAAGTTTTACTGAACATTAGTATAACAATAAAACACCGAAAGAGAGGCTTTGTTGACACGAACGGCACAAGCAAAATGGCAAGCGGTTAGTACTCACACGCCGGAAGCACACGATCTTCTTTTTCTGCGATATACATGTATTCTGATGCTAATAAAACATGTTTTCAAATGGAATTTAATAAGTGTGTATTTTTAGTATTTATTACATTTTATATATTCCTTATTCCAGTATGGTAACTTTTTTAATAAACGATCGAATCTATCTATCTATCTATCTAGGATACAGCTACAGTTCACCACTCCTGCCACTGGTTGCCGTAAACACAGGTTTAGACACTGAAAGCGTTTGTAGAAAAATGTCTTAAACCTATTTCGTTAAGCCACTTTAAAACCTGTTTAAATCCTCGGTGTGCACGCGAATGGGGCATATGCCGGTGGTGTTGAAGAGGATAGCTAACGATATGGCTTAGGGGTTAGTTATCCCTTTGCTCACGGTACTGGTCTTGGCGTAAGGACAAGGCATATCCTTTACACGTATCACAGGGATAGAAGGAATGAGGCCAAATTCTTCCTCCTGTATCGATTCTCAGCATGTCTCGAGAAATATATTTTACGATTCAAAATTCAAGCTCGTGACGTCAGGCCAGCTGACAATAGAAACATAAACAGTAGCAGGAGACTCCTGTTCTACGGCAAATGTATTGACCATGCATAGAGGTGGGGGAACCTGTTTCATGAGAGCGCATAGGTAAGTAGAAAATATCAGTCTTACGAGCTAGACGTTTTGGGCAACTATATTTAAATTATATCTATTTAACTAAAGACCCGCACAGAGACATAGTGTATAGTCCAACTGTCCGAACTGTGACAAACAATGCGCGCCATATTCGCCGCCAAATAAATGATTTTTTTAATATTACATACGGACACATAGCTGATTTTAAACCAGCATTGATAAATGCTTGATTCCACATCGATCTGCTGATACACAAACTCGATCATATATATATTTCCGCAAGCATCGTGATGTGCGCAACAAAATGAGGTGTGGACATTGCACCAATGATGCACTGAGAGCTCGGCAACATGAACATGGAAAATTTGTTTGCCAAAATTCTTAAAATGGTTCAAAGGTCGAAAATCATGGAAATCAATGTTTCCCAAAATCGTGCAGATTTAATTAACTTATTCCCACAAAGTATTTTATGCTCATGATCAGTAACACTAGTTTTCGATACCGATCTAATTTCTGCGGGCGGCGTCTTGCGGGAACGCACAAAGGGAGCCCCACATAAGATGCTACTCAGCACAGGGAAGCACAACATAAGACGCATAGCGCGCGCACGCTCTACCACAGGAAATCCATCAAAAATGCGCGGCGTTTCATTTATTCCTGAGAAGTCAATTGGTTGGGCTGCTGCGACGCAGGCTAAACACAGCCCATGTACTGTGATTTATATACAATTTCCACGCCAAAAACTAAAGTTTCTAACGTTAAGTCATTTTTCCAAGCACAGAGGAATAGAAGCATCATGAACGGATCAAACAGACACTAGCATACCATGGGTTTTATTGGATGATCCAAAAGATATCCTGGGACCTTCTCTGTCAACGCTACTAGCTGGCGTTCTCCAGATCCAGTGTAAAATGTGTTCTATTCACAGCTTGAAGATGCCAAAACTTATGTTTCACGCGCAATAAAAAACGCAATACATACAGCTTATTTTATTGGTTGACAGATGATACGCGCGATATATTACGAGTTGCGTAGTATTTTTCCGTTCGAGCCCGTAGGGCGAGGAAAAATACGAGTTAATGAGTAAAATATATGCAAGTATTATCTGTCAAACACAATCAAACAAGGGGGTTTATTATTCCAACAATTGATTTGTCTTCTTTGTTTCCCTGAAAGTTTTTGACCCAGTTTTGCTATGTGTTTAGTGCGGCGCGGCGCGAGCTACTGTGTAATACGCTGGCATATTTTGTGTGGTCTCTTGCCCTTATTTGGTAACAATGAAGCAACGAGTGAAATAATAAAAGAGTAATCAGGGCACGTTATAGTGATTGCCCCAAAGTGTTTAATTTTCTAAGCATTTCTAAAGAACAGGGCGGATCGGAATTTAGCGAGCAGAATCAAGCTATAAAAAAAAACCCACCTGATTTCAGTTTAATAGCCGACAAAAAAAAATTTGAAAATTCATCGAATTACGTTTAAAACAAATATTCCCTAAGGTTTTTAGCCATTAGTGACAATATTTCGAGAGAATATTAAACTTTTCACAAAACATTTTGCACGCAAAAGGGTTTTTTGAAACACACTGATACCAACGTGATTCTTCTGCGCTGCTGCGCCATTTTTTAGAAGCCTCCGCGTTGCCTATAATGTACGTTTGAATTGCGTGGTGACTCTGAATACAACCGTAGTCACAAGCAGGGCGGTGAGTATAGAGACATGTAGCTGTACAAGGGAACTGATAGAGTCATTTTCGTAATGCTGGGAGGTAGTTACAGTACGGTTCGTGCCGTGCTGGGACGGTGACGGTATAGTAGTAGCAACAATTTCGTGATGACTGTGAAAACCTGCCCGGCATGGGACGTGCCATGCCGTGACTCGCCGCGACCGTGATGAATTTAGGATTTCGATATGAATCCGTCGCCCGGGGGTGACCGTTCACAGTCATACGAAAATATGCTCTAACATGGCCGTGCGGTGCATGGTATCCAAGCTGATGGGTGAGCAATGATTTTTGCGCGTCTGTGATTGGTTGAATACAATGTCTTCGATTCCGTACCGTGACCCGTAACCCGTGCCGTATGTTTTCACACTAATGAATACGAAAAAACGACTCTACCGATCATAAATCTTAGCCGAATATTTCACTTTGAATAACGCGCTGGAGTTAATTGCAGGTTTTTTAGTTTTTTCTTACCCGTAGTCAAAAACATCGGAATGCCAAGGTGTTCTTTAGGCCCCAGTTCCTCTGAGGATTCTTTCTTTGGGAGCCCGGCTGATTCCAGCAACTACCACAGTCCCATGTATTTAGGTTTTTTTCCGTAGCCATGAGAAGGCACTCCCTGCGGGTAATCCACATCTTATCCGTAGTCTGAATATAAAAAGGAGGTGCAACAAGTGTCTGTTCATGGTGGAAAGGTATTCATGCCGCCTTCACAAAAGTCCTGGCACTATTGTTTTTTATGTTAAAAACAATACATAGAACGACAATAGAACAAGAGCCGGGGACTTTTGTGTGCAGCTACACGAAGACCTGATACAAGCTAATTGCAAAAAAAACGTTGTGCTAAAGGTTGTGTTTGATATATTGCATTCCAAGGGACCGAAGTGCATTATGGACTGATCAATACATGTGTTTCGTTTGCGTTTGCGTTGCCGGAAACTGAGATACAGGGCTTGACTGGTCAGGGCTTTCCCTGATATTTGTTTGCGGGGTTTTGAACCCCAAACATAGAAGAAAAACACATGTATTGAATCAGTCCATAATACACTTCAGGCTGGGAATGCAATATGCAACAAAACCCTAGGAGCAAACGTTTTTTGAAATGGACTGTATGGTTGTGCTTAGGACAACTTTTCATGAATGACATGCAGGCCCAGGCTGTATGACGTATATCACAGGGGAAATCGATCCGCCAATATTGGCCGGGTCAGGTTGGTAGAGAGGTCATAAAAACCCCAGGGTATTTGGGGCCACGGGAAGGGATGGAAGGAAGAAAAACCAACAATGATATAGTGACTGTCCTCGTAGTCTAAGGTCACAGAGCGCCAACCATTGCTTCTGATCGAGGCTAATATACTAATATAATAGTATAAAAACAGATGTTTGTGCGATGTTTGATGGGTTTCCTGTGTAGGAGCGCGCGCGCAATATACGAATTATGTGGGATTCCTGTGATTAGGAACTGATATATACCGTGGTTTAGTTGGATGCGAGCGCAAGCACCTGTGCTCGAGTTTTACGTATTGCGCGGCGCTGCCCTTTACGAATGGAAACCCATTTCCCACAAAAAGACGCAAATAATCTTTTTGTTTGTTTATTGCATCCCCCCAGTAAACAATGGTTGGGTTTGCCTGCGTGTAAATATGCACAACTGGGATTCACTTACACTTGGTAAATGTCTTGGTAGTTGTTTTGTTTTTTTTTTTTTTTTTTTTTTTTTCTGGGAATGACCACAGAAAGGTATCGAACGCCATAATATGTGAAGCAGGGGAGAGTAAATGTGAAGTTGGTTTTGCCCATGAAGTATCAGACAAAAGGACGATTACCAAGAAACAACAAAGTAAACACGTAAGTAAAAAACAGTAATATAGACCAGCTAATTGCAACTTAATAGTGACACTCAAGTTATCAACGATATAAGGGTTGCATTAAGGGTAATATTTTTAAGAGTTTTCCCACAAATATACAGCACAGCTCGGAGACGTTAGAACAACACAAAACTTAAGACAAAAAAGGGACACACAGATGTCACAAAACTTTGCTAGGCGTGAAACGGGCTGAAAAGGGGAATTTATCAATAAATCTATAAAGCTCAATAAGGTGATCACAAATACTAGAACCATTGTACTAAACTGACAAGAAACATTGCGGCGGAAGCAAAAAATTTAAGTGACATTCAAAAGAGATGGAATGCAACAGTTTTTTTGTCCAAAATGTCAGGGAATCTGGGTAGAAAGACCTTGGTATACAGTATCTCCCATGATTTTCTCTGGGTCGACACCTTTGTGAGTTCAGAGGGTGACTAAATTATGAAATAGGTCTATAAAACAAACAAAACAAGGGTGAATAGACACTTTACGCATAGGCACGATTATATTAAAGGAGACTGGTCGATCTCAATACTAGTTTCTAACAATTGTACCTTGTGGGCTAATGACACTATCCATGGAACCTTGTCTCTGTTCGCATTCGCCTGTAAATCATACATAAAGTTGTTACAAGAAGGTTTGACTTTTTTTTTTTTTTTTTTTCAAAAACACTCACGGTAGACTACGTGATAAGAACCACGGGAAATGTTAATAAGAATACATTAGCTTCGTTAGTGACTAGTGACTGTAATGCCGCACTTGATCATATATATGACCAAGTGCGCAAATAGAAATTAATAAAAACCATTATTATGACTATTAGTGTTTATTATTAGTTATTAGTATTATCTATTATTATTATTATTATTATTATTATTATAAAAATTTTTGTAAATAAGGGATTTTTATCTATTTTTCTATCTGCTTATTTGTAATTTGTTTGAGAGAATAAAGTTATTATTATTTTATATTTATTATTATTAATTATATTATTATATTATTTCTATATTAGTATTATTATTGTACATTATCATTATTGACATTACTATTAATTGTTATTATTATTATTTATGATTATTATTTATATTATGATTATTATTATTATTATTATTATTATTATTATTCTTAGTATTATTAGTTATTATATATTATTATTCGACTGCTATGACCTGTGTTTGTTTTTGCAATAAAAGTTTATTGTAAATACGCTTTTCTTTGCGTGCCGACAAACGAGACAAACATATTGAAATGTTTGCATCACATGTTATCCATTTATTTTAGTATAATTCATTTTACTGGACACCGATATCGAAGTGAGATACTGGCAGCGTTTTAGGTGTCCGCTCTTTGGTTGATGGAAAAAATTGACGCGGAACGACTTTCTCGCCTCCAAAAGTCCAGTTGCATGGTTACTTTCCGAAACGTTTACAGAAAACGTCCACATTCGGAGGCTAAACGGGTTTTCATTCTGGACTTTAAAAAGTTATACCCAAATACCGCAAAAATGGCAAGCATAATTTCATATGTAATCTGATATAGTGCATTTAATAGAGTGATTACCTTGGCAAGATCTTGCTCTAAGCCAGATTCAGTTGCCGTTTTGAATTTTGACCCTGTACCAGAAAAAAAAAAAGTTGGTCTAATTTGCGGATCGCAAGTGGCCCTCTGTCGCCACACGCCTTCCCTTAGTATTGATGAGCTATAATATATGGCAGGCCTACCAGCTCTTTAGAAGATCTAGAACAATTGGGTCAATAACTATTAGAGTAAAACAATAGAAACAAAAACAATAGAACGAGTAGACAATAGTAGATTATCCAGTGAAGGCTTGTCTTCAAATCCTGGCTCTGGATCGGATTTAACAGCTAGAGGCTTTACCGGATTAAAAATTACAAATCATGACTAACAAGAACTTTACGTCGTCCGAGAAAGTCAATCGTAGAATGTCTGGTTCAAACGCAACGAAGTGAATGAGCCCGATTTCAAACACTGTACCGTAGGGAAAAGATGCCGGCGTATCAGTGGAAAGCTGACCTCTAGAAAATGGTCAACGGGTCTTTCTTCTCTTTTATACTTTTGAAAGAAGAAGAAGATCCTTGGTTTGATGATGTGCATGATTTGTACTTTTGCTATATACTAGGGCCATACGTATGGGCACCGCTCCAAGGGACACCATGCCACAACTGATTGAACCGTGGGGCGTGGATATTCATCGAGAAGAGAGTGCACTGATAACGGTACGAAACCAAACGTAAACGAATATGGTGTCTTCCCAGTTACTGAACAGCATGCAATAAGTTATTTACACTATGGATGGTGTGATAGTGTGATTAACTAACACAATCTTTAGCGTCACTGGGTCCGATCAAGAGCCCATTACTAAATGAACCCCTGGTCCGATAGAGCTGCATTGTTTCTTGTATATCAGGAGCTCTCATGAAGGATAATAGCTAATTTACCAAGACTGACAAAATGCAAAAAACGTGGACTTAACCACAAACTTGTGTAACTTCCACATTTGTTTGGCCCACTGCCCTCGTCTCCTGTTAGAAAAAACGATTTTTTTGGGTAATGACTAAGTTGAAACGGTGCTGGAAGATGGGAAGTTAGTTTGTTTAGTATATCATCGTCATCGTCATCATATTTACCATCATCAAGTATCAACAAAACCCCCAATCATGCCATCTGATTTCGTGAAGATGAAATTGTGTAAGTGATTTTTTATTTATTTTTAATTGTAAAAAAAAAGAATGTTTTTTTTTTGGTGTGTGTGTGTATTTATTTTTAATTTTTTAATTTTTAATTTTTAATGAACGATGAGAGATTATTTTTTTTCGTGATTTTTTTTTCTCGTGAAGAGAAAACGAAAAGATTGTCCCATTCCTGGTTGTTTTAAAACTCAATTATTAAGACTAGCCAATCATTTAGCTAAAGTTCACATGCTCAATTCTGATGAACGTATACCTTGGTTAGAACGAGCACGAATTAAGAATATAAACGGTCAACAATTCAATAATGACTTAGTGTTCAATCAACTACCGTCTGCAATGGATGTCTCGTTCAAAAATCCAACTAACATTCAAGTGTGTGGACCAACCTGTTGTGGGAAATCGTATTGGACCGAAAACCTTTTACAACATGTGGATGAACTCTTTACACATCCCATTCATAAGATTGTGTATTGCTATGGGGAATTTCAACCGCGGTTTCTCACCATGGAACGCGAAATGCCAAACCTTCAGTTCATTCAAGGATTTCCAGAGGACATCTATTCTCTCTTTGATAAGACCCCAGGCCTTTTGGTGTTGGACGATCTGATGCGAGAGAGTAGTACAAATGACGCTATGATGAACTTAATCACTCGAGGTTGTCATCATCGTAACATTTCAACCATCTTCCTAGTGCAAAACATGTTTAGCGGAAACAAGCATTCCAGAACTATTTATCTCAACACCCATTACATCGTGTGTTTTAAAAACCCCAGAGATTCTTTAGGGGTGTCTACTCTAGCCCGAAAAGCCTTTCCTAGAGCTGTTCCCTATGTGATGGAGAGTTTTGAAGACGCGACCCAACAACCTTACGGTTATCTACTTTTTGATTTACACCCTTCCACACCTGACAACATTAGACTTCGAACCTCCATTTTCCAGGATGAGCAACAAGTGGCGTACGTAAAACGTATATAAACTGCGACACGAGAAACTCAATCATTTGGTCATGTCTCAGCGTATGAGACACAACGTCGATCTTTTACGCGTGTTGGCTCGTGCAAGTAAAAAACATAGAAAGGCTATTTTAGAAACGTGTCACATCGACTTAGTGAAGTGTCTTGCTGAAATTTCACTGAACGTACTTGAAGGAGTGGTACCCATCAGCACCATACAGAAAAAGAAACTAAAACGTTACAAGTCGCTCTTGAGGTCGTTGGCCGATAAGAAAGTGTCTTTGAAGAAAAAGAAAACTAAGTTGAACCAGAGTGGTGGTAATTTATTGACATTACTCCTGCCTCCTGTACTGTCAGCACTTGGAAGCTTACTTATAAAATGAAGCACAGCCGCAAAATGCTGTTGGTCCCTGAAGAGGTCATGCGTTTGATTCAACAAAAAAAACAGACCTACAAACCTCACCACTGGTGAAATCCATGAGTTCATTCAACCAGCAAATGAACCAAACCTTAACCGATCCCAATGTACCCGATGACATCAAACTTAAAAATCATGAACAATTGTTTAATCGTTACATGAATTTACAAGAACGAGAGAGTTACATCCCTACAGTTAAACTCATGGCTTCAATCACACCACAGGGATCCCAACAACCACAGGGATCCCAACAAACTCGACAAACTCAACCCATCTCAGATTCTGAGATCTTGACCACGGTTCCTAAAAAGTTTCGAAATCAAGCTGAAGGCTTGTTACACTTGGTGAAAAAACTCCTGAGGCGGTCAAGTGGGATGAGAGAGGTGTGGTCTCTTTGGACGTACCCCCATTCAGGGCTCAAGCATTTGGTCAACGATGTTTTGAGAACTCGAAGAGGGTTTTCTCCCACCGGAAGAGACGATTTCACTCAAGTTTTGGCCAAGTTAAACACCCCCGAGGACTTTATACGAAACGAGGGCAGAAGAAAACTGATGGCTTTGCATAACATTGAAGAGAGTCTACCCCCCTCTACACCTTCTTTGTCCACCCTACAACCCAGTCCTCCCAGTCGACCTAGAAAACGACCGATTTCTCCCGCCTTACAAAGAAGGGGACTTAAAGAACCCCCTCCAGGGAATGCATAAAATTGAAGAGAGTCTACCCCCCTCTACACCTTCTTTGTCCACCCTACAACCCAGTCCTCCCAGTCGACCTAGAAAACGACCGATTTCTCCCGCCTTACAAAGAAGGGGACTTAAAGAACCCCCTCCAGGGAGAGGGGTCTGGAGTGGATTTCCTATGATTAATTTATTGTAACCAAGAAACGAATAAAAAATGTTTCAAGTGCTTTATTGTCTCATTTTCTTCATTACAAATTCATAGGCCAAGTGGTCGTTGTGCTGTTTGTGTGAACTAAATAAGTTTACAGTGGACGTCATGCTCACACCACGTGCTCGGTGCATTATATAAAACACACAGTATTCCCCACAAACAGCCGTAAAAGGGCTTTGCAGTTTTTTGGAGTTGAAGGTTTTATTTGTACTGTTTCGTTTGAGAAAGTTTACAAAATGTGGACTATAAAATTGGGGTGGATGTCCGTAACTGTCTAAAAATTAAACCTGGTGTAGCGAGGTGAAGTAAAACGCCACCCAGTGTTGTCCAGGTTTGGTATCTGGGTCTGTGTTGGCAATAAAACCACAGGGAAAAAAGTCAAACGCTGTAGGGCAATCTGTTTTAAGCAAACACCACTCCAAACGTTTTCTGGGTCACGGGGTCTTGTTGGATGATCTGTTCTATCTGTTTGGTATTCATACTGAGTAGTCGAAGGTCACGTGACGGGAATAGTCAATCTCTACAATGGATTCAAACTCTTCGTATACAATGAGGTTGACTGCGTTGGGTATTCCGGTAGTGAACTGTATTTCCAGAGATACGTTCCCCTTCTGTTTCTGATTGAAGCGATCAGATGAACCACAGAGGTCGGGGGTTAAATCAAAAGCCAAAATACCATAGCCTTTGTTGTAGACTCCTCGTTCGATGTCAATCCCAGAGTCGGCAAACAGCCTCCCCGTTCCAGAAAACAAGGACTGATAAGCCTCCATAAAATTGGTTTCCTTAGCTTGTGCTAGTTTCAAGGTGATGGGTTGGAATGGGATCATCTCCCCGTCAATGGTTAGGGTAACGGATTTCGCTTGATACAATTTAAAAGCGAAGGGGTTCTTGGTGTAACTTCCATTAAAGGAATCAGAATCTACCATGGTCACGACTACGCGTTTTTGGGTACCAGTCCATTAAACAAATCGCTCTTATGTATCGATGGGTTTCCTAATGGTATGGTGTAGGTTTTGCAGTCTACCCTTCGTATAGGGTATTTCGCATTCATCCCCTTTGTGCTGTATCTGTAGAACAGGACTGACTTTCACGGTGCGAACTTTCAATACAGCGTTTTGAATCACAATTTTGTAATTAGGGCTGGCCTCTCCCGACATCAAAGCGAACGCTGGGGTGTTGGGTGTTAATTTGATGGCGACGTTGACGTGATTTAGCAGGAGACGGTCACTGAACAGCATGGCACAGTGTAAACCTCCAAACAAATCCACAATGTAACTTTTTTGAGTGAACTTATAGCGTGCTTTGAGTCCTGCGTTGGTTCCAGTTGTAGTACAATCTACACTTTCCATAGCACCTGCTGTGTCTTTGTAGTAAAGACCCCCCGTTAGAAGGGACTTTTTTGCTGCTGGACCATAGTTTAACAGAGTTTCAAGAGTACTTTTGTAACTGTAGGTTCCCGTTGATTGAGTGACTTGAATTCCGTTGAGAAACAAATCGACTTGTTTGAACAAGCTTTGTAGGAAATTGTTCACGGGTGCGGTTTTTTCTCCATTGTCAAGGTCTGTGCCGTCGGCTTTGGTCACTTTCACTGTAAGTAATATCATGGTCTTGACTAAATCCAAATAATTTTCTGTTCCCACAATTTGAAACTCTATGGGTGCCGATGCTGAAATAGCTGAGACGGGTTGGTACTCTATCCATTGCCCTTTGTCTAGAACGACTTGAGTCGCTGGTACTGTAAACAAATCTACTTCACTCTTGGTGCAGGGAATTGAGTGGGGGTGTACAAAGGCCATGTTAATCTCCAAAAATGTCTTTTTTACTGACGACTTTAATTCTTTTTACCACACCCACTGTCTGCGGTGCACTACGTTTTTTCTGTGGTGCTTTTTTCTGAGGAGCTTTTTTAGCTCTTTCCACGTTGCCTGTCCTGGGTGAAATGAGCTTTTGCTTTGGAGCCTTGCGTTTTAAACGTTTTGTACCACTTCCACTTTGTGGAATGATGTGGTTCAAAGCTTGTCGTCGTTTCAAGTTGTTTGCCGTCTGTTGTAGTCTTGCTTGGGCTGAGTCTTTTAGATTATTCCCAGCTAGCACATCTTGTGCGATGTTCCCATTCCAGTGTTGAGTGCAGCTCGACTTATTGATTTAGCCTCCTTCTGAAGGTAGGGGAAAGTTTTTCTAGCTAATGATTGAAAAAAAGGAGCCGAGACCATAGCCTCGTTGGAAATGTCCACCGTGGAACACCATCATCTGTCCTCCTTGTTGTTTTACCATTTTATTGGAAATAGGGTGATTGGCGGAGCCTAAAATTCAATGTGATCACCACGCGTCCACGTTCAAATGGTGTTGTCGGTTAGAAGGACTTCTACAATTTCAAAGTGTATCGTGTTGAGAGAGAGATACTGTTGGCTGTCATGATTTCTCCGTCTTTGCCTTGGGCGGGAACGATACGTAATAGGGGAGCACGGATGTCCCCAACAATCTGACTTTCCACTAGATTCAAGTACACATAGAGTGATTGAAGACCGATATTTAAATCACTCACAAAGGGTGCTGTGGGTACGTTGTCTTGGTAAGAATTATATCATCACCGTATACTAAAATCACTCCTAAGTCGTTTTCAAAACTAAGCTTCTTCCCTGTGTCTAGTGTTATCGTGACTTTTTGAGATCGAGTATCCAACTTGAGGGAAATACCGGTGACTCCATCATCTTTATCGATGGTCTTAACAACCTCTGCGACGGTTGTATAATATCCTATTGGAATCAATCCGACCGTCCATCCGTTATTACCATCATCGTAATAAAATTTACGGTTTTCACTTATAATATTAAACCATGTGTGGGGAAACGTGATGGAGGCGAGCCCTACTTACCAATTCCCTGATAAATTCACGTGCTCGGGGAGTTTGACTTTATATTCTGCTAGAGTGTTATTGGAGGGTCATGGAGCTGTTGCTTGGCAGCGTCATGTAGAATGAACTGACTACCATGGTTGGTTGAGGTAAATGAAACCACTTAACACACAACAGAAGTTTATAATACTTTTATTAATATTCAATTCACCACGGTTGATTACACAACAATCATTTTTCAATGTCACTTTGTAAGACCCAACTGTTGTATTTGTCTAGGTACCCTAACCACTTGACTAATACTTCAACTCGTTTTCCTCGTTTACGTTTTTTCAAACTCTTTTCTATCTTATACACTTCATCTTCTCCCTTTGTCTGGACATGTTGTAATTCTTGCTCATAAAAGGTTCCTTCTAGCTCATCCCCATCGTACTCTTTCAACTTGTACACTGGTGGGTTTCGAGGAAGACGCTTGAAAATGGTAAAAAATTCCTCACTCCAGTTGGGTAGTTAACCTTTCTCAAACAACCCTTTGGACTTGGAAATGCGCACCTGATCGCCTAGTTCAAAAGCATACCCCCTCTTCGGGGGTTGATTGCCATACAAGGTCATCCAAACCTGTTTTTTGTGTGACTGAAGCTGGGGTTCTCTGAATGCTTCTGTGGTAGGAATGGTTGTAGGCCTGAACCAGTTCAGGTAATACATCTACATATTTCAGGGTTCCTTTCAGGGTGAAGTATCGATACATTCGCTGTTTTAATGATCGGTTAAAACGCTCCACAATGCTGGCTTTTATTTTTGTGTTGTACGTGTGGTACAATTTGATTTTCTTTTCTTGTAAAAACGATTGAAATTTTCGATCGGTAAATTCACTTCCACGGTCTGAATGTATTTTCTCAGGATGACGATCGGATTCTTTTAATATCTGTTGAAACTCATGAATTAGTGTTTGACCGGTTTTGTCTTTCAGTGGAATGGCCCAGGCGTGTTTTGAAAGAACGTCAATGCAGGACAGTATGAATCTGTTATTGTTGCTGTATTTCTTGAGAGATTGAACGTCAATCAAGTCCAGTTCCCACACGGCGTCCATGGATCCTACAATAACACGGTTTCTACGGAACTGTTTACGCGCTGGTCGGTGGAGCGAAAAGACCCGTTGTGATTTCAACCATTCTCGAACTTTTCTTTTCGTGACTTTTTTCTTTTGCGCTTTAGCAGCATGGTATAAGGCATCTACGCTTCCGAGACTCCCTCCTTGGTTTATGTTGTAGTACAGTTTCTCTAGAAGTTTCTCCATCAATGTGAGAGTTTTCTATAACAACTTTACCCCCGAAACACGCGAGAACACAACGAATTTTACGAAATATGTTTTGAAGGTTGAGATTGGGAATGGAACTAAGGCACCCACAACCCATGTCTTTATCCCATGAAATCAAACACGAGACTGATTTATGATCTAGAATAACATCCTTTTATTCAGTTTGTCATTAAGGATTCAAAATTATCATAGGTATCTAGTGACCATGCGCTACTGTTGTGCATAGTGTCACACATCATATTTACAAAGTCAGTGATGATTACATCATCATCCCAGGAATGCACCATCTCTTCCCAAATGGTAAATGGAACACACAGATTGTGTAACATTTCGAGATCAATATCGTTTTTGACATCGTCATAGTAACTGTCAAAGAGGTCCTCTTCACTTCTGATACAACATTCATGATCGCGTTGACTGGGCCAATTTTCCCTGCTGACAGAGTCTCCTTTTCTCCCGGGGAAGAGAAGAGGAAGAAAAGAAGACTCTGCCCCCATCCGTTGAATTCTCTGTTGCGCATGCGTTACTATTCCTAAGCAACGGGTGACATTGATTGACACCAGATGAGGCTATTCGCGACGCGAAGACGTGAAATCAAGAAAATCAAAGGTCAAAATTCTTGTTTTGATTTTATTATGCCACTTTTGAAGTGTTTCAGGACTCGTATCTAGTATTTATATGGTCTCTTGGTTCACCAATACCTTCGGACGACCCTTTGGACTGATCTTGAATTTTTGTACTGCACTTTAATCCGAACTTTTCGTACGATTTCATCTGATCAGAAATCAGGGACGATTACACAATCAAAACATGATCGACGACTTGCCGATTCTCCATTGCCACTCGAATTGCCGCTTGATAAATAAGAGATTTACCATATCCCGTTGGCCGTTGGCAAACAGACATATATTTGGAAAATTCAACCGTTTATATTGGCGGGCTCCAAAATATGCCAGCAGACTTTATTCTAGTCATGCGCAAAACAATTATTAATTTTAAAAAAACGGTTTTTAAACCAGTTTCCCCGTCGACAACAGTGGACGGCGGCTAGATCAGAGAATTCAACGGATGGGGGCAGAGTCTTCTTTTCTTCCTCTTCTCTTCCCTGGGAGAAAAGGAGAGACTCTGTCAGCAGGGAAGGCCAATTCTGATACAACCCTCACAATGGAACTTTTCGAAAATGCTTCTTTGGCAGAGTTCAGCATAGAGGAAGGTCAGAACTTTACGTATTTTAGCGCGCCCAACCACCTCCACTTCGTCTGTGATAGTCATCACCACTTTGCCGTCTACGAGGGAGACGCTTTGCATCATCTTCGAACTTCAGACGTTCGTGAATGGTCCAGAGAGGTCCTTGGTAATAATCTCGAATCCAACAGTAGATCAGCGGAATAATGGTCAAGATCATTTGATTTTCGGGAATGGAAACTTCCAGCTTTATATCAAATTTGTTTGAGTTGGATGCTAAAATAGATGTGACACAGATCCTTAGGCTGGTACAATAACAAATCATTGGATACTAAAAATAGATTGTAAATAAAAGGTATACTTCAGAACAATAGACTGACTGTACCGGGATACCTACGAGAACAATAGCTGGTACAGAGGTTGCGTACTGGATACCTCGATTCGCTTATACCGGTATGAGGGGATTTGCGGTACGTACCTGATGCAGATGGTTGGTACCGCAATGGCGTCCGCCCTCAGAGGGGATTTGCACCGGTGGTACCGGTATGAGAGGGTTTGCACCGGTTGCACCGGTGCGTACCTGATGCAGAACTGTCATTTCATATCTACTGTTAGTTGATCACTGCCAACGGATAAAAATCTTTAATAGGAATTATTTTCAATCATATTTGAGCTATTTCAGCCACATTAAACTCCTAAAATAGTGAAAATTAGCATAATTCATTGATCAAATAAACACCGTAGTCTGACCGTTTCGAAAACTGTGGTTCTTCACTCTGAAATGCTTAGAATTTGCTCCAAATCAGATTTACAAACAATCAAGCTGATTTCTAGTTAAAACTGGCGCTTATTCATGAAGAGTTTGGATGTTTTGACTTGATGCTCCACTTTGCTGACACGCCAATTATGTAACTGCTGCAAGTCACGCTACTGTCCTTCGAATGAATTTTTTGCAGTATGAAATAATAGTTTTAATCATAAAATATAAAACTAAACAAAGTTCATTCTTGCTTGAAAGGGTGGAATTTCGTATAAACGTCGTTTAGACAAAATTCGTAATTGTTTCTGTGAGATGCTGTTATCGGATCGGCAATCTATGTTAATTTTAACTTTTGCGAGAGTTATTTACGACTCTCGAGCTCAAACATTGTTGAAAATCATTCCTATTGACTCGAAGATTGTTTTCCATCAGCAACAATCAACTAAAAGTGCGATATACTCGTGATTTAGCATTACGTTTTGTGTTTTAATGACAAAAATGACCACGACAGGTCGAAATTAATGCTAATTTAGGCAGTCCCAAGCATAATAGTTTTATTTCTCAAAAATGCTACATTGTTTGGCCGTATTTGAAACTTTCTAAACTGAAAGAGCAAAAGTGAAGATTTACTGGGGTGTGAAGTTTTCCTGAAAAAAATTATATACCAGATTCCGCTTTCGCACCACAAACATTGCCTATATTTCAACGTTCCGTTCATGGTGCTCAGTATACCTGTTTAAAACCAAATTTGAAAAATAACTACAGAAGCAATAGAGTACAGTAGAAAAGACCAAGAAACTTTATTACGGTTACTGAATGTCATTGTTGTAGAGCAAGATGTGAACACACACCGACTGTTCAAATTTGGCATTTTATTTAGCCGAAAATTGTCAGTCAAGCGTGATTTTAAAAACTGCAAATTTCTCCTAAAATAAAAATCGCTGGAACTTTTTAGTATATTTTTCCCAAAAGGAATGATATGGCGAAAGAAAAATCAAATTCGATTTTGTTCAGTTGTCCGGCGATTCTCGGTTCTTACTGACATTCGCTCTTAAGTATCTTGAATCTAGGAATGATCAACTGAAACTGAAACATAATCATAACTATTACTATCAGGTCCAGATGCAATTGCAGTGACAGGTCTTGACTGATGTGACTTTTTGTTTGGCTGGAAAATCAAACTCACTTGGAAACAATCTACTTTGATAAGCAATTTTGGCAGGACACAAAAGATAAACTTGACATATTTTTCTTTTCTTTCTATTTAGATTCATAGTTAGAGCGATTTTATTTAACCCGTGAAATAGATCCATTAGTCTAATACACGTTAGTACACTCTAATTCCATTGTATTCTTTTGTTTTCATTTAACTACAGTATTACACATTGACTATTAGATTTTTACGGGTTAAATAAAACCACCATAGTAGACCTCTACAACTATATGTACAAGACATTGAAATAAGAATAATCGCTCATTATTATTATAACATAGAGATAAGAATGTAACTGTATCTTTGTCAATCAGTAATGCCTTCAACTAGTAACCAGTGCTATTATTACACTTTGGACAATATATACAGGTATATAAAATAAGACAGTGATGACTATGATTATTAACCTTTTAGAAGTTCTCTCATGTATACCTCTTGATTAGAGGCCTTTTAAATAAGGTTAATAAATTTGCAACAGTCCATAACTGGTTTATTGTTCCTGCAACATTGAGCGGTGTGTTGCCATTAAAAAGTCTATACTCCTTTACCCTTTTGATGTGGCGCTCAACATGAATCCTTAAGCGGGCGATTCTCTGATTATCTGCAACTTGCTCTGCTGTGAACTGCCCATCAGAACACAGAAAATGGGGGCTGACAATTGAAACACCAGTGCTTTCCAAAAGTTTGTTCAGAATAAAGCCTTTATCTGCCATATTTTGGTCCCCTGACTCCATCAAGTCAAGCAAACCACAAAGTTTTGTGATCTCTATGTCTGACCTACAGCCAGAATATAGTGAAGATACAAAGGTTATAGCTCCATTTGGTGCAATCCCAACCAGTCCCTTCCAGGTGTTGTGGCTTTTGTATGATGAATATGTTTGAGATTGCAATACTAATGAAGATGGCCTTTCAGTGTACAGTTCAGTGCAATCTATGATGATTCTTGTATTTGGATAACAATTATGAAATTCTTGAGGAATGTGCTCTTGGATTTTCTCACGACTTGGCCAAATATTTATTGAACCAAGTAAAAAATATAGATAATTTGACCATGAAATAAATTTTCGGCTGATGGAAGACTTATGTACATTGTATCGTACTGCCAAATCTTCTATAGGGAAACCACACCTTAGGCGACATAAGAACATAAATAATTAATCGATTGTGTCCATGGCTTGGGCCTTCCTCTGGATCCTTCATCTGACTGTTCATTGTTTTTCAGCTGTGGGTCTGATGCAATTGTAAAAAATTAAAAATGTATCATATGTGGGGAAGCCAGTACAAAATTCAATCATGTCATCATCATACAAAAACTCCAAATTTTTCAACAGCAAGTTTTGCTAATAGATATTCTATCTCTTGTACTTTCTCTTTAATTTCCCCAACTTTTGCAGCTAACTTTTCTTCCAGATCTCTTATGGTTTCTTTACCTTCTACATGTGTGTGATCTTCACACATGAAGGAATAAGCAAAATACAAATACTGTATTATAATCCTAAATAGTGTGTTTGTTTTCTCTATATGTATTAAAATTGTATCAATTGTCATCAGACAATAACATCTAAAGTTAAATGAAACAAGTTTATTCTGGTTAAACCGCCAAATGTTGGACAAATTAATGCAAGGGAAACATGAAACTTAAATAATTATTTCTCGATTGTTCATATTTATTATTGTTTTTCTTACCCAGATTGTACTGGTTCATCACATAGAGATGCAGATTATTCTTCGGAATCACTTTTTACTTCACGGAACAGTCTTTTAGCCGGCGGTTTCCTAGTTTTAGCGTCACCAGAAACCCAAGGAAAAATTGTTGAAGCCCAACACCGTTCTCTTGTTTGGTGTCCATTTATAGTCAGATTCACTCTTGAAATGCCTAGAGCAGACCACTGTATTGTCTGTGATCTAGTCAACATTCAAGTGTTAAAGGTTTAGTCAGGACAGAAGCGATCTAGCGTAAATAAGTGTTGAAAATAATATAATAAAAATAGGCTTTTGCAACGTACGAATTTGTCAATCGAGTTATTTACCTGAAAGATAGATCCTTCATCCCGTCGTATTGCAATTATCCATACCTTTCGAAGTAAAGGCTTGCTAGCTGATGGAATGTCATGAAAAGTCAAAGAGGTGTCTGTCCTAGCATTCCCATTACACTGTCGAACACAGCAATAACAGTCTCGTTTTGCCTTCGACTGCACGTCAAAACAACCGGCCGCCATTTCGAATTTTGCCGACCTTAGCCTCGTTTTCATGTTTCATGAATTTTAATGAGGTATTTTTAAGACTGGTGAATTACGGCAATTATCGATGTTCAGTACTAGGACTAGTGTACAAGAAACAGGAATACAATTTTAGGGCAGTTTTTTGTGCTACGGGAGGTCGATGAACATGGCCTATTTAGGGAAAGTTCATTTATTATGCCGAGGGGGGGGGGGGGGGGGGGGGATGAAGGAAGATTTCTTGTGATCACCATTTTTTTTCCCCAGAAGCCCCCTCAAATAATCGTCTGATCGATCTGTATCAGACTCATCTGATGATGTACACGATGATGAAGTTTCTTCATCAGAAGATTGTGATGTGTCAGCGGATGATATCCTTATGTATAAACTCGCCGTAACTTATCAGCTTTTTTCCCTATCACTGATATAGGCTATGATTTCTTAGATATTTGTCGATCTCCTTTACTTTGTTTTTGCCAGTCATAATCGTCGTACGATTTATTATTCTCTTCTTCTGTTTTTCTCCCGTTCATTCTTTCGAATTTGAGAGACTGTTTGCAATTCCTCAATGTGAATATCTGATATTTATTTCTTGGTGCTGTCATTAGATGAAATGGCTGTAGCCTTGAACAGCCTCATAATGTTAGCTCTAGGAGCGAAGTCATCCATGGGTGCTGTGAAAAGATTTCAATATGGCGCGCCCAAACAGCGTTCGCTGAATCCCGAAAATTATCAGGTTGAAGGCTGATAATCATGTACAGTGGGGACACTCGAACCGTGAACACTTCAAGTTTTTTTCAAACTTTTGTTTCCGAACTTTCTATTGCCTCATCGCCTTTCAAATGGAGCATTGAGTTTAAATACTTAATTAATACTATTAGCACATGGCGTGGCTCAAAAATGAACCCTGTACAGCCAATTCTTCTACTTCATTGGCTTGAGGTATCATGTGATATTTTGAAGTTATGATAAATACAGCATCTTAGGTCAGTGTAATAGTATAACTACCAGATAGTTTGATTCTTGTGAAATTATATGCCCTCGGATTATAGAAGCTAGAAAAACCCAGTTTAACTAAACAAGTTTTGATGTGAATGGATGTGAATGGGGCATAAATCAAGACAAATTACATTATCTTTATGCCTTGTGAATTGCCTTGGGAAAAGTGTTTTTGCTTCGTATGTGGACATTATAGTGCTTGGCAAATGTTCTTTCACTTAACCACCCCTCAGTATTCAATATGTCCATTATAGGGACCCCTGCCCTTTTGGCAGCTGATGAGGAAGCAGCTCTAGTACTATGTGCACCATACTGAGTAATCCCAACTTGTCTTAGCATAGTTCTTATCCATCGACGAATAGTACTGGCACTTGCAGCATGATAGGAGTTTTGACGGGTCAAAAAACAGTTTAGTTTCATGTTCCCTTGATGTTGCTGTTACAATACAGTTACAATACCTCTTCAAATAACAACCTATTTAAATTACCAACTTACTCATATGACTTAAACCCAATAGAGATGGAGAATGGAGTAGCCAAAACCTATTGTAAACGTTCACATGGTTTTTAAACTGCGACTAAATATGCCTTTTGCAATTGTTAAGGTACGAGAACTGGCTAAAATGCATGTTATTTGAAGAAAATAAATTAAAATTGTATTGCATTCTATTCCCCCAAAAGGTGAAATCATAGAAATATAATAAATTTATGTTTCAATAATCATAACCCAGGTGATAAATTTCTCGCCTAAGGTGCCAAAACAACACAGGGAACCCAGTGCTTTAAAATTAGTAAATCTGTAATATCTTCGTTTCTCATCACATCGAAAACCCCAAACTAAGTACACAAATACAAGTCATCATAACTGACAAAAGATAGCCAGGCCGGAGGGAAAACATTTATTTGCTTAGCTATAAATGACTTTTTATGAAATTGTCTCTTCAGAAGGCCTTCAAATTCGCCAGATATAATATATCGATCCGGGCTTGCTATCACAAAGTCCTTGAAGTTCATATTACAATTGTGCCAAGTTTCATATTCATATGTTGAAGGCAAACTATTATACCACAGAAAGAGTTGCATAATACTTGCTTTTCTTCGACAAAATCGCCTGAAATTTTGCTATTTTTATCGTTATAACTGCTGTAGTCGCCGCCATTTTGTTTGATGACGCTGTACCGACGAGTTTCAATCGATGGGATCACGAAAAACTGGCGGAAAATATCGGAAAAGTATCGTATACGTGTCGCTTTCATGCGAAGACGGCATGGTCACAAACAAATGACGTATTCCATAGCAACGGCATGGCACATGCGCAGTTTGGCAATGATACACGAAACCACATGTGGTGGGTCAGTCGGGGTCATATGTGATTCGATATCTTCGTAAATAAATCGTCTGAGAAATGACTTCAAGAGGAAATCCTCAAAAAGGGCATGCAGTACATGGTGTTGGAGTCCCCTTTTGCGTTTTAGAAGCGAAGAACTACAGAGTCGTGGCTGGACGGTTGAAAGTTCGGGCAAGAGATTCAAATGGACAAACAACACGAATGCTCACCGGAATCAAATTGGATTAAAATACTATCAAATTTCGTTTGTAGAAAATTAAAATGGCTACCATAGATACAAAGTTCAGTGCTATTTTATTATGTTTCCTAAGGTAATTAGTTGATATAACATGGTACATTGTGCTCAGTTTCTTCAGAATCAACTATAAATCGGTTAAAAAATAGAAGTATATTTCTAAATTTTAGCCAGAGTCAATATTCAAGCTGTTCAAGGATTTTATCGAAACAGTTGGCAAATATTTATTTAAATATGTATTATGTTTTTAAATTTGTTTTATTATTCAAACTTCATACACTGTACTATTTTGTGGCTTCTGATTGGCTAAACTCGATCACGTGATTATGTGTCATCTGATGACAACGGCACTAGTGCCGTCTATCACAGTTTTACGCACGGTGCAGCGGTGTTATGGCTAGATGAAATAATAGCAGGTGCTCAGCCTAAAACAACTGTTTGTCAAACTCGTTGTGGAGTTTCAGTGATGAAAGGTAAAAAACGAACCTAATTATTATTCAAAACAAGCACTTTTTGCCGTTTCAGTTTTTGTTCGTTGAGTGAAAAAGCTCAAACCTTGCCTTGTTATGACTTAAAAACAAACAAATAAATGCTTTATTCGTGTTTTCTTTGTAGAATAGATGCAATTGGAATGGTTGTAGAGGGAGATATCCAGCGGAAGCGTCGGAAGATCTACCATTGGCGACAAAATAGATGACACTCTTAGATAATATATTGTCGTTTAAGGTGGATTTGACGGAATAAACCCCTTATGGGGAGTTATAAATGTTCCATCCCCGCTCCCCTATTCAATGTTGAGGCAGACAATGTTCCGGCCAAAAAAAATTCAGAGAAAATCAACATTGAACAAAGGGGGCAGGGGGGAGAAGGGGTTGAATATTGATTTATCTTAAAAAGCCATTTTGGAGACATATAACAAGGGGGTGTCAATCAATTTTGTCGCTGATTGTCCGAAAAGGGGGTACGCACATTTCTGCATGACGCGCGTGTTTCTCTCACCCAATCCATGTAAAATTTAGAAATATGTAACCTAGCCTTGTCATCGAACGTTAAGAACGAGCAAATAATACCAATTAAGAATGTATTCCAATAAATAATCATGATTGTTCAGATGTTCTAAAAGCGTGTTATTGACGCGCGCAAATCACGAGATGGAGCGAAAATTAATCTCTCCGCAAACTAAAGCGTTTGTACAGTATTTAAAACTATTCAGCAATCTCACAGTGAACGAAATCGTGAAGAAGTGTCGGGTCTCAAGATCAACTGTTTTTAGAAGTGTAAAGGAAAAGGAAGAGTGCAAAAAGCAAGGGAAAAGTGCTGGACGTCGAAGGAAGTTCAACGAGCGCGAGGAAAGACGCATTCGTCGTGCGATACATTCCCTGAGAAGACGTCAGGGTAATTTTCACTGCCAAAGGTTTATTAGTGGAGCTCCGCATCCCTCCTACGGAGGTGTCGGTAAGGACAGTACAACGGCATCTACATAGAATGGGATACAGCTATGTGCACTCAAGACGAAAAGGTGTACTGAGTGACAAAGACAGAAAACAAAGACTTGCATTCGCCAAACATTTTAAACGGAATTACAGACAAGACTTCTGGACCAAAGACGTGTGTTTTTATTTTGACGGTGTGAGTTTTTATCACAAATTCAATCCCGCAGATCAAGCGAGAGTCCCGGACAGTTTAATATGGAGGTTACCATCAGAGGGACTTGCACCCTATTGTACAGCGAAAGGATCGCAAGTGGGTTCCGGAGGACGAGTAGTCAAATATTTTGTGGGGATTTCATACCAGGAAGGCGTGGTATTATGTGAGCGATACGAAAAACTGAACGGACAAACTTTTAAAGAATTTATTTTGAAACATTTTCCAAGAGCCTTGAAACTAAGCAAGAAGGGCAGATCGCGAATATTTTTACAGGACGGTGACCCTAGTCAAAATAGCGCTTTAGCAAGGGAAGCCTTATCAAAAATTAAGGCCCAGTTATTTTCAATTCCCCCTAGAAGTCCAGACCTCAACCCCATCGAAACATTTTTTCATAACATCAAAGCCGATCTACGAAACCAAGCTATGGTTTTAAATATACAATATGAAACAGTGGACGATTTTGCGCAACGTATCAAAATGCTAATGCTTAATTATGATCGTGGTATAATAGATAGGACAATAGCCAGTACAAATAAGCGCATTGATTTAATTATCCAAAACAAAGGGGCCCGTACAAAGTACTAAATTTGAATTATTAAATCTTGTTTATTAAAGTCTTTGTCTATTAATACAGCATGCATCGATTTTATATATTCATTCCATTAACATACAGTCATTTGCAAAAATTATGGCCGTCACGAAATATCAATATATCGGGTGCATTATGGGTAATTAAATAATCGAAAATTCCCCTTAAGCGGGTTAACGCCAGCATTAACTTTCTAGGGGGAGGGGGACGGGAAACACGGGGACGGGATGGAGTTATCACTACTAAGTATTAGAAGGATACCACTATAAGGACTTATCATTACTGTAAGCAGTGTATTATAATACTCTCGTCGCAGGCTCCTCGGTAATACCGCAGTATAGATATATATTGTTATAAGTGCCTCGATTGAACCATTTCATACTCTTGTCGCAAGCACGTACGTGACTTTTAATCTGGGTTTGAATCACGTAATCATCAGTGTCAAACTTTCACACAGCCATTACACCCTCTGAAGATAAGATGTTAATTTTTGCTTCTTTTAATAAGTTAGGAACCTCAAAATAGTATTATTTAATTACCCATAATGCACCCGATATATTGATATATCGTGGCGGTTATCCATTTACATAAGTAGGTACATACATTATATCCTCGAGTAAGCGGTGACAGTGACAGTGTGACAGTGACAGTGTGAATGACATTGAACCGTATCGGTCAACGGTCAACGCTTATTTATAGAGGATATGACTTGATAATACTAACTAACGTTTGTTGACCGTAGACCGATACTGTTCAATCTCATTCACACTGTCATGATAAAGATCACTCCGAAATTGGTTACATGGCATTTGAAATAATTAACTTGGCAAAACATTTCGGACAAGAAGGCATTTCTATCTGTTCTTCAGCGCTAAATTGACGGTTGAAATGAAAAATTTTCCATCGACAAGACATCATTTCAGACTCACGTTCTTCTACAAGACCATTCTTGACGTAAATCAGTGGATGTTTACTGGTACAAAAGATAGGAGTATCGCCATCAAACTCGATGTCTTTGCTGTAATGAGTTTTTGGGGCCGATAAGTGCACTATCTGACCTTCTAATAGCAAGAGAAGGTCATGCCAGGAAATCAACTGCTGACTCCAACGAAAATCATTTAAAAATATGCATTCCGCTGTCTCGGCTCCAACCCAAGCAAAAGTACTGGTGGCTGGATTCGCAAAAGTCTTATAAATAACGTTCAATGGGTTGAGCAAGAAGGTTTTTTTCACAATTCGCCGGACCCACTATCATTATGTTACGGTATTTTCCTCTACCTTTAATCAAAAGTTCTTTGACTGCCACTGCAAATGAGGTAAGTGCGACATCATTTCTTTCTAATATCTGTGTGGCTAGGATATACCACATACCGTGACAGCTGCCTGTACACTGTGCGTTATTTGCCTCCTGTAGTAATTGTAAACGCGATTTGGCCTGACGTTCAAGGGTAGCTTGTGCTCCCTTCATTTCCCAAGCAGTAGTCAATATCTCGGCTACCACTTTGCTTCCCCGGTTTATTATAAAACTCTGCAATGTCGTTTTTCCCCAGCTCTTGTTGCTCATTAGCCAATGCAAGTAGTTGAGTACGGCTCTTTATTTGTTTTTGGGTGATGATTTCCGATAACTCAAACGCTGACATACGCTTACGTTTCCGAACAGGGGTCTCTGTTCCTTCGTTGGATGCTATATCACTTTCTGTTCTGGTGGCGTTTTCTCTCGTATTTATCCTCGTAGCAGATGCTAGAGTAGTCCTCGGTGCGCCTTGATTCCATAAATCTGGATGATTCGCACTTTGAAGAACATTCTCGTCTTCTTTTGTGACATACTGCCAAGCGGAATAGTAGTTGGAATGACTTGATGAATAATGAACAGAAATACCATGTTGTACCACTAAAATTCTTTTTGAATTCAACCATCGCTGGCATCTTCTTAACTTCAGAGCGATATGGTAGTGCTTTCCTTCGCTCGTTGTGTGGAGTTCTCTACAGCAAACCCAATGTATAACATTATCACGACCGAATGAAGTGATTACGGCTTCAGCAAATCCGCGTCTCGTGGGAAATTTTTCTATATCAGCTTGACTGTAAGTCAAAACATTGACCTGACGGACATTAGATGAATGGAGTTCCTCCTGCGTTACGGATATCGGCTCACTCATGCTTGCGTCTAAAATCTCACGTATATAAACTTGTCAAAACTGTATTTTACTGAAGTAATATCTGCATGCAGCCTCTTATTTATAATCGTTGAAACAAGAAAATATATTACAACAACATATTGAAGAAAATATATGTTGTAACATACTTGTGACGTGTGACGTTCATGCCTGCGTAATAAAATGTATGTGGTAACATATCATGCCTGCGTATTTATCAGCTCTGGAAATGGTACATTCGTGAACATTACCCAATCGCCTAACGTCATTCTTGATACTTTTATTGTTAAGATATACATTGTTAGCAACGAATTTCTTATCTTCAGAGGGTGTAATGGCTGTGTGAAAGTTTGACACTGATGATTACGTGATTCAAACCCAGATTAAAAGTCACGTACGTGCTTGCGACAAGAGTATGAAATGGTTCAATCGAGGCACTTATAACAAGATATATCTATACTGCGGTATTACCGAGGAGCCTGCGACGAGAGTATTATAATATACTGCTTATAGTAATGATAAGTCCTTATAGTGGTATCCTTCTAATACTTAGTAGTGATAACTCCATCCCCTCCCCGTGTTTCCCGTCCCCCTCCCCCTAGAAAGTTAATACGTACTTCAACATGTACATTACCCAATCGCCTAACGTCGTTAGTGATATTTTTCGAATTTGATATCTTCAGAGGGTTTAATGGTTGTGTGAAAGTTTGACAGCAATGATTACGTGATTCAAACCCAGTTTTTTAAAGTCACGCACGTATACATATCTCTTTCAAACAGTCTGCGCGCAAATGATAGTGAATAGTAATGCGGAAACAAATAATCTTATTCGGGTATATATTGCTCACCATTTAATCATATGTTGAATTATACCGACTTCATTTGGCGTAAAGATAATCCTCTACAGCATATGCATTCAATTTTGTACAATATTGACATATATCACTAGTAAGCGTGCTAAATGGATAACGCAAATGCATAGGTGGCGTCACAGACAATTGGCGACAAAATAGATGACACTCTTAGATAATATATTGTCGTTTAAGGTGGATTTGACGGAATAAACCCCTTATGGGGAGTTATAAATGTTCCATCCCCGCTCCCCTATTCAATGTTGAGGCAGACAATGTTCCGGTCAAAAAAAATTCAGAGAAAATCAAAATTGAACAAAGGGGGCAGGGGGGAGAAGGGGTTGAATATTGATTTATCTTAAAAAGCCATTTTGGAGACATATAACAAGGGGGTGTCAATCAATTTTGTCGCTGATTGTAGCTAAATATATTTTTGCTTTATTTACCGTGATTAAAATTATATTTTGAACATTTCACAACTGCAGTGTATTCAGTTTGAATAATAAATGGGTTAGAGACTTCTAGTTCGTGCTTTACCGGCAAATAGACGCACTTGCTGGCTGTAGAATGAACTCGAAATTCTTCATACTGTACTCGGCTACGCCTCGAGCAGTATTTGAATTCTCGTTCATTCTACAGCCAGTGCGTGTATTTGCCGGTAAAGCACTCACATCAGTCTCTAACCCTTTTAAAAAATAACCCACCTACAAAAAATACTCTTTTCTGATTGGCCGATTGACTGTGGATTTTTTCTTACTAGTAATACTGTGCAATTATATTGTACGGTATACAGAACATTGCATATGTGCTATTGAACACAGAGCTCTGTTTTACACAAAGCTCTGTTTTACACAGAGCTCGAGACGTCTCCCAAACTTTCCCGAGTGTTTATATCAGGCTATGTAAACATGGGAAAACGTTTTCTATTTGTTTTATAAAATAACTACAAGGATTTCTTTCGTAAAACTCCTTTATTTACGCGAGATTTTAGTGATCAAAATTTCAATTCTCCTGAAAAGCGTCAGAAATCGCCCATCATCCAATCAAATCTCACGAAAGAAATCAAAATGGCAAAGCGACTTGACAACTTTTATCTGTGCAGTTTACTGTTTTGACACGAAAAACGATTTGAAGAATGCTATTTTCTGTCAGAAAATTACAGAAGAATGCTTGTTACACTTAGTTTGTGTATCCTGTGAACTCGAAACACGAAGAAAAGTGAGAAAAGCTGAGTCGAATCACGATCAATGAGGAAGAGTCATCAAACTTTCTGAAATATTTGACATCTTGATGAATGGAGCACGAAGTCAGGTAGCCAAATATCTACAGTTTTTGTCGTATTTTTGAATCTTTTCGTCGCTTTTCTCGACAAGAATGTATAAACGATGGACGTTTCTGAGACATTTCAATATTTTTTTTCTCTTTGACATATTTTACTAGAGATATGAATGTTCTGGCGAACCCACCGTGTAGCTACAAGAATCGCTCTGTTTTTACTCTTTTGTGAGTATAAATACGACTATCTTTTCTTGATATTTTCAGTCGTACACTTGAGAAAATATAAGACTTATGTGTAGCTGAGTATAACTTACAAAATGGTTAGTATGTGATTGAGAAAACTAAGCCGTTATTTAGTTTTCTTCGTTATTGTGGACAGAAATAATTGGACGATTCGTCGAGTTTCTTGCCGGCCGAGTTTCAATGAACTTGAAGCTCAATTCTTGCAAAATTACTTAATTTTCGGCTTGAAATCATCAAAATCACATCTAGATAGAACTTGAACTTAACTAAACAAGAAAAACTGTAATTCTATGGCTTTTGTTTAGTAAATAAAACATGTTTGACAACAGAAAAAGATACATTTGTGGTCAGTTATTTTTACAATCAAATCCACTGCATCGCTTCAAGGTTGTTCAAGGTCATGAACCATGTTTACATAGCCTCATATCAACATAGTAATTAACCAATCAGAGCGCGCGTTATATCTAAATTATTTTATAATTTATTATTGGTGGTTGTGATTGTGTTACACGCGATTTGCTACTATGTAATGATTTTTTTTTTGCTTTTATAAAGAAACGCATAATCTTTGTAGGTGTGTTATTAATAGGAAATACCACTTAGTTCTCGAATAATTAATGAAAAATACCACTTGTATTTATTTGATGAAAGTGGCTGAATACCACTCGTGCTATGCAGTCGTGGTATTATGCACGAGTGGTATTCAGCCACTTTCATCAAATACAAGTGGTTTCTATTCTCTTTCGCTTCGCTCAGCCGAATAGAAAACGTTTCATATTTAAGTGATAACGACAATACAAGTTGGAGGGTAGCCATCCAGCAAATCAGTGTTTATTGGTGTTCAAAGTATAGGGTAATAGTGTACAATGTAGAGGGTTGATGAACCGATAACTAGTTACAAGTTAACGAGTATATGAATAAACTAGGGCTGTTTAAATGTGTAAGTGACACGGTACAACTAGAACTAAAGTAGTGTAATTGCGGGAAAAGCAAACTAAGGGACTAGCTGGCAGAAACGTAACAACAGAACTACTGACTGAAATGCACTGGATGCGTCAAGTGCGAATACACTTGAAGGAGTGGTATATAAGACTAATATATTGGTCCCATGGGGGACACGCCGCATAGCGGCGAGCATGCCTTAAGCACAACAACATGAAAAACATATTTTTCATTAATTCTACGAGAACTAAGTGGTATTTCCTATACTAATATAGTATGTATGTTAGGTTTTTAGTCCTTAAATTATTTTACTTCACTAAGCTATTTCCTATTTAACAAATAGAAAACGTTTCCCGTGTTTACATAGCCTGATATAAACACGAGGGAAGTTTGGGAGAAGTCGAGAGCTATTGTGTAAAACCGAGTCGTTAGGCGAGGTTTTACACAGAGCTCGAGACTTCTCCCAAACGTTCCCGAGTGTTTATATCAGGCTATGTAAACACGGGAAAACGTTTTCTATTTGTTTTATAAAATAGAAGACGAAAGATAAGAGGGAAATAATAACTTTATTATGAATATCAATTACTGAATTCTCCTTACATTGCTCGAGATGTCACGACGGCCAATCAGATTCCGTTTTACAATTGGTGCAAACGTACGAACGGCAAAGCACGAAATAGTCGAGCGAAAAAGCTTTCGATATCGAAGAATCTACTTTAATACATAAAATATGGTACTTAATATAGAGAAGAATGACTGTAATAAGACTTCAAAGAAGACTCTCAAACACGAAAATCAAGTCAAAAACGTCAAATCTTTGAGTGAACTCGTGGCGTTCGGTTCACTTGTAGTTGATAGCGATGTTTACAGTGCCAATGGAGCATCCGTCAAACATGGTACCAAAGGTCATATCTTGACTGGTAAAAGCAGAGCTCTGAGTGTAGCTCTGAGATGTCTGCATTCCGCTACGACTAGGCTGACTTTCGCTTGGGATAAGTGCTTGAGAAATTACATCACTACACTGCTGGAGCTGACTTGATGATGGCCTGGAGTTGTAGCTCTTTAGCGACATTTCGTTTCTGTGACCAGATATGGCCATTATATGGCGGTTAGCTAATCCAGCGTTGGACCACCAAGTGATTGCTGTTGCCCTAACGCTGTGGTTGGTATAGACCTTGGAGAGACACTGATATCTTTCATCATCCCTCCGAGTTTGATTACTCCAAGGCAACGATTTTCGTACCAAAATGACTCTTCTGGACTCGACCAATTTCGCTTAGGAAGCTGAAAAAATGCATTGCAGTTTGGATTAAGCTTGGACAGGTAAAGGCGTAGAGCATTATAGCCATCATTGGGATCATTAGTCTGGTACATTCGGGCTTCTTTTTCAAAGCTTTGTTGGTCACTGATTCCAACCTGGTGATTCTTGGTAGCTTCGTCGTGCGCCATTTTAGCGTACGGCTTGTTATTTTCATCTGTCAAGAGCTGGAAACTTGATTTTATCAGGCCCCTTTGACCTTCACGGCCCCTGCGACACCAATAGATGGTAATGTGGAACCAGATGTTTCTTAGAAGGCCAAGAGGAGTACAGCAGGAGAGTGCATTGCTTGATGTTAGTTTCTTCAGATCTTCGGCTTCAATGACAGGTTTGTGTTTAACACTTTCTCTTCCCCATTGCTTGAGTTGCTTTAGCTTAGCATCCAACATCAAGTTAGACTTTTGAAAGGATGGGTTGGAGGCTATTTTAATTCCTTTATTGTATGGGGGGCTGTTGAGGTATCTTTCGATGCCATTTCGGAATCCAAGTAGTGTACTTCTGCTGTATTCCTCGCCATTTTGATTTCTCGACTCGGCGTAAAAGAGACGCAGGGTTTCATCTAGCTCTTCGATGCATAACTCATGTAGTTCTTTGGATATTTTCTTTTCACTAGCCCAAGCTGAAAGAAAGTGACATTTAAAAAGTCATTGCTAATCGATGGTATACTTTTAAGTTAGATTGATAATCATTCAACTGAATTATTAATTTGTGAAAAGTGACAGACCTTACATCCTTGGCCGTCGTTTTGAAACAATCGTACGTGCTGTGACTCTTGTTGAAACATATTTTTTTTCTAAACTCTATTTCTTAAATAAACAATGAAAATTGTTATATTATTTCATTAATTGTGCTGTGAACTTACCACTGCATACTGAGATACAGTATTTTGTCGCGTATTTGGTCCTCTTCGCTTGAGCGCCGTCTATTAAGGCATCTCTAAATCTTGGTCGTCCAAACTCAAAAAACGCTTATTTTGTTTTTTTCTCGGCACTTTTTTCGTTTTTTGCTTCTTCCCCCTATCGTTATCGTTGTGGAAAATTGTCGCGCAGAAAATACTATTTTCAAATTCCCGCAACAAAACAGGAAATCCTTGCTGTGTTTACATAGCCTCATATCAACATAGTAATTAACCAATCAGAGCGCGCGTTATATCTAAATTATTTTATAAACTAATATAGTATGTATGTTAGGTTTTTAGTCCTAATTCTTTTACTTCACTAAGCTGTTGTATTAAGGATACGGTTCACCTTGGCGGGTACGTCTCGGAAAAAAAATATTATTTCCTTATTATTTGACCAATTCCCATCAACTTTACATCATTTTAAAGCTAATAGAATGAAGATCGCCACAATACCGTGATATTTTCTTTGAAATTAAAAATGGAGACGTCGCGGCTCATTGTTTTGAAAACTACCGTCTCCGTTTGACCGAATTAATAGACCTTGCGTTACATCCGACTCTATTGATCTTTTTACCATATTAATCACGACACTTTGACCTGTCAAACTGTGTCAGGCTTTTGTCATATTCAATGCCGATAAAAAGTTATGACGTGTTGACTGAAGAAGAAACAACATTTATGATTGATTAAACAGTTTTCAATTGTCTGTAATTGACAATGGTTTGACGTCACAAAATGTTCAAAACTCAATTGGAAACACAAGCATATGGAAAACTGCTTGAGATTTGTTAATAATATCATACAATAAAAAGTAAAAAAAACATCCAAAATCAAGGAAAAGTTTTTACTGCTTTTATTTTCTTTCAAATATTACAGACACTGATGACACATTTTCATATAGAAGGCCATAAGCAACCATAGGTATGAGATTAGGCTGGTTTTCCTGCATTTAGGCATGTTTTTTTAATTATTACATGTACAGTTGACTCTCTAGTGGACATCCAACTAAGATGGACATTTTTGTCTTGTCCATATGCTGCACCATTTATTTCACAAGATATATAATAATAATAACTCTCCAAGATTGATACACCACAGTACATAACATAAAGTTGGGCCCAAGGGTGTGCAGCTTTGACAGTTGACTGTACACCATTATTAAAAACCTTTTAGCAAGGACATGAGTTTTAATTTATTTTTAATTTAAATATTTATACAGGGCTGCCATCTAAGTTAGCGAGGCTAATTTAAATATAACTCTGTGCAAAGAAATATGTAAAGTACAAACAGTTAAATAAACAAATGCATAGAACATGATATATATTATATGAGAATAGAACATGATATAATATATTACCACAACTTATACAATAAAATATTTCAGTATAAGGATTTCAGAGTAATTTACTACAATAATATTATTATTACCCGGTACGTCAATTAAAATTTTGGCCTTTATCAAAATAATTAGTTGTCATTGTGATATAATCATATCCTCATTTATTACCGTATTCACTGGTGTATAAGCCACACTTTTTCCCCGAACATTGTGATCCAAAGTTGGGGGTGTGGCTTATCTTAGAGAACATCGGGAATTGGAACCAGAAATTTACATATGCATAAAAGTATAAAAGGGAATGTATATCATTGATTCGTGTGTTTATTAAAGGACCACTTAAACGAAATTAGTTGTAATTCTGTAACGCTTTGAAATGATCTGAAAATTTACTGAAATAATGATCAAAGTCTTTACAGCCAATGGTGAATTTTTTTTCACGAAATTCCAAACAGAAGTACGATAATTTTGCGATTCATTTCGACTCTGCCATTGAACGGTTGACTCAAGCTTTTGGCTCAAGTGGACTGGGTCGAGTTGGGTTCATGACGTCATGAGCGCAACCCAGAGCACAACACTCGTGGCTAATATACATGCTGTCAAATTATAAAAGTTTTTCGGAAATACAAATTGTTTTCATCAAGTCTAAAATACAAACACGTCTTGTACATATCGTACCGTACAGAAGAATGCCTCCAACTCGCTGTGTCGTGTTTGGATGTAGTAATAAATCCGACACAAAATCGGGGATTTCTATCCACAATTCTCCCGTCAACAAGACAGAATGCGATAAATGGAAGCGATTTGTAAAACTCCATCGCGCAAATTTCGACCAAAGTGGAAGATTTGGAGTTTGTTCGGATCACTTTGAGGAGAGCTGCTTCTCGAGATCTTTGCATGTTGAATAGTCTCCCTCGCAGCCGTTCTTAGTTTCGGTCCTATTCTCCCTCTCCACAAACGGCTGCTCTCTCGTGCAATACATTCCATTCCCGTTGTTATAGTAAACCAATCACAGTAAGGCCTTTGTTTAAGCTTCAGCCAATCGTATCTTTCGATAGATCTGCTGGGGATTTCCCGCGTAATCTTCGGTTAGCAGTGTTTCTTGCGCCCATCTGTCTATAAACATCGTCGTCTAACTCCTTCAGCGTGAATTGTGATGGATGAAACACCCAAAAAAATTATAGGGAGTGAAATAAATTGTTTTATATGTTCTTCGCAATTACAAACAAAACAGCGAGTTCGTGTTTTTGGCTCGAGTACAGTCGACATAGCGAAGCTGCTAAATGAGTCTCTGGACATCGACTGTGCAGTATATCTCAATTCCGATCCATTTATTTGTACAAAATGCTACAAGCGTCTTTTAAAATTCCAAAAGGCTGCTGATCACATTGAGGAAATAAAGAAAGAATTGAAGGCTCTTTATTTGGTGCACGATCAACGGCGAGTCAAGAGGCTTCAACGATCGGACGAAGAACCGGCGCCGGCGATAAAAAAGCAACCAACAAAGGCAACATCTGTAAAATCCCTGGACTTCACTTCTGAAGCCATTCAGGACAATCGGAACACTTGTAATTATTCTACATTATCCTCATCAGTGGTTGCCCTTAGTCCTATTACAAGACCACAGTACTGCTTCAATAATTCTTTTCAACTTCTGTCGACCGCCTTTCCTGTCTGGTCAAGATCTTGTCAGATTGTGTCTTCCACACCAAAAACAAAACAAGTAAGCTTACAGTCAAAAGATCCGCAACAGAATCAAGGAAAGGTGAAACTAACAGTAGAATATCCAAGCAAAACCGTTAACAAAACCTTGTCATCGGAATTTGAGGCACTTGGAAAGGCTATAATCCATGGACCACCTTCGAGAATTGCGAAGGCAATCTTGAAATGCAAAGAAATAAGGACGGAAGTCCTTACACAAGTACTTCGTGTTGTCTCTACTGAAGTGAACGATCTTTGTTCAAAGAGAAACCCCACACTCTTAAGGAAGAGTTCCAAAGAAGATCTCATTAATTATGACATGAAATCGTTGTGTGGAGAATGGGGAGAGAGAGCACCTGTATTCTATTCATTCCTTCTCACTTGCTGCTCACGAAGGGACACGAAAGCAAGCAAGCTGGCTTCCAAGTGTAGCAATCGCAGGATCCATTCTTTTGAAGGAACGGAACAGCCACATGAGTGCGACAGCAAGTGTTCTTGGAATTCTAATTAAAACAGGGTCAATGGAGGTATGTCAACAATTAAATTGATTCATTCATCATCCACTCATTCATCATCCATCCATCCATCCACTCACACACACATTCATCATCCATCCATTAATATTATCCATCCATCCATAATTAATTATTCACACACACATTAATTACTCACACACACACATTCGTCCATTAATTAATTATCCATCCATTCATTATCCATCCATCCACTCACTCACACACACATTCATCATCCATCCATTAATATTATCCATCTATCCATCCATTATCCATCCATCCATCCATCCACTC
This sequence comes from Actinostola sp. cb2023, assembly GCA_033675265.1. Lineage (NCBI taxonomy): Eukaryota > Metazoa > Cnidaria > Anthozoa > Actiniaria > Actinostolidae > Actinostola > Actinostola sp. cb2023. The sequence continues at coordinate 70,581 of JAUJYZ010001303.1, read as the reverse complement.
ACTCACACACACATTATCCATCCATCCATTAATTAATTAATTATCCATCCATCCATTCATTATCCATCCATCCATTCATTATCCATCCATTCATTATCCATCCATCCACTCACACACATTCATTTGTCCATTCATTAATTATCCATCCATTCACTCGCACACCTTCATTTTCCATTCATCCCTTCATTCATCCCTTTGTCATCCATCCATCCATCCATTCACACACACTCACACATTTTTATTTATTTTGTGCCGATTGCAACAGAATAGTGTGTCTGCTGTCCACCCATACCTTGGATTAGTCTGTGCTATTATCTAGATGACACTAATTAATATAAACTGAAACTTCTTTTTTATTTGTTATTTATTTAGGCAACACTTAAAAGGCTTAGCAAGCTGAAAGTTACTTGCTCTAACTATCGTACCTTGACAAAGATGGACACAATAGGACAATCTCATGACTTACGTCTCCATGAAGTAAGAGAGAGGATCACCAGTGAGATAACAGAGATAGAAGGAAAAAAAAAAAGAAGTTCAGTGTTTACATGAACTAACAGAAAATGAAAAAAAATCATCATCTCTTCTAGCCGATTATATACAGGCCAACAGAGAATTGCATGAACAACAGAAGAACACTCATGCTGGTTTTCTGATTGCCTTTGATAATATAGACTTTCATTTGTCACGAAGAAATATGACAATGAAAGATCAAAATAGAGATGTGCACTGGATCAACCACATTATGGTTGAGAATAGAGTCTCTGGTAACAACCTTTCCTCTAAATGTTCACAGAAAGATGTTCTTGACATTTCTAACATCCAGTTCTTCCCAAGTGTGGAAGATCAAAGAAAGCAAAGGTTGAACTACATTATGATTGTATCAAGAATACTGGTAGACCACTTTGATGCCTTCTCTGCATTCAAGAATGTATGTGTGCGACACATTCCTCACAAATATAGTAAGGAAATGTCTAGCAAGTCCACAAAGGTACATGTAATCTCATTGTAAAAGAACATGGAGATGATTTAAGTTATAATAACATAGGTTATGATAAATAGTTAATAACATAGGTTATAATAAATAGTTAATAACATGGGTTATAATAAATAGTTAATAACATAGGTTATTTATAATAAAGTTATTATTATTATTATTATTTGATCATAAATTATAATCAGTGAGAATTAAAATAAAATATTTTCACTTTAAGTAAACACTACTATACAGACTTAATCACTTCATACTAACTGCATATTATCTATCACACTACTGCAGATTAATGCAACACTACATAATTATGTAAGGGGAGAGGAGGGATAAAATGTCAGTGTTTGTTTAAAGCAAGAAAATATAAAATAATTATTATAATCTAAATCTCTCACTGTTTGTATGATTAATTTTACAATTTTTATCTTTTTTTTTAATCTGTAGACCCCACTGGGTATTATATTCAAAAACGAGAATCTCAATGAAGACATGCTATCAATTTTACATCATTTCCATAATTATCTACCCAAAGTGGGAGAGGATCAGTTTGATGGGCAGCTGTTTGCCGGGGACCAGCTAACAGTAGAAAGGGCCACAAATGTGATTGCATCTGTTTCTAATGGATATTCATCAGAGGACCGTTTAGAGGATATGACTTTACAAATTGGAGACTGGCATGCAGCTGTTAAAATACTAGATGTAAGTTTAATAATAATTATTAAAAAAAATATTATTGAGAAATAGTAACATTATTGTAATACTAATAAACCTGTAACATAAGATTGTTATATTAAATGTAGTAATAACATCCCATACATTTTGTGGGGTAGTTGTTTGCTTTTGACAACTGGAGGCATGACTCTTCAAATTTGCTTCCTGGGTTTATTGCAATCATTCTATTTTTGCTTGATTAATGTAATTTAATTATTAGCTACATAAACAATGTAAATTAATCAAACTTACTTCAGTGAATGTACATGTACCTAGATATATTATCTATAACCACTGATATAATTATGCCAGTGAAACAACTATTCCCATACAATCATTATAATAATCATTATTTATTTATTTTATTTATTTATTTAGAGGACCCCTCTGTAAATCACTCTTCAGTGAAGTTGGCTTCCTCAATAAAGATTACTATTTATTTATTATTTATTTCATATCATTGACCCATACTTTTATTTTGCTTTGTTATAGTTGATATACCGCCGATTCTACTCTCCAAAGACAGATGGTGATCAGTGTACAATGTATTCAGATAGAACCCTTATTAACCGCCGAAATGTTACACAAGACCCTCATGCTAATTACCGGGCAGATAGAGACTTTTTGTGCTTATTGTACAATCTCGTGTCATTGGAGCAGCAATGCAGGTTCTTGGTTTAGAAAGCAAGAACAGCCAACCATCACATTTCTCAATCCCCGAAGATATTATGACAGATTACACCAAGCTACAAAAAGTGGAAATTCTTCATAAAGCTGCTGCTCAGATTGTAGACAAATTTGTATTTGGAGAAGATTCACTAGGTAAGATGATTGACCAACTAATTACTGCCCAAGGACGACAGGAAGTCATTGACAGCCAAACTCTTACTGCTGATGGGCGTTTCCCTTGTAGATATGAAGGCTGTGGACACTCTTTTAAGTATGATGGGAAAAGAAGACAAAACCATGAAATGTCTCATCAGCCTCCACCTTACATTCCTCCACCAGTCTCTATCTGTCCTTCATCAAAGAAGCCAGATGTAGAAAACAAAGAAGAGCAAACAGATGACCTATTTAATTATAACTGTGCTCTCATGACAGATGGCCTCTTTTTTTTTAATTTTTTGGATGCCACTTCAGAAGGAGATGGGCTAAGAACCTTGAGACAATATAAATACATGCTTCTTTACTGCAAGGCAGATAACCAGCACAGCTTTAAGTATGGACTTGAATGTCTTTATCAGTTCTTTTTAGTCTTTGCCATTCTTTCCCCAAGGGACAGGGAGAGGTTTACATGGAATAGATCAATTAATAATGGTGGAGGTGTGGGCAAAAACGTGGCTCTGGATTTAGATGTAGAACATAGTAATAACTATCTAAAGCAGGCAATTAAAAATCTTGGTCCAAACCTAACAGAGAATGCTGTATCCCGTATTGGTCATGCCGAGCTTGGTGCAAGAACAATCATGCAGTCAATGGACAAGAATTTGGAGAAGATTTCTGGTTCAGGAAAACATTCTCATTCCTCAGCAGAGTGTGACTTATCTGAGCTTGTGAAGAGGATTGGTCAACTTAAAGTATTTGACAAAGAGATAGGTCGTCGCTACATCCACTATTCCAATTTTGAGAGAGATCCATTTCACAATCTGAACATATCTACAATTTATAAATGGATCAATCAACACAAGAAAAATGTAGATATTGGCATTAGAGCAAGATAGAAAAACTGCAAAATAACTTCAAGGTGAGTAGAGTTTCACAATCTATGCATTAAAATCTGACAGTGAATTCAGTCTGTACATTGTAGGTTTCTCAAACTCATTATTAATTCATGAGGACAAAACAAAGGAAATCACTACCGTGAAGGAGTTTTTGAAAATTCTGTAAATTTTAGCAAAATGAATTTCTCCAATAATTATTATTAAGTGGTTTGAGTATGAGAAGTTGTTCCAACGCCTCCAATTCGGACTAGAAGGGATTTCCAGTCCAGTGTCTGGCTTCGCCACTGACTGCAATTTTATTGCAATTTTGTATCCCATCCAGTCCTCGTTGTCAGCTTTGAAACACTACATACAATGTAGATAATACATATATATACCAAACAATTTTAATTCGGTAGAGTTTTGATAATCTGGTTTTGGTTGCAATTTTATTTTTGCAACACTCACATATTATTAGGGTTTATGCCCAGGGCATACTGCCAGCTTCATTGTTTAGTAAAGTATTATTAACTAGTTCTGACACAATCTTATGAAGGTCCTGAAAAAAGCCAAAGACATATTGAACATATTGAACACATCAAGAATAAAACTAGGTTGCATTATGTACAGTCATGCATCCTCAAAACTGATTTTTTTAAGAACATCTAAAGCTGCATTTGGAACATCAATATGGGAAGTATCTATGGACATGTCACTTGATTCGTCAACAGAATGTAGTTCTGTCACATCCAAATTTTCTAAAATTAAATCCAAAAAATCATCATCTTCAATTATAGTGTTCCATTCATATAATGGCAAGTCATGAAGCTCATCTTCATCAGCATCCTCATTGTCAGTCTCTATTGGCTTGTCAACAGCTGTTAGAACATCATCAAATACCTCATTAAGGACATCTTGTATTTTGATAGCATGTTTCTTGTCCCAAATCTCAACACAATTATATATGTCATCTACTGTAAATAATTTGGTGCAGTTGTCTTGAACCTGAGAAATCTGCATGTCAGAAAAGCCAATTAACAATGGGAGAGTAGTTAGTGATTTTATATCACCATGTGCATGTTCTCCAACAAGTTCTATAACCAGTGATTTATGGTAAACAGTTAGACTTTCTTTGATGTTGTCCTTTTGTTGCTTTGTAACCACTCGTTCTTTACCAGGGAGCATTTCTTTACAATGAAAAACTGATGGGGCTATTGAATCCTTGTCACAATCAGGGGAACCACATGTACATGATTGTGAACAGTTATCACAACAGAGATGTGACACAACATATTCAGTGTCATCAGTGTCAATAAAATGTTTTAGTAACCATTTTCTTCTGCAGTCTTTCAGTTTGATAAAATCTTTGATGTCCTTCTCGACGTGTGTAAGTAGAAGACCATGATACAAAAGATAGGAGATGCTCTGCGCTCCATCTCTGCCAGCCCTACCAGTTTCTTGCACAAATGATTCAATATTTTTGGGAGGACCAAAATGGACTGTTCTATGCACCCCTTTGCAATCCACTCCCATGCCAAACGCTATTGTAGCAACGAGAATACGTATTGTTCCATTTGTATCTCTAAATGACTTTAAGACAGATTCTTTGTTTGCAGGAGGGGAACATGAATGCAGCATTTCAAGAATAACATGCTTCCTGTCTCCAATCTTGTCAGTAAAGAAACTGTTCTTCAGCAATGACCTCAATGTTGAATACACAAGACCACACTGCTGTATGGTCTGACAATAAATAATAGTCCGTTCCATTTCAATTCCTTTCTCTTGGGTCTCATTTACAAGCCAGGTGAAATATTGCTCTACAGTGGAATCTCTTGGCATGTACTCCACTATGTACTTGATATTCGGTTTCCCTGGGCTTTCTGATATCACATAAGCGTTTTGCATCCCAAGAATGTTAATTATTACATCTTTGGTTCCTTTTGAGGCTGTGGCAGTTAAGGTCAATAAATTTACCTTGGGAGCAAGTGATCTAAGCTCATGGAGTCTACCATAACACTCTCTAAATGGTGCCATTTTAGAAGTAGTGGATGTTCCCCTAAATATTTGCAACAAAAAAAAAGAGTAAGAACAGTTTTACGCTCAACTACATGTAAAGTTCAAGCTTACACAAGCACTGCGAATTTAACGTGTTTCTTAAATGATTGTAACACCTATATTCTCTTACCATTGCTTGATAACGTGAGCTTCGTCTACAGCAATCGCACATAGCTTTTGAGAATAGACATCAGATGATATCATTCGCCGCCATCGTTTGTTTTTCAACAAGCCCTCCGGGGTTGTATAAACCACAGTAAAGTCACCTCTCTCGACTTGTTTTCTTTCCTCTTCTGTTGTATCGGTGAGACTTATACACTTTATGCCCAGATGTCGTAAACTATGGATCTGATCTTCGATGAGTGACAGTAAAGGCGAAATGACAATGACGATATGTCCTGTCGGCTGAGGCTTGCACTCATCAAAGACCAACGGCAGAGCTTGAAAAATGATTGATTTACCAAACCCAGTGGGTAAACTTATGAAAACATCTCTTTTCTCCAACACTAGTTGCATAATTGCTTCTTTTTGGTGCGTATTCAAATCGTTAATTTAAAAAATACTACATACTTTCGAGAAAGCACATTGTATTAGATCCGCCATCTTGAAAAAAGAGAGGGAATGGGTCCAACAGACTTCCAGATTATGGAAGCCTTACTGTGATTGGTCAGATGGAGGGAATGGAATGTATTGCACGAGAGAGCAGCCGTTTGTGGAGAGGGAGAATAGGACCGAAACTAAGAACGGCTGCGAGGGAGACTACATGTTGAAGGAAGCTTCCGCCGATTGCTGCCGGGATCAGTCCCAACAAAATGGCTTTGCAAGTCCAGTTTGACGGAACAAGAAGCTATAAGCAACAGGAGCCGCCGCCAAGTAAGTCCTCGAAATTCTGTTTTCTTTGTATTTAAACAAAACTTTAACAGCTATCGGCTATCATCTGTTCTGTTTGATTCACTCGTAAGCTCTCGTAAGTAATGACTTATGATAGATTATCTTAATAAACACGCCACAGATCTCATGAACACGAGTTTGTGTTTGGAAATTACACCTCATTTATCTCATGAGTTTGCTAGAATAATAAGCTATATAAGCTTACGCATTTGTTTTTAAAAGCTTTTTCTCAAGACAACTATTCTATTTATTTTCCTTCAAATAACTCCTGATTATAATTATAGTATTTGCTCAAGATAATAAGCTTACATTTTATTGACTAGACACTCCCGGGAATGACTCGATCGGCGAGCGCCAAAAGACTACATGCTACAAAGGCTCAAGTACAACCTCAAGTATAATAAAACGAATTTATTACTTCATCAAAAATTTGTTTTATCGTAAAGACAGCACTGAATTGAGTAATATCTATGATTGCATTGAAAGATTCTGTTAAAACAAATGCGGGTTTTCCCCTGCAGATTCTCAAGGGCATATTAAATGGCGCGACGAATGAACCGTGCTCAGAAAAGCAGAGTGAACCTGATTTAACCAGCATCGCTGAAGATTTATCAACGAATAAATCAGCTGAGACCGTTCATGAATTGGAAGAACAGCAAGGACCCGACGAAGAAATGCCTGAGGCTGAAGTGGAGGAAGAGGTAAAGGCAAAATTGACTATAATGAACACTTACAAAAATAACTACCAAAGTATCTTATAACATTTTTCATCATCAATAATGGTGATTATAGTTTGAAAATAACATACTGTACTTAGTGTAGTATGTTTCAGTTCTTTATATTTTTATGTTTATAGAATTCATCAGTGACTGAAGTGTATTGCAATAGTTGTTTACAACTGAAAGTAGAGAGTCAAGAATTAAGGTCTTCAGTAAGAACACTGAAAAGGAAGCTGCAAAGATATGAGAAAAAGGAAAGTGAATGCATTCATGCACTGGGACAAACACCTTCAATGGTTACAATAGGTATGTATGTACCTATTAGTTTTATTGTGCATTGTTAGATACCAATCACTACAAAATGCTTGCCTCTTCTCACACAACTCATTTATGTTTTCAAAATTCACAAGGTTGCCAGACTGAGGAGGATATTAAACAAGCAGAAGAAGTAAGTGGGGAGCAAGAAATGGAGAACGAAGACCTAGGTGATTGTTTATATGTAGATCCAACATGGACTCCAGATGATACTCAAGAGGAGATTGATTACATTACTGATTGTAACAGTGAGCTCCCAATGGAAGAAGAGCCTGACATGTCAACAAATGACCCTGCTGATGATAGCGAGGCTGACAAAGAAAATCTAAATCACAGGTAAAAATGCTAGATTTTGTCAATATCTTATTGAACATATATGTACTTTGTATGCTACACATTATAAGGTACCACCACATCTTACAATGTATGTAAGGCAAAATAAGTCAATTTATTGATAGGCAGAATTAATGGCAATTCCTCTCTTTTATCAAACAGATTGGACATCGAGGGAAAAGACCTTCGTGAGCAGCCAAAAGCCATTGTTTTTTTATCTAAACTGATACTTCTCTTCCAGTTCTGCCACTTGTGCAAGCATCCCAATCCATCTGTCAACACAGTGCAAAAAGGAACAATGATAACTATTGAAACAAAGTGTAAAAATTGTCAAATGGCCTACACCTGGGAGAGTCAACCCTCATTTTTGGGGAAATTCCAAGCTGGAAATCTACTGTTAAAGGAGCCGTCTCATCCAGGATGCATTGCGCGCCTCTATTATTATTTACATACGGGGTATTCTTTTCAAAGCGCGCTGTCAAACTCAAGTCAAAGTTATAAGTCAAAGTTAGCTCAAAGCGAAGCTCAAAGCATGATCCATTTTTAATGATCCATGCTCAAAGCAAGTTGCTACTATGGCCGTGGAGTCGGCCGAGGATAATAGCGAAGAAATCATTGTTGTGAATGCATACGGGTCGCCAATAGCGCCTGATCCGAACGAAGAGACCGAAGCGGGGACCGAAGCTTCTAGCCATCTTGTAAGTACACATTTTCTAGTTTTAAAATAGTTATAGTTATTAGTCTACTGTTTCTTACTCTTTCATAAATACTTTATCTAAATGGAAAGTCATATTGAATTGTATTTCATGATCACTTAGGTTTGCTCTTGTAAAAACACGTGCAGCAGGAAACAAACAGCTCGGTCCCGAGGTTGTCCTTGCAAGAACGCCGGGTTACTGTGCTCTTCGCAATGTCAATGTGGAACAAAGAAAACAGCTTGAAAAAAACAAAGAAGAAAGACAAGTTATATATAATAACAATCCAAGTGCGTTTGTAAGACATCAACAAGCAGTTGAAGCTGCACAACAAGAAATTGAGGTGAGAAATCGTTATGCAATTCAAACATATTTATACAAGTTACTGCGCTCTTCATGTGCAAGGCTTAGAGTGATTTTACTTTGATGAAGGGAATAGTAAGACTAATAGTTAGTAGTAGACATTTATTGCATTGTTTTCTTTTGTTCTGTGCGGACTGTTACTCACTTGACTATACATGACGTTCAGTTTCACGGGCCAAGTAAATCACTCTATTTTACAGTTTACTCATGCGCTTATTTTTGTGTATTTCAGGCATTTATTGCCCCTCTAAGCAGCGATGAAAAGGATCATTTGCTGGTGAGACCTGTGAAATAGTTAGAAGACTAATAGACACTAGTACACCTTATTTCCATTTTCTTTTGTGTCTATTAGACTAGTACACACTAACATTTAATTTTTATTTCACAGGTTTATTGCAATCACTCTATACGTGTAATGATATTAAAGGTTGCACAGATTCTTATTGTGAATTGAGTGCACGTTAGTGTTAGGGTAATATATATATCAGTGAAACAATAGTCCCTTTTCGCATTCATAGATCCCGCTGTAAAACCTCTGTACTTATTGACATCAGACGCATTTGTACAGGCTTAGTCTCGAGTCAGTTTAAATTATTCGCAAATATCAACAAGAACACGAAAAAATGTTGACATGAAGCAATAGAAACATTTTTGAATTGCACGCACTATTTTCTGAATCGAAGCTAAGCCTGTACAAATCTGTCTGATGTCAAGGACAGCGGTCATCTCTAAACAATACTGGAGTATTGCGCATGAACCACACAGAGACATCCAAAGATATCCAGTGATTTTTGAACATGGATACATTGCATGCACTCTGTTACATTACTTGGCCTGTGATAACATTGTAAGCACTAATACACAATAGTAGATGCTAATTCTACTGTTTTCATCTGTATTGCTTCATTTGTTGTCTAATTGCACAACCCTGTTTAGAGTTATGAAATATATATTAGTATAATACACTTAAATCATGATAAACACTAATATTATTATGCTGCATTCATTTGACTATTAGACATCGACTAATAGATTCTGTTTCGTGGGCTAGGTAACATCACTCTATCCCCATTGTTTTTATTTAATAGTAAATCATTTATTTAAATTGTGCAAATATCAATTCTTTGTGGAATTTATTACGACTGGTTATGGTTATGGTTATGGTTATCATAATAGCCTTAATTTCAATTTTTTGAATGGAATCGAGATCTTTTCGCTTGCAAAAGCTCTTCTGTTGGGGGTGCAGCTCTCATTGCAATGCTAGGTGCGATATTTTTTGGGTGGTTTGCTGGAACCTCAATATGGCGTGTTACTGCTTCCTTGTCATCGACCCGTCTCTTCAGTATTCTTGAACCCAGCAACAACCAGTATTTATAGCTCTTTTCCTCTTTTACACTTTGAATCTTCCAATTTTTAGATCTCTAACATAGTTGTAACTATTATTTAATAACAAAAATTTTGTTTCTTCTTCAACCTTAGTTTTAATAAAAAACTTGCCAAGCTTTCGGGCTAAGCGCCCATCTTCAGGGCTAAATGCATAAAATATAATTACAACGGCTATAAGTATACGAACACAAACAAACGCCACCAAACAAGCAAGCTCGTGCGCAACAAACTGAACAAGCTCGCGCAATGCAAGCAGTCAGGACGACAGGAGTAACTAAAAACTAAAAGGCATACAGACCATACAAAACAAAGCTGACAACGGCCGACTGACAACACTTTTAAAGGACAGGTCACATATATCTAAAACACATTCATATGCCCTTATAAACTTGCAAAATAACACAAGCTTGCCACAAACAGAACATCGTTTTTTATACACACGAGTCCGAAGTCAAGAGAAAATGTCATACAACGTAAAATAGCGAGATTAATAGCGAGATTCGAATAGGGTCTGAGCTATATCTCAACCCTTTGTCACCTTTGTGCATACCCATCATCGTCGTTGGGATGTCCATCTCATCTGTGTTGAAGACGAAGGTACACTAACCATGTGCTTTCCCCGAAAAAGAATACGGAGGTGTCGCAAGACGATCACAGCACCGACTACATAGGCGGCAGTACTATAACAAAGGACCAAATTATTTATGGCATTTAGATGGCTATAACAAACTAAAACCGTTCGGGTTTTGTATTCATGGGGCCATTGACGGTTATAGCAGAAGAATTATGTGGCTTGAGGTCAGCTCATCTAATAATAATCCCAAGTATATAGCACATTATTTTTTGAACTGCGTGCGGCAGCTAAATGGTGTACCACGGTGTATTCTAGCTGACTGTGGAACTGAAAACACTTATATTGCAAGTATGCAACGATTTTTCCGCCGTGATCATGCAGATGATATTTCAGGCGAAAAAAGCTTTATGTACGGGCGTTCAGCAAGTAATCAGAGAATCGAAGCGTGGTGGTCTTTTTTAAGAAAAACACTATCAACTTGGTGGATCAATTTTTTTAAAGATATGCGCGATTCTGGTCTTTATAGTGATGAAAACCAAGTTCATGTAGAATGCCTCAAATTCTGTTTTATGCCAGTTATTAGGGAAGAACTTAAGGTGGCTGGAAGTAGTTTTTAACTGACCACACTTCTACTTTTCATTTGGTGAATTGATAGACTTATCCTAGACCGATCAAAACGACGTTTGCACCAGTTATCGGGTAAAGATGGATATTTAGAATTATATCAATATCAGCTCGATCGAAGTTTCCTTGACAACGATAAACAAAGATAAACAAAGATCGTTGAAATCAGTTTTTCTAAAATATCTCAAGATTTCGATGAGCTCTAGACAAGTGACTATGTGCATGATAAACTACATACTAAGGCAAAGTATCTGAGACAGAATTCAAACTTTTTGATCAGAGCGATTTTGAATAATTTGCATAAACATTCTTTATGCAAATTATTCAAAATTGCTCTGATCAAAAAGTTTGAATTCTGTCTCAGATACTTTGCCTTAGTATGTAGTTTATCACGCATATAGTCGCTTGTCTAGAGCTCATCGAAATCTTGAGATATTTTAGTAAAACTGATTTCAACGATCTTTGTTTATCGTTGCCAAGGAAACCTCGATTGAGCTGAAATTGACATAATTCTAAATTTCCATCTTTGCCCGATAAATGGTGCAAAAGTCGTTTTGATCAGTCTAGGATAAGTCTATCAATTCGCCAAATGAAAAGTGTAAGTGTGGTCAGTTAAAAACTACTTTGAGTCACCTTAATCGAGTTGCTACAAACTGGAATGCTCACCAAATGAGACGCTCTCCAAATCAACTCTCACCAGCTGGTAGAACAGAAGTTATTTTCTTTATTCCAGAATTATCAGAGGGGAGAAATTATCTTTTACCAACCAACTCAGATGATTTAGAAGTGGTTGAAGAGGAATGTGTTGAAAAACCTCCCACTGCAGGTTGTAGTGATACCATTGTTGAACTGGCAAGAATGATTATGGAGGATAACAAACTTGAAGATCCACAACATGCAGAGAATGCAAAAGAACTCTACATTGACTTGCTTTTCTACATCCAAGAGTTAAAGATATAGCCGCTTTGAGACTGGTTTGCAGAGTAAGTAATGTTTATATTTAAAAAAAATCGGGATTTCTTTCAATACATTAAAAAGAATCATTAGCAAATACTGATTAACAAATGCCAATAAAAAATATTATTATGCATTATAGCAATCAGTTCAAATTACTCATTCAATACATTTCTCACAATTTCCAGAATAACACGGCGCCGATTATGTCGGGGGAAAGGGAGGGGGGGGGGGGGGGGGGGGGGGGGGGGGGGGGGGGGGGGGGGGGGGGGGGGGGGGGTGGGGGTACTATGGGCTATGTCAGTAAAGATGTGCCTCCCAGCTCGGCCCTATAGCTGGCCGGTTTTAGCATTCTTTGCAGGCGTTTTTATAGTGGTTAGGAAGGCCGACCGAAAAACGGCTGCAAAGGAGGCTAGATGAGGCTACAATGGGCGTCAAAATTAGTTGAAACACTGTACAGTTATCAGCAAAAATCACTATCACCACTATGGATGGTGAGATTACCCACTCCTCCCCTCCCCCCACCGCACAATGTTGACCATCAGTTGCGCTCTTTCATGGCCAATGATGTATCTTCAACATTGGAGAGAGGGGGAGGGGAGGGGGAGGGGTTTTGGATGCGTATAGTTCATATTTTAAACACAAAATGCAATCCTACACCGATAGCTAGGTTCCAAAATGGGTAATGTTTCAACAATTTTGACGCTCATTGTCTGGATTTGAAAATTTTGAAATGGAATGGTATATACGTCAAATGTAATGAAACTGATAGATTTGAATGCATTTCACTTGAAAAGTTAATAAAAATATTGTTCACATGTTAGAATAACATATTTTAGCAAAATATGTTAAATAAGAAAAACGCACGTCATTTCTTGATTAAATAACGCAATCCAGGCGTTGTCGTGACAAATTTTGTAATTGCAAAGAAACATTAATTAAGTGTGAACCCGGATTTGCGTACTCTTAAGTGAAGGGATAGTCTTTACGTACACTGTATGATCTTGTGGTAACGACGTCAGAAATCCATGCAAATCAGCTGTGCCCCATGATATATAAACTGTTATGGTTTAGCTTGTTGTACCATTAAACGCATCGTATATCAGTGAGACAACAAAATTAGTCAAAGCGTTTAAATTGACATGGATTCAGTTGATGAAGATATATCGCAGAGAGAGTGTCACGGTGAAGCCAATGCAGCCAATTCGGCGAATTTAACAACCATCGGCCGAGATCAGGAAGCGACTTCTGATAATTTACAACACCAAACCGTGCGTCAAGTTTACTTAATTACTTATAGCCAGTCTGACATCGACATATTTCCAACCAGAAGATCTTTTGCTGAAAGTGTGTTATCATCGTTTAGTGATACAGGAGCCCCAGTGTTACAATGGGTATGTTGTAGAGAATTACATGAATCAGGAGCTCACCATTATCACATGGCAGTTAAGCTTGAACGCTGTCGACGTTGGAGAGCGGCAAAATCGTTCCTTCTCGATAATTATGGGATCAGCGTACACTTTTCCAACATACATCACGACTACTACAGTGCGTGGAGGTATGTTACGAAAGAAGACGAGTACGTTTTGGAAAGTGAACCACACCCAGACTTGTGGAACAGCAGACCTCCCAGAACAGGCAATGCTTGTGAAACTAACGCTGCCCGAGGAAGATCACATACTGATGGTATTAGTGAACACGAAAGTACAGCAACATCAACAGGACATAGCACAGCCCAGGCGACATCTCGTAAACGAAAACGCATATCGGCTTTTGAGTATCAGAAATAGTGCTAGAAAAAGGAATAAGGAACAGAACGGAATTGTTGGCACTTGCGCAAGAGCAAAAGGAACAAGGGAAGAGGGACATCGCAGAGTTTGTATTTAACCGAGGTCCAAAAGTAGTTGCTGAAGTAATTAACACTGCATGGGAAATGAAAGACGCCAAAGAAACATTAGAGAGATCCAGAAAAACACGTATAGAGATATTACAAGAAGCGCTTGACTCTGATTGTGTCCAGGGATGCAACGGAATATGGTATTATTGTGCATGCCAAGTATTAGATAGAAATGGTATAGCCAAGAGTTCGTTTGCAAACGCCGTTAAGGAACTTTTAGAGAAAGGACGGGGTAAATACAGAAATCTGATGATAGTCGGTCCTGCTAACTGTGCGAAAACGTTCCTCCTTAATCCTCTGAATAGCATATATCACACATTTTGCAACCCAGCAACGGCATCGTTCGCTTGGGTAGGAGCTGAACAAGCTGAGTGTATATATTTTTAAACGACTTCCGTTGGTCACAACAAATAATCCCGTGGCATGACTTACTTCTAATGTTAGAGGGACAGACTGTTCACCTTCCAGCGCCAAAGAGTTATTTTGCGAAGGATCTTGTATTTGAAAGAGATACTCCTATTTTCTGCACTGGAAAACGTACCTTAGTATATATAAAGCATGGAATAATCGATGAAAGAGAATGCGAGATGATGGCGGTTCGCTGGCGAGTGTTTCACTTGAATAGTCAGATTTCAGAGGAAGACCAAAGAGAAATCCCAGTATGTACGAAATGTTTTGCCAAATTGATATTATGCGACCAATAGATATTGATATTGATTGTACATTTTCAAAACATTACATTAAGGTCTCATAAGTATATATAATAGGAGCTTTCGCGACAAGAGAAGCTTTGCAGGGGAGCTTTAGCGGCAACATTATATTGAACTACGTATTAACTATCTATGTATATGCTTCATACAGACGTAATAGACTAGATGTTATCAATTTTGAGGACAATTATTTGAGATTTCAAACGCTCTACACGTCACAACGCTCTACACGTTGTACTATAATAAGCTTAGATCATGACAAGCTTTCAATTATAGGTGTAGAGTGTAGAGCGTTCCGATTAGTTATGTTAAGGATCAAATAACGAGTGATATGCAACGCCATCTAAACACAGTACGGTATGTGGAACCCCGCCTAACGGACACCCCGGTATAACGGACACCCCGGTATAACGGACACCCCGGTATAACGAACAGTTTTAATTAGGTTTCTATTAATAAATTCAATATAGAGTGACGTAATCTGTAAGAAACCCCGTTATAACGGACACCCCGTCATAATGCACAATTTCTCTGGTCCCTTCGGTGTCCGTTATAACGGGGTTCCACTGTACTATAGTTATTTGCAACCCTGTGTAATGGGAATAAAGAAAATCATTTACATATTTATTTGAGTAATGTTGCGTATTTATTAATTCTCGGCGCTCTTTAGTAATGCTATTACAAATACAAAATCCGAATTGCTCTCACCCAAACCCACCGTCAACCCCCTCCCCCTCATGCTGCACCATACCCCCCACCCACGATCCCTTCTTTGTGTATTTGTAATATGACCGGACATAGTATTATATCATGCTGTTTTGGTTAGAGTTATGATTTTCGTTTTATTGACACTTTACTCATTTTAGTATCTAAGACGACGTCCTACGTTCTTTATTATCATATCGATTCGACCATTCATGCTGTTTATCAGCTTATTAATGTATGATTTGTCGATTTCACTAAACGTTGATTTAATTCTCTCAGCAAATTCACGGGGAGTTTCATACGCAATTTTTTTCTGTACTGCCTCAGTTCGCAGCTTAGTTTTCACTTCATGAAAAAAAAATTCTATTGGGTTTAAATCAGGGCTTCGCGGTGGAATAGAAAAATTTTTAGCATTTATACATTCCAATGCTTTCTTTGCGAGTGCACTATTCTGACTTGGATCCCCATCCTGTAGAAATAGCTTACAGCTGTGTGTTTTTTTAGAGTTAACAAATATGGTTTCAAAATGATTTACAATCATGTCGTGGAAAGATTTCCCACTCAAAGATTCATATTCGTGACAGAATATCACGCCTACATCATAAGAAATGGCTACAAAAAATTTAATTGTTCGGCCGCCACTGCCTACATGGTGTCCTTTGGTAGTACATCCAGGGGCAAGCCCCTCATTCCGCATACGCCATATGTGACTGCCTGTAACTATGGCTTGAGCATAAGGATTGTATTTATGTACAAAACTCACAGCATCTAAATAAAAGCATACATCATCTTTCCAGAACCTCAAATTATTGTTGGCTTTCATAATTCTGGCGAATGATACGCGCAATTTCATGTCCTTTACTGTTAACAGTCCTTTTGGGCGAGCAACAAGGTACTTGTAACCTAAGCGATTCAATGTTCTACGAACTGTAGAGAGAGACATTGTAGTGACATCTAGCCCCGCCTCTGACAGTATGGTTTGGGCAGACACTGTACCTTTCTCCAATCGCAATTTCGTCACACTTTTCTTGATTGCTCTCTCGCCTCGGACACTGACTTTCCTTGGCCTTCCTCTTTTCAATGTCGAAGTCACTGTCGAAGTCACATGCTTTCTTGGATGTAAAATCCTATATAATGTCGTCCTGGATATTTTAGATCTTTGTGCTATTTCTTTTAAGGTTAAGTCGCTGAATTCTGCGAGAAATTTGACATACGCTCTCGTCTCACAGCGTATCTTCCCGTGAAAAACCATGATTTGTTACTTGTGCGCGCGCTACCTTTACATTCTATGACGTTTATATCCTTATATGTACACAAAGAATATTCGATTTAAATGAAATGACGTCATTTCATTTTAAGGAAATGCAACCTCAAACATTTACAAACACAAGGGATCGATTCTTCAAATAGTTTGCACGAAACCTTCGTTACCGCATTCGGACAATGGGCGTCAAAATTAGTTGAAACACTGTACAGTTATCAGCAAAAATCACTATCACCACTATGGATGGTGAGATTACCCACTCCTCCCCTCCCCCCACCGCACAATGTTGACCATCAGTTGCGCTCTTTCATGGCCAATGATGTATCTTCAACATTGGAGAGAGGGGGAGGGGAGGGGGAGGGGTTTTGGATGCGTATAGTTCATATTTTAAACACAAAATGCAATCCTACACCGATAGCTAGGTTCCAAAATGGGTAATGTTTCAACAATTTTGACGCTCATTGTAGATAGAGTTGTGTTAAATATATATGGTAGTCAGTTTTCAAAACATCCCCCAAACGGTTTTTAATGAGGTCGCAAATTTTGGCTTCAATCCTTAAAATGGGTAGCAATTTTTTCAATTTCTTGTCCTTAAATGTGGTCAGGATTTCCGGTAACCAGGGGGATACATCACTATCCTAAATTACCAGGAGTACCCCCTAGGGGATTATGTATTGAGTCAGGAGCCCACTGCACGGTATTGTTTATAAATGATTAAAAAATTGCTCTAAAACTGTTGTTCTGGTAATTTTCAACGTTTTCTTAATTTTGGTCCCTCCCTCCCAGTGTCCAACCCCGTCGATCCCCTCCTCTTACCAGGTGACGCTGACTTAGCTGCCGCCTAGGGCCTGGTGCCGAGCACATTGGTTCAGGGAATGGCGGCAGTTTGTTTGTTTAAATCATTTACTAATTATTTTAATATTATTTAGATATATTCTATCTTTTCATTACCTCGAAACAATGATTTGGAATAAAAATAACTAGATAAAAATTAACTGCAACATATATAAATTGAATATATTAACAACTCAATAACCATGTGAGACATGTCACGTAGAGTGCAAACAGTAAATCCATGAAGAAATAGTAAACAATTAGTGCAATTTTGTCCAAATTAGCTAATTAAGAAGTAGTTGGACATGAAATAGTGCTATGTCTATTGTTTCATCAGTGCTAATTGGTGCAATGCTCTACTGATTACTTATTCACTATAAATTAGTAAATAGTACAAATTTGTACAATTCATGTAGTTATTAGTTATCATGGATTATCTGTTTGCACTCTAAACAATTGGAACTTTTAGTTTGTAAAAATTGTATTTTAACACAACTGTATTTTTCTCACTATGATAGCACCATTAATGGCCTTACTAGGAACTTTGTGAAAAATACCTTTAAAACAAAAGGCTCTACAACTTTAATGCATGGAAATTTTAAACAGCTGCACATTGCCATGCATATGGGTTGTAGAGTATGTTGTCAAACTGCATCTTAAAATCAGCAAAGCTATTGTACCCACTACTTGGTAGATCAATGACAGCACCACATGTGTGAGCAGATATGAATGGCATTCCCACATTTGTGTGAAAAATAACTTTTATCTCTTTCACATCAAGCATTGGGGAACCAGTTGTAAATCTCATAAAAAGCTGAAGGTCCTTGTTGTTTAGTGATCGGATATACTTCTTAAGATAAGTAAATACTTCCTGTTTTTGCTTTGTGAGATCAGATTCTTCAACATGCAGCACTGAAATAATAATATCTGGGGAAGTGGCTAGGCTAGTATGCAAACCAAATATATCTTCCTTCTGACAACCCTTCCAAAGTTCTTTTAATGTCTTGGATGTTAGATGGTTTTGGATTTTCCTTAACTTGAAATTCACTAAGAAAATCAATTAAAAACTGTTGTGTTTCTGCTGTGAAAGTATCTGTTAAATTAATTTCATCAAGGACACCTTTCAGTTTAAGGGCATCATAGTCAGATACATACTCTAGAAAACACTGAATAACATCATTGTCAGTCAGAGTATCCCGACCCATAATTGCGGCTGTAATAAAACCTCTATTTATCATAATAGGAAACATGCCTGTCAAAACAAACCCATGATTTATGATTCTAGCAAATGCATTGTAATCTTCCTCTTGCACTTCAGGACCCACCCTTGGAACAAATGTGTTGGAACCTTCAAAAAAATGAATCATGGCCCCTTCCCAAAACATAGAAAAAACTTCTCTCTTAACACCATCCATGTCCATACCCTCCTCATTAATGAATGAAAATGAAACATATGATGTTGATATGTTAGGGTTAGTTTTGTACAGATTGAGGACATCTTGAATTGCGCTATCCCTTCTGATACTGGTTGTTGGAGATAAGTTTTCCAATAGATATCCCAGAGTGGCTTGTCTACTTTTCTCAAGGCTCTGAAGATGTAAATAAGAAATTAGTATTTCATAATAAGTTAACTAGTTATGTTCATACCAAAAACAAAAATGAAATGAAATGAAATGAAATGAAATGAAATGAAATGAAATGAAATGAAATGAAATGAAATGAAATGAAATGAAATGAAATGAAATGAAATGAAATGAAATGAAATAAAAACAATAGGAAAGAAACAGTTGCTAAGACTGTAACCAGAGGGTTGAAGTCTTCTTTATTTCATAAAAACCATAACCCAAAACTAACCCACATACATTGTACATGCATGTCAAGTATCACACACCTGTGATTGTACTTCTGAAGCCATCCAATTCATTTCTTCAAATGAAGAGTTTGCACTGTAAATGAATTGGCATATGTAATGTTATACAGTCATGTACATTCAATTGATTGAACTGGGATTGATTCAAAAAGCATTTTGAGCCAAGTAGCTACATACAATTTAAAGTGCCTATAAGCCCAATGTGTTTCTATGTTGATATTGAATCTCTGTGATGGGTAGATGTGAAATCCAAAAGAAATTTTCGAATTTGGATTTTTATTCTCGCCGGAAACACGCCTTGAATTTTGACATCGAACCACGCCCTTTCGGGTTGACCGTTTTTCGGGAGAATGGTAACTAGTGACGTACATTCGGGAACGATCGGTAGCCATTGTCAACCATTGTCAGTGGTTTGTTTATAGTTGTTGAGTACAGTCTGCGCTAAACCGGCAAGAACTTTCACAAACAACCCATTCTACTATGGAGAATACGAGTTCAGAAAGAAAAAGAAACTATGATAGCGACGACAGTAGCGTGATTTCATACAACAGTGGTGAGGAAATACAAGACGAAGACGCTGGCCTCGCTACTACGGCTATGGCGTCGTCCATCATGGAAGAAGATAGCGAAGGACCATACGCAGATGAACTATTAGCAGACGATGCTTGGCTTCAAGATTATTATAGAGAAAGAGAAATAATCGAGGAGCGTCATAAAGAGTTGCAAAGTCGTCTCAGAGGAGAGAAGCCCGTGGACATGTGGTAAGCTACACTTCGATTCGAGCCCTAAAAAAATTGTTTTCGTCCAAATGACAAATGTAAGCTTAATTAGAACTTTATAAGCTTACTAATAATAATAATGTTTTACTCCAAACATTGATTTTAAATCATCCTCGAATCCTTTTCTAGGTGTTCGTGTGGTCATTGTAGCACCGAAAAACTTCAAAATGCTAAAGAGTGTCAATGTTGTCATGAGCTGGAAGGTTGTATGGATTCCCTGGACAATGAACTAGTTCTTCAAGAAGTTGAAACTCGCCCAAACTGCATAACACTACATCCTGGATTTACCCCCGTGTGTCTCAATAAATGGTCTTTACGATCATCAGCCAAAAAATACAAAACTACTGACAAAAGGAGGTATCGACAGACAGGTGCCGAAAATGAGTAAGCTTACATACAGTTGCATGTTTTTAATACTAGAATAATCAATATTAGGTATCATCATTGATGTTTTTCTCTGATATAAACAAATTATAAAACGAATCCTAATATTGTTGATTCCCCTTGGCAGATTTCTTCGTGCCACAGCATACCGTGAGTTTACCCAGCTGGTTTATGGCTACTTGGGACCGAGACGATTCCCTCTCCCAGCCTGTGCACACAATATTATTAGAACCGAATTTATGGATCATGAAGAAACTGCCTATCAGTTTACTGGATATGAAGATGACGATGAAGATGACAGTGAAGATGACAGTGAAGACTTATAATATCATTTTATTTGCAACGTTATGGTATTTATACATGAACTTGTATCCAAAAATAAGTAAAATATAATTATGACATCATGATATGAATGATTGACATCAATGCCTATGTAATCATGTACATGTAGCTTTAGTTTATTCTGATCTTGTTTTGGAATTCTTTGGACAATCTGTAACCATTTTGTGCCCTTTCATGGGTTTCTTGCAAACAGAGCAGCTTGGTGGAGCCTTTTTCTTTTGTTTTTGTAGCATGGTTTCTTCTTGCTCTAAAACTTCAGATACTATAAATAAATGTGTAATTATTAATTAGTATGAAAATAATTGAACTTTGTTTTCTTTCACTTTGTCACTTACATAGTGTTGTTGGGGGAATGTTTACAGTTGCCATGCTTTGGCTTTTTCTTTTCTTTGACAATGCCTTCTCCCTTGGTTCTTTCTGAAGCATTGAATTCATTGATAGTGGATTCATATCTTTCAGTTCCTGCTTAGTTGTTTTCATAAGCCCAGGCTTACCATTTGCCTCTAAGAAGGTATTATAGATATCATCTACATAACCTGTATAAACAAATAGTTTGACAATGACTGACGTGTGGTGAACAATATGTTTATACATGAAGTCATAATTAATATTCATTATATAGACAGAGCTTATGGTAGGATGCGGAAAAAAAATTCAAAATTATGCGGGATTTTTTGGCGAATTATGCGGAAAAAATCGCGAATTATGCGGGATGACGTCATACATTTTTAAGTACAAATAAATTTGTTTTATCGCGTTTCACTCCAAAAAAGCCGCTGGTTGAGTGAGAGAGATGGTTGATCAACGCTTTAGCTGTGCGTCCATCGAGTTATGGAGC
Source organism: Actinostola sp. cb2023 (assembly GCA_033675265.1). NCBI lineage: Eukaryota > Metazoa > Cnidaria > Anthozoa > Actiniaria > Actinostolidae > Actinostola > Actinostola sp. cb2023. The sequence continues at coordinate 48,650 of JAUJYZ010001303.1, read as the reverse complement.
ACGCGGGGATTTGGGAGAGCACGAGAGAAGCGTAAGAGTTGCTCGAGGCATACACAAATCGCGCGTTCTTTATATTATAAAGACTAATAAACGCCAGTTGATATTTCCTTTACATTTATTCTGTTTTGGTCTAAATACATTTTGACGATCATGTCCACATCAAGACTTCTGTCTGCACTAACAGTTTTCAAATAATTTCACCGCTAACATTTCAAGCTGACGAGGCGATCGTGATAAAGCTCCGTTATCGTGAGTTGTTGGGCAAAAGCCGAAAACAAACGAAAATCAGTTGAATACGTGATCAAGTACTGCGCTACAACGCTCGTAGCTAGTTCTCTCTATAACCAACTTAAACATGTTTGTCACAAGATATTACATTCTCGTACACTGCTTCAATAAACAAACATAAAACCTACTCTGAGGTAGCGATTTTTTAAGAGTTCGTACCTGCACTGCACTGTCCATCTTTTTTCATGTTCTGTGAGTACAGGTCGCATAGTGAAAACTCGCTAGTTCCGTTTCCTGCTTCGCTTCAGCCAAGGATATACTTCGTCTACTTCATGCAACTGTGGGAATGTAAAAGGACCGGAACCCAGAATTACCAGTGGGCCATAGAATAACCAAGCGGGACAGCAATCATCAATGTCGTCTCGTTTGGGCCAGTCAAATACTTTGGCCCCTACTGAATACATGAACTTGATGACAGGAGCACCGTCGTTACATTCCAAGACACGGCCAATGTAGTACGATTTATGATACTCCACTGCATAGTACTGTCCTCGTTGTATCTGTAAGCTGGAGGCATCTTGAAGCTTCTGGTCATGCAGTTCCATTACCATCTGTCTCCTAAATATGGAAATGGTGTCGCTGGTAGCAACTGCAGTAGCGTGGCCCATGAGACATCTTGCGTACATACACGTGTACACACCACAGTCGAATCCATTCTGCTGCTGTGGGAGCTGTTGGGACAGGTTACTGAGGAAGCTCCACTGACCATCATCGAGACTGGAGTTTCAGGAGGCCCCACATTTTCCTGATTGTCCTTTCATGAGATGGCTTTACAGATGACCCTTGCAAACTGTCCAGTGCCATTATTCGCTTTTCCTTGGGCATCACAACGAGGAGAAACCAGTGCTTACTCTGGCCAGGGTTACACGGAAACGAAGATAGTGTCCTGATGCTGTAGATTCGGTTTACCTTTGAGAAGATCTGTTACAGGTCGATTATTGACTCCTTTCTCAAATGTTTCCCATTCTAAAGTCTCTACTTTCAGATCTCCTACAGTAGTTTCGGCGAGCACTTTCAGATACGAATCGATGACAAAATTACTCAAGTAATTGTCCTCATCCTTAACCTGTCCGCCTTTGAGACCTTGCAAATCCTGAAGGGTTATTAAGGGACTTCCTTTAAACTTAACTGACCCATCAACGATGGAATTTACTAGGGCATCTTTATACCCAGGAAACACATGGGCTTCTGTTTTAGCTACTTTCTCCAAAGTATCTTCATCAAGCCCACTGTGTACTTGAGGCGAGGTTTTCCGAGCAGGTGAGATATCTGGAGACGAACTACAGCTACTTTGGGGATTGCGCAATTTGATTCCGTGCGAGAAACTTCCCAAGCTGGTACGAAAACGCTTTCCCAGACTGATGTCTTGCTTCTTTTTCCTCTTACGGGTTCCCGAGGAACTGAACGTCTTGGGGACTGGACCAGATGACTTTGGAGTGGGACCAGACGTCTTGGGGACTGGACTGAACGGCTTAGGGACTGGAATAGACGACTTTGGAGTGGGACCAGACGTCTTGGGGACTGGACTGAACGGCTTAGGGACTGGACCAGACGACTTTGGAGTGGGACCAGACGTCTTGGGGACTGACTCCTCCCGAATGGAAGACTTCGCTCGCAAGTTCCAGTTGAGGAAATGAAACTCCCTGATAGTTTTGGGGTCCAGTGACCTTCTATTATGATCGACTATTGCATTGTATGCCGAAAAAGACCGCTCCACTTCATACGAGCCAAGTGTTGATGTACAGTAACATAATGCTATTTTATACAAACTTGGGAGCTCTCCGGCATTCAACTTCCAAAATAGCGCTAGATCCAATTCTCCGTTAATGCTGTGCTTGACCGCCGCTGTGCCAATAACGCTTACGTACATGTGCCACTCGGTTTTGGGGACAACTGTCATCCCGGGGATGCAGTTTATTGACTGATAGTCCACATCTACATTAACGAGATTTCGCGGATCAAGTATTCTGACTTCTTGTAAGAACTGATTGCCCGGCTGCGCTCCCGCGACAATGTACTTCTTCAGCTTCGCATGAGCATCAGTAAATGCTGACCTCACAGTCTCGACGACTGCCTCCTTCTCTTCACTGTTGAAACATATGGGTCCACTGAAACAAAATTCCAAATCGCCTTCATCCAACGAAGAATTTGCGTGAAGGTGGAAGAGCAAACTCTCCATTTTATTCTGCGACTGCGTTACGTGGGGAATCCTCTGCTGGAAATAGTCCAGGAGAGCTATTATTCTTGGTCCCATGGCTTCGATGACCATCAGCTGGGCATGTAGGATCTTCATGAAGGATTCATCTCAGTACATTTCCTCAAGTCGTAATAGTGAATTGCTCACAGTATGTCTCCCACGTTCGAGCTCTTGATCAACGAACTCCTTGTAATGCGAGTAATACTTTGCGTGGTAGGTGGCAGAGTCAAACCATGCTGACCAGCGCTTTGTGGTCGGATTAGGGGGCATGGTAGCCTTGCCTTTAAGACTAGCGGTACAATTAAGAAAGTTCAAAAACCGACTTTTGCGACCACTTGGAATAAAAAACTAATTTCTAATACACTTTGCAAACTCAGTGGCTACGCTGAAGTGCTTCTTAAAATCATTTGCCACGAGACTTACATATGACTATGGCAAGTGATATGAACACAATACTGGAACAAGCAGGAGAGAGTATCTTCAAATGCTTTTTTCATATAAGCAGCATTATCGGAGTTGAAAATGAGCACATTGTCAAAGTCTATTCCATACTCATTGACAACCTTAACAACTGCTTGAGACACTGTCTTATTGTTCGTCTCCGATAGAAAGTGTGTGTCTAACAAGAAAGCAATGTTGAGTCCGCTTGGGGAAAGCTCATCAAAGTCGAGAATTGTCACCATAACATCTAAAACATACCTTCCCTCGTCATCGCTTAGCTCATCCACCATAAGGGCTACATTTTTATTCTTTAAAAGTTCTTTTAACTCAGCTTTCTCAGCCTCATACACGTCAAAAAGATAATCACGAAGTTGCGAGCACTTCGGTGTGGCTCCTCCATTAACCACGCGGGATTTCAAGAAGTCTCTCATCTCAGGGTTGTCAGACTTGTCTGGTTGCTTGCAAATGGTAGTATTTAACCGATTATTTTTACACAATGCCAAGAAGTTTGTTTTTAATACGGTGAGTTTATGAAGGTCTACGAAACGTAAACAATCGATCGATTTTAATGCCTATAATTATCACTAAACCCTTATCATTGCATTTATTTGTTGATACTGTTATTTTCTGAGGGATTTTGCTACAAGGTTTCGAGGGGGGTCCATGACGGGGGTCCATGGACCTGGGGTCCATGTTATGTCCTCTCCCATAATCGAACAGTCCCGAAAGAATTATCAATATGGGGTGGGGATGATTCACTTATCAATTAAGTCCTGTGGGGGAATTCGAAGGGGTACGGTTGGGATCTGACAAAATGCATGAAATAAATTAAAATGCCCTTGGGTGGGTAGCCTGATTTCATGCTCAGACGGCTCATGTTTCGCATAATGGTAGAGTGCAAACACTAAAACCATGAAACAGTACAAACTATTTAGTGCTAAATAGCACATTTTGTGACGTCAAATCCATTGTCAATAAGAGTACAGACAATGGAAAACCGCATGCGATTTCTTTTTTACAATAACAGTCAAACAAACATCTAAACAAGGATAAAGTTTGAAAGAAAAAACGTTTCAAGCGCACGCTGGATCCGTGCGCGAACTGTGTCTGTCCTCTTATTGACAATGGCTGAGAGCCAATCAGATTGAGAATACGCTCTGTTATTTTTGTTTAATTTACAATTTGGGGTGTGCGTTTATTGGAGGATGTGCATTTATTCAAGGAAATACAGTATGTATGTGCATAACACTCTGGAATAGAGCATAAATTTTATTGCTTCCTATTTTTAAACCTCAATTTAGTTTGTCTCATTCCTGAAACCATCACAACCTTGTTTTTGTTCAGCAAGTGAATCATTCCATTCCACCTCAGGAAATCATTGTATATTATTCCTAAATTTTGGGCAGTCCCATTTAAACTCTGACACCATTTATATCACCCAATGTATTGATATTTAGATCATGATCATATAATTGAAGAGCTCCCTGCAAAAACAATGCAAGTGATCTCTGATCAACATCTAAATTCTCCTCTAAACTCTTTGAATTTCAACGGAGAATTTGGGTTTTGATCACAAATCATTTCCAATTTTAATATGCTTGTTATTCCAGACATTGATCTCATATTTGTTTTCTCTTATTTGATGTAGCTGTAAACAAGTAAACCTTATTTACCAGAGGACGACTTTTAAATATACCCTTTGCAGCTCATTGGACTATTTGTCAGATATCTTCAGTTTTATTGTATAAAGAGTGAGTTTACCTCTCTACTTGCATTATAGAGAATTGTTTCGGTACTTTCTGGATTGAAATTTACATTAATAAATTATTGAAAAGAACAGGGGCTGCTAAATACAGGTTTAACTGTAATAACTTCTGTAAAAATTCTGGTACAAATAAAGCTTCTTGTATCTTGTATCTTGTACCAAAATAATATGCTTCTATTACCGGTAGTCATTTCTCAATGTGTGTTTATGTTTGTAAGCATAAACACAAACACAAGCATCACATTAAGGATTTCCTTAATATATGCAGGCATCTATATTAATTAAGGAATGGTCAACGCTTTGCGTGCGTGAAGTTCAACTCTTACGCTTCTCTCGTGCTCTCCCAAATTCCCGCGTGCTCCATAACTCGATGGACGCACAGCTAAAGCGTTGACCATTTCTTTTATAACATAGTCACTGCAAATTCATATAAAACGATTTGATTTTCCGATTGAATTCAGAGCGCGCGCTATGCCGATGACGTGAGCGTGTGTCCATGGGCGCGAGCGTGTGTCCGTGGGCTTACGGACACACGCTAACCAACCAATCAGAGCGCGCGTTATATCATACCTATGTTATAAATTTGTTTAATGAACCAAGCTTTCATAAGGAAATGTGTACTTTCATGACCCTGAAGACGGCCGAAAGCTTGGTTCATTAAACAAATTTAATGCAGATGAAGCCACTGCATTTCATTTAATACAAGTATCATAGTTTTTTCTCTGCTCACTTTTTTCAACAACAATGCGACAACTGTGTCTGTATGAATAAAACATGCTTATATCAATAGAGTACAAACACTAAAACTGTGCTTGCAACATAAATAGTACTATTTAGTACTAATCAACAATGTTTCTGTGGAGTTGAGCGGTGAAGTAAATATATATATTTTATTAGACAGTTTGATGTGTAGTATGGCTGGATATTTTACGAGTCACGCAGTATTTTGACGAGCCGTAGGCGATAATACAAGTGAACGAGTAAAATATCCAGCCAAACTGCACATCAAACTGTCTAATAAGAGATTTATTATCCAACTGGCAAAATGAGGCTCATTTACGACCGAAAAATTATCGTAAAATATGTTATTATCATAAGAATGCGTGACCATTGTCGTGACATGGGCGTGTGACATCAATTATGCGGCTGTTGATTGGTTTGTGGCAAATTCAAGTCACAACTGGTTTTCTGTGGCTTCAAGCGAAGTATTGTGGAAAACAACGAATTACAAGGCTTAAACTTGCTGAAATATTGTATGTTTTCGTCTTAAAGTTCATCAAAAGTACAATGTTAACAAAAGGAAGTCTAATCTATCAAGCTGTGGATAATACAAGTGTATCTCAACACCGAGAATTTTCATCATTTAGGACGAGATTCAGGTTTGTAATTCGGAGAAATCGTTGACATGTAAAAACGTAAGCTTATTGTGAAAAACAACGAATTGTACTTTTGTTTTTGTTTTCTTGGTTACCAAAATGCGAATAAAATATATGTGATAAAGACTGAAAGATAAAACTGTAGTCTAATTTATAAGTCAAGTTCTCAAATGTAGATATTTAGCTTACACATTTCGAGGTGCAAAAGACCAAACAACTGTTTATTCTTCTTCATCATCTGATTCAATAACATAACGACAACATTTACTTGGCAATGGAGACTTTGAGTGACCAAGAACAATCGTACAGCACCAGAAAACGATGTTGGAGCTTGTTTACCGGGACTTGCAGTCATTCTAGAGTCGGCAGCCGACAAGTTCGTGTCAACACAACTAGTTTTCAAAACTGTTTTTTTTACTGTACAAAAATAACTAGAGTACAAAGATGGGCAAATATTGTACTCATATATATACTCTACTGAGAACAGTTTGTGTATATTTGGATAATAACTACCACTACTCACCGACACTGAGGAGAATAATAATATTGACACTGAGGAGAATAAGTGGATAGCTGGCCAAATATATAAATTTATTTTTTTAAAGAAGAAAAAGACAATTGTGAAACACGACACAATGTTGTTTTGCTCGGAGGTGAATAGCCAAGGATTTCCCCAGTTTTTTTTTTTTTTTTTTTTTTTTTTTTTTTTCCCAATGATGTTTATTATTAATGAAATGTTCACTTTACAATTTACAACTTGTAACTAAGTGTTACTCTATTATTTACAATTGGTTTTTTTTTTACAGTGCATGTTTACAGTATAGAATTACAAATACAATAAAGAAATAAAGAAATAGATAACTAAATAAACAACTAAACAAAACTATTGAATGAAGCTAAATAACAACAAGGGGGTGGATATTCTACAGTAAATACGATGGAGGTAGGTTAAAATATTTCTATGATCGTTTCAGTATAACTTATATTGTGTTAAATACTTATTAATCAAAAAAGGAGAAGGACATTAAAAGACATTGATAGTTAATGGAGGCCTGTATTATCTAATGCTGGAATGATTTTTTCCCATTTCTTGACATGTTTATTTAAGTTGTTTTGTTTTTTTGCAATTTCTTTTTCGATTCCATGTATATATCTTAATTTTGCCACAAATATTTTAAAAATAGGTAATTTTTTTATCAACTTACATTGATAAATAAATTGTTTGGCTGCTAAAATTACATGGTTAACAAGAATAAAATCGTGCTTGTTATTGAGTTTACCGATAATAATATCAATAATTGTTATAGATATATTAATGTTACTATCTCGTAACCAGGTGAGAAGTTCTTTCCAAAAATTCTGAATACAGGCACAATTAAATAATAAATGCTCGATGGTTTCAATATCATTTTGGCAAAAGAAGCACAGAGGTGAATCTACGTAACCGAACTTGAAAAGCTTTACGTTGGTGAAGAGAATATTGTTCAAGATTTTATATTGGAATTCACGCAGTTTCGTATATAGAGTCGTTCTGAAAGGGAACAAATAAACATCTTTCCAATTAACGTTATGATCCAAATTAAGATTCTTTTCGAGTTTAGCCCGTGCTGTTGGTATCGATTTTTTACGCGATATAAACTCCTTATAAACTGCCTGAGGTTTGACATTTAGTATATTAACTTTACCATTGTTTAGAAAAATAAATACATCATCATTGTGTTCTTCGAGGGGAGTAGAAATAGCTTCGGTCTTTATTTTTGCTTTCCATTTTGTTGGTAGAGTGCTAACCAAGCCCTGTAGTAAAAGGAGCTCTGCTGAGGTTATTTCGGCGCTATTTAGAATTTGGTTATTTTGTAATAATTTTCCATTTTGAGATAAAAGATCACCAACATTGACTATATTTTTACAAAAAAGAGTTTTATGAAAGATCGATTTCTTCTCAATAAGAATGTATCTATTATTCCATAATGGTTGATTAACAATATCTTGAAAAGAAGAAGGGGGTGTATTATTTACTAGGTTCCACACATTTAGGCATTCCTTGTAAAATTTTGGTACATCTATTGCGAGTTTTTTGATATCAAAGTTACATTTCAAAAGAAACCTTCCGCCTAATTTTTTAAAGTAGAAATCGACCACATTTTTCCAGGGACTCGGGTAAGGTTCAAGATACTTTTTCAAGCACATTATTTTCTTAGTGTTTATCATTGATTCAATATCCAACATTCTTAAACCTCCTTCATCGTAATCGCAAACGCCGAACGCTTTATTTTATCCTTGCCATTCCAGATAAAGGAAAAAATTATCTCGTTCACTTTTTTTAGGATCTCTTTACTTACACAAATTAGGGAAGCTCTGTACATAAATTTAGGTATGGCGAATGTTTTAACAATTTGAATCCTTCCAATTAGCGATAGACCTCTCCACTTCCAACTATTAAGAGATTGTTTAATTGATTTGAGTACTAGATCAAAATTTAATCTTCTCTTTTCTTTTAAATCTTTCGCGAAAAATATTCCAAGTATCTTGATCTCGTTTTTTATTTCGTGAATAAAGTCTCCCTCAGACAATAGGGTTGGCCCTATTGCCATAATTTTCGTTTTTTCTTCATTTATCTTCACACCCGATGAATTTGAAAACGCAGAAATAGTTTTAAGTAATTCAATGTAAGAGCTTTTATCTTTCAGGAAGCTAGACATGTCATCTGCGAATAACGATAATTTGGTTTCCTTTCTATCTATGAACAGACCTTTGATGTTACTGTTGTTCCTTATATTGACAGCTAATATTTCTAGAGTGATTATGAAGAGAAGAGGAGAGAGAGGGTCTCCCTGCCGCACTCCTCTTTTTATACTAAAAAATTCAGATGCAGAACCATTATTAACCACACAACTTGATAATTCCGTATATAATACTTTTATCCAATGGATAAACGAATCACCGAAATTAAAAGACCGTAGAACAGAGAATAGAAACTGATGATCGATTGAGTCAAAGGCTTTTTCGAAGTCTATTGCTACTAGGATTCCTTCGAAGCCCCGAAATTTTGCATACTCTAAAATATCGTCTATTGTTCTAACTGCGTCAAATATGGACCGGTTCTTAACAAAGGCGTTTTGATCAGAGTGAATAATATGGGGTAAAATATTCTCTAAACGCCTGGCTATGGTTTTAGAGGCTATTTTAGCATCTACGTTCATTAGTGAAATAGGACGCCAATTCTTGATGTATCTCTTATCTTTGTCTTTTTTCTCTATTAAAGTAATGTTACTTTGTTTCTGTGAAGTAGAGAGATCTCCGTGATCGTATGCGTAATTAAAACATGCTACCAGAAACTCTCCTAAAATGGGCCAGAAGGTTAGATAAAATTCAATCGTTAGACCGTCATTTCCTGGAGATTTGTTCTTTGCAAATGTTTTTAAGGTGTTTAAGCATTCGTATGATGTTAGTTTCCCTTCACACTTATCTCTTCCTTCATCATCTAATAAGGTCATATTATTCATATCAATGACATCTGAAATGTAAAATGTACCTTCGACAAGGTTTCTCTCTAGTTTACTGTATAATTGTGAATAAAAGGAGTGAAGACCCTTTAGTATTCTCTTGGGATTAGAAGTTAAGATATTGTTTTCAGTGTATATTTTCCTAACACACCCTTTTTTCTTTCTCGAATTTTCTAAATTTAGAAAATATTTGTTGCTCTTCTCGCCCTTTTCATACCACATTGCTCGTGATCTTAAAATAGCTCCTTGTGCAATATGGTCGTAGAATGCATCATATACCACTTTGAGAATTTCTAAATCACATTGGTTTTTAGATGAGGGATTTTCGTCGTATTCTTTTTCGGACTTGCGTAACTTAATTTCTACTTCGTTTAACGCAGCTCTTCTACTACGCGCTCGACGTTTACTATAATCGATAGTGTTTTGTCTTATTCTGTACTTCAGAAAGTCCCACTTTACTCTTAGATCGTCCATCTCTGAAACTTCACCTAACCAATTTATCAAATTATTACTAATTAAGTTTATATAATCCTTCTCTTCTAATAGACTTGAATTAAACTTCCAAAACGAAGGTCCTCTATGCTGCTCATCAATACCATTGAGTTTAAGAAAAATTGCCGAATGATCAGATTTAATTGACGGAATTATTTCAACTTTCTCAATATCTTCTTGTAATATATTTGATACCAACCAAAAATCTAATCTTCTTTGAATTAGGGGATTATTTTGTTTCCAAGTAAAACGCTTGTCATTTGGGTGTCTGATACGCTATATATCTACCAAATCCAATGAGCTACGTAAGTCATCCAAAATGTTCACACATTCTTTTGTCACAAATTTTCCACCAAAACCGTCAATAAGTGGATTGAAGGTAACGTTAAAATCTCCTCCTAAAATCATTTTACAATCTAAATCAGAGTCCATGTCTTCTAAAACTTTGCGGATTTCCTTAAAGAATGTGCACTGTTCCTTTATTTTATTTGGAGCGTAAATATTCATAACAATGACTGGTAGGCCTTGGATTTCTGCTTTTATACAGATGTAGCGCCCATTCGGATCTTGTGAAATAACTTTGACTTCAAATTCTAAATTTTCATTAATAAGAACTAGGACGCCTTTACTATGTGTTGAACCGTGTGCAAAGAAAAGTTCACCTCTCCATTCTTTTCTCCAAGTATTTTCTATTTCTGGAGTGCTATATGTTTCTTGAAGGAAACATATTTGTGCTTTATCTTTCTTTAGCCAATTGAAAATTGCTTGCCTTTTGCCTAATGATCTAATCCCTCGAGCATTTAAAGACAAAAGCCTAAAATCAACATTACTTCTTTCCATTCCTTATGAATAATGACAACAGTATTAGGACAATTAATTTTTCTCCTTCTTTGATTTTCAAAAAATAGCAAATTTGCATATGTGAAGTATGATTATTAATTAGAACATCCAAATAACGATAATAAAATACGACTAAACAGATCACAAAATAACATACATGTATATTAAAGGATATCTTCCAATAGTCGTTAATTAAACATAATAAGGTTAATTGTGTTAAACGAACAAAAGGGGGCGTAATTTTAACAACACATTTACAACAGTTTAGACAAGAACAAAGATAAACGAACTGTGTTGTACAGCCGACTAACAAGCACATTAATACACACGGTACTAAAACACAAAACAGTGGCATTTGTAGTATAGGAGGTAATTACCGGACTCCATCCCATTCCCCGAGGTAATTAGTATGCAATGTTTTCAACAAAATACTTATCCCAGCACAGTGGTAAAATGAATAATTATCCTATCCGGGAGTATAAATAATATTATTTTTCCTACTTTAAAAAGAAAAATTGAGGAAACAATAATCTCCAGAACAAAATGTCCCTATCCTAGTTACTTAATATGTGTCTAATGACGCAACATAACCATGAGAATAAGTCAAGAAGAAAGGATCAGATTTGACCTACTTGTTATCTGTACATAATTTCCAAGTCACCTTCCTTACTGATTTTAAATGGTCTTTCGCCCCTTTCTCTACATACAAATATCTTGCCATCAAGTATCCATGTATTGAACCATTTGTTCATCTTCGCTTTCTTTCTGACTTCCATATATAGCTTTCGTCTTGAATAGGTTAAGTTTTCATTAATATATACTGCGTTAGCTCCATTTAACTCAGAGCTATGACTTGTAATCCCTCTCAACTTTCTTCTTGCCAGATATATACTCTGTTTGGTCTTGTGCGACTTGAATTTTACAATGATGGGCCTGGGTTTGGCTTTTGAAGGGAGGCAGTGCACTATATCAATATCATCTCCGTCGATGTCAATGCCAACGATTTCGGCAACCTTGATCATCATTTCTTCTAGATCCTCTTCGCTTGACTCTGGAATACCGTGAACCTCTATGTTATGTTTACGAGAATACATCTCAAGTTCGTCATGTTTGTCTTCTAACAATTCGATATTCTTTTGCGCCCCCTTCAGCTCCTCATTACTCTCGTTAAGAACTCCAGTAAGGTGTTGTACTTGGGCTTTTAGTGCCTTGTTATCCTTGATTAGATCTTCGACCACATTACATTGATAATTTAGAGATGTCTTCAATTCTTCGTAATCGTTTCTTAGTGACTTGGTATCTTTCAGAAGTGCGTTTGTTTTACTTTGTACATCCATAAGCACTGCAAATATATCTTCCAGCGTGGGTTTCGGTTCTTTAGTGTCATCCGCCATTCTTCGTTGCTTTGGCTGTGGAGATTTTGTTTCACACTCGGATGATGAAGTCGATGACAAATCTTCTCTCGTTCTACTGACTCCCTTATTTGTGGTATCATTCATGGAAATAGAATATTAAGGCTGAGATATTACTTATATTTCATGGGGAAATGGTTAGGAGTTCAGAGCCTGTTACAGAGGCGTCCTTCCTTCAGCCATGCATCACTGCACATGAAAAGCACTATATTACTTGCGTGGTATATACTAAATAGTGATATTTCTATTGTTTAATTCCTGCTATTTAGCACTAATTAGTACAAAACATTGCTCGCTTTTAGTGTTTGTACTCTAGTGAAAACCAGACTAAAGAAAACACACAAGGTAAATCCATGTAGAGTATTATAAATGTTTTATTTTCAGTGATACAGTATTGCTTTATACAAATAGTAACAACATCAGTAAAAGTTTTGAAACGTGAATGCACTGAAAAAAACTAGAATCTGAGTGGATTGTCAACATGCTACCATATGCTACCAGACTCCATCAGTCTCGTCTTATACGAACACCTAATCTATTCCACTAAGTCGCTGAATCAAAGTGTTAGTTTGGTACGGTAGCCATGACGTACACTGACAGCCAGGTGCAACCCAGCACCTCCAATAGTTCCATGTAGAGTGTATGACAATCAATAATTTTTCTAAAGAGTCAAATAATTCCCTTTTGGGAAGTGATGTCCATATGGACACCAACAATTCCCTGCATGCTCAACTGATTAAGTTGACCAAATCGAACACAGAAGTACTCTTCACAACAACTCAACAACAAAACTACTTCTAAATTTCAAGACAGCAGTAGCCACCCAGTGCAATAGCACATTACAATTAAATCTTTTTTCCAACATTGTGCAATAGCACATTACAATTGAATTAAAATCATTACTCATTATTTTTCCAACATTGTGCAGTATGACAGTATCAGAGGATAGGGGGAGGTACATGTACCACAGGATAAGGGCTAGTGTTAGGGATACAGCTAGTTCATCATGAGAAAGGTACAACATTTATAAATAGTATAGACAATATTATTCCAATCAATAAAACATTTTCCAACACATACCTCGGTTATATTTCTAGTAGGATGAGAACAGAAGTAACACTTGACTTCTGAGGTGTCTTTGTCCATGCAGTATATTGTTGGATGGTGTAGAGTGATGGTGTTTTTACACATCCTCGGGAACCCAGGGGCATATTCTGTCGCTCGTTACTCACTCCCAGAGAAATACCACTGGGAACGAAGTCTGTTGGAACTTGTTTTGGAAGTCAAAATTACTCTTGTTTCTGATTGATTGACCTTCCTATCTACATGTATCAAGTAAACCGCTATTCTGGTTTGTATGACAGCCACCATATTGAATTTTGACTTTTGTTACAAATTCCAACAGACTTCGTTCCCAGGGGTATTTCTCAGGGAGCGAGTAATGAGCGACAGAATATACCCCTGGGTTCCCGAGGATGGTGTTTACGCTGTATTAATATAAAATGAGCTTAACCTCCCTAACCTCAATCAAGTTCAACCCTAAGCCGAGCCCATACTTTTCCTTTATTTGCCAGTACTGCTGTACATGTATATGACCAATGGTCCACAAATTGTAGGTTTAACCATTGGCACAGATCAAACACTTTCTACAAGAGGAACATAGTTGGCTTACCTCATTCTCCATTAAACCAATGCATGAGAAAAGAGGAACACATTTGGAAACACAGACATTACATGTAGATTGAAGTTTTGGCTGAAAGCACCTGTTGAACTGATGAAATAAGGAACATGGAGTTGTGTAAAAAAAGTATTGAATCCTTACCTGCAAATCTGACAATAATCAAAGTCCTTTTCACAACTAGAATATATATGTCTCGTTTAGCCACCAGCCATTTTCTTTGCCATTCATCTAGTGACCTATTAGGAACCTGTGAAGATTGTAGACTGATTTAGTTCAGATATTCCAATGACTTTGTATACTAGCAATCTATGAGCATAAAGTCAGGCATTATTCTCTAAATGCAGTGGATCTACTTAACAAATGGCAAGCGGTTTTCCATTGTCTGTACTCTTATTCACAATGGAATTGATGTCACAAAATGTTCAAAACCCAAGTGAAACTATGAGCATAGCGATATTTTTGAAGTTACTTTTGACCGTTTTGTTGACCTAGGGAGCTCAGGACAAAAAATATTAATTTTTCTTCATTTCCAAAATATATATAGGTTATTTACCGAGTGGGAGGAACGGCCTCGGTCAGCAATTTCAAGACCTCAGGCACAGTTTTTCACTATACGGACTGACCTAAAGTTGGTAAATAACTTTTTTTTATTTCCCTCGACAACATTGACTGAATAAGCACTTACAAAATGGATACGCGCAGCTAACCAATCAAATTGAAGGATTCGGATACCGTGCGCTTGAAAAAAAATACACACATGTAGCAAATGAAGTATTTTGTATGTCATGAATATCAGACAGATTATTATTATTATTATTATATGGAGCAGCAGTTCCCATTGCTACTCAGCACTTTCTTTCTTTTCCCCCCCATTAAAATTGCTGTATCATCTTTTCAATGGTGCCCTAACTCCGTCCTATAAAAGAAATATAAAGTGTTAATTTTTCCATTGGACCAGATGAGATTGAAATGACCTGTTGGGAAAGATAAAACTTGGCAAGTGTTAGTAACAATGTTCAGATTTCTCTTCCTCTGAAACACTAAAACACTAAAAAGAGAAGTACCAATATTGATATCCTTAATATTAATGCCATCAGCTTATTATTATGGGAAATATACTGTTATAATTCTAGTCATATTAACATTAGATGTTTAAAGAAAAGACTATTAACTTAGTTGACTTAGGTATATATCTGAGGTAGTATTCTTCTTGAAACCCTTGTACTTCTTGAAAAACTTCTTGGACTAGCATTTCTTCCTTGCAATTCTTTGTTATTGTCTCCATGAGGCCAATTTCCCTGGACTCCTGTCTTTCTGAATCCCTCCATGGATCTCTTGGGCAGCTATACATGTATATGAAACGTCTCTTCATCACCTTAGTGCTCTTTCACAAGGACCATATCTTCAAATTTTAAAGTAACATGTATAAACTACTATGTTAGTTTGAAAATAAAAGAACAACAAAAAATTAAAATGTGTATAATTTATTTACTTAAATTCCTTACTGTCAAATGAATATAGTTTACCTTATTGGTTTCTTTTGTTTAATACTTGCTGCCTTGTCTAACATAAACCTGGCACTTTTAGCAACTACCTGTTCCTCTGTCTCTGTAGTCTCTTTTACCTTCAAATATTACTTCATGTACATGTAACAATAATTACATAACTATTTTGCACATGCTACATGTACATGTAACTCAAACTCAAACTCGGTCAACTCAAACTTCTCTCTAACTCAAACCAATTTTATTTTCCCTTCGCTCAAATCAGGGTAAAAATTACCCAACCGCTGCTAACTGAAACCATTTTCCATTTCCCTTGGGAGTTATTCTGTATCAAGTTGACAAAGGTAACATGTCAATTTTTCCTTTGGAGGGAGGTGAAAGTAGACCATTCACATGCATTTCAAATTCGTCAAATGCCTCACAGCCACGATTTCACAAGGCACGAAAACTGGAGCCAATTTTGGACCCTTCTGTCCCTAGTTTCATTCACAGCCGTTATTATAATTATATTATGATATGATATTATTATATATTATATGGGCCTAGATGAAAATTACTTTCTAATTCTAGTTTACCCAATAAAGTGTTATTATTATTATTATTAGTGTTACATAAAACAGACAACTACACTTACCAGACCAATCTTTAACAACTCGTTGTTTTCTTCGATCCTTGTTTTTCTTTTTTGAAGAACTCACTTTCAGATTGCTAAAATCATCAATAAATGACGTTGATAAATGATGTTGATATCTTAACATAAATCTCTACTTTCTCAACGACCATGTTGTTTGTCTGAGTGACATGTGGGGGGGGGGGGGGGGGGGGGGGGGGGGTAAATTTATGCAATCTATTTTTAGAATCTGTGCACAGCGCTATTTTAAATCATGAAAACAAGAAGCTCTCATGAATATACAAAAATTTGGTCTAAAACCAAACACACATAGAAGGGTTAGGGTAAGGGTAGTTACTAAAGGCATTTATTTAGTGTTCTTGTAATTCCAAGCTGAAGTACAGCACAGTTTTAGCTTTAGTTTTTATTTTGATAAAATACCTCTTCTTGGTCAGGGGCGCATGTATGCACTTGTTGAACTTCCTGCAAACAATCAGTTGAATGAAATAATGAATGTGTAGAATATACAACATGAACTACATAACTTCCACTTAGCAATTTGTTATTCTATATTGCTATGTTAAAAAAGAATCAAAGAGTGACCTCCAATTCGAAGAAGAAATGAGGTTATACATGTACATTTAAGTATCTGTCACATTAATTAAATACCTCTTCTTGGTCAGGGGCAGTGGCAGTGGCAGTGGCACTTGTTGAACTTCCTGCAAACAATCAAGGTGTTGAAATGAATGTGTACAAGGTTGAGAATAAGCATCAACAACAAAAATGTATACAAGTGTATAAACATTGTAAAAATATAGCACTAGATACCAGTTAGTTTGGCTGAGAAAATCAAAGTTTTAGTCTAAATAATATGATTTTGTATCAGAAATACAACTTACAATGCAGCTATTATTCTTTTCCGATCCGTTATCCACTGAAATCACTACTTCAAAGTAATCCTCTAATTAACAAATCGCAAGCGGTTTTCCATTGTCTGTACTCTTATTGACAATGGATTTGATGTCACAAAATCTTCAAAACTCAAGTGGAACCACAAGGGTAGCGAGTACAATTCAAAGTACAATTATTCAAAGTTGTCAAAAACTTATCTAAAACTTTATCTAAGTGCCAACGCAGCACAGTAAGTGATTATGCCTAAGTACTCATTAGATTAAATATTGCTTGCCACAAAAATCCAAAATTCTTAATCCCAACCCTACAATGTACCTCTGAACTGTAACCCTAATGCTAGCTTTCACCCAAAGGTGTTATACACATGTACATTTACATGTACATTGAGGTATTGGTCACATTAATAAAATACCTCTTCTTGGTCTATGGCCACGTTTAAGATATTCGCATACTTTTGTCTCACCATCCTCCAATTAGCCTTAGATCGAAGATAAAATAAGACAATCCTGCAAAGCTGATTGGATAAATGGCCGAGATGGATGTATGCAAATACATTACAGGTGGTCATACATTTGCACTTTGTGCTGTATTAATTTGTTTTATTTATATACACTGCTGTAGTGCTATAAAATCTTGTTTTACTATAATCTTCAAGATACCAGTAACAAATTACAAAGCTTTAGTTTTCATTTTGATAAAATACCTCTTCTTGGTCAGGGGCGCATGTATGCACTTGTTGAACTTCCTGCAAACAATCAGTTGAATGAAATAATGATTGTGTAGAATATACAACATGAACTACATCACTTCCACTTAGCAATTTGTTATTTTATATTGCTATGTTAAAAAAGAATCAAAGAGTGACCTCCAAATCGAAGAAGAAATGAGGTTATACATGTACATTTAAGTATTTGTCACATTAATTAAATACCTCTTCTTGGTCAGGGGCAGTGGCAGTGGCAGTGGCACTTGTGTGCACTTGTTGAACTTCCTGCAAACAATCAAGGTGTTGAAATGAATGTGTACAAGGTTGAGAATAAGCATCAACAACAAAAATGTATACAAGTGCATAAACTTTGTAAAAATGTTCATGTACCTTTCCTTTCCTCTTTCTGGAAGGTCGTTTTCCTCCTATGGTATCCTACATAGTATGAGAAAACACTGAAAAGCTTAGTAAAATGAGAACTTACAGAATACATCTAAAGACATTTCAGTGTTGAAGCTAATTAAGTATGCATGCTCTACGGATTCACGCAACGAGTGACCAAACACTGTCTAAAATACAAGGATGTTTTATATTGTATTTTTACCGTTCACATACCGGTACCTGTTCTGAGAGTGGAAATTCGCTTTAAGGTACTAGAACTGGCTAAAATGCATGTTATTTGAAGAAAAGAAAATACAATTGTATTACATTCTATTCCCCCAAAAGGTGAAATCATAGCACTATAATAAATTTGTGTTCCAATAATCATAATCCAGGTGATAAATTTCGCGCCTAAGGTGCCAAAACAACACAGGGAACCCAGAGCTTTAAAACTAATAAATCTGTAATATCTTCGTTTCTAATCACATGAAAAAAACTAAACTATGTACACAAATACAAGTCATCATAACTGACAAAAGATAGCCAGCCCGGAGTGAAAAAATTATTTGCTTCGATAAAAATGACTTTTTTTTCCCGAAGGACTTCGAATTCGTCAGATATAATATCTCGATCCGGGCTGGCTATCATGAAGTCCCTGAAGTCCATATTACAATTGTGCGAAGTTTCATATTCATATGTTGAAGACAAACTATTATACCACAGAAAGAGTTGCATAATACTTGCTTTTCTTCAAAAAAATCGCCTGAAATTTCGCTATTTTTATCGATATAACTGCTGTAGTCGCCGCTATTTTGTTTGATGACGCTGTACCGACGAGTTTCAATCGATGGGATCACGAAAAACTAGCGGAAAATATCGGAAAAGTATCGTATACGTGTCGCTTTCATGAGAAGAAACAAATGACGTATTCCATAGCAACGGCATGATATCTTCGTAAATAAATCGTCTGAGAAATGACTTCAAGAGGAAATCCTCAAAAATGACATGCAGTACATGGTGTTGGAGTCTCATCCCGTCGTTGCGTTTTAGAAGCGAAGAACTACAGAGTCGTGGCTGAACGGTTGAAAGTTCGGGCAAGAGATTCAAATGGACAAACAACACGAATGCTCACCGGAATCAAATTGGATTAAGAGATTAAAATACTATCAAATTTCGTTTGTAGAAAATTAAAATGGCAACCATAGATACAGAGTTCAGTGCTATTTTATTATGTTTCCAAAGGTAATTAGTTGATATAGCACAGTACATTGTGCTCAGTTTCTTCAGAATCAACTATAAATCGGTTACAAAATAGAAGTATATTTTTAAATTTTAGCCAGTTCTAGTACCTTAAATTGTGCAAGTAATAGACTGAATGCAATAATGGCGTCCAATTTCAATTGCCATTGTTCTGGACTGACTAGTCTCTCATACGGATGCAAATGCTTTTGTGTTTCCACATGAACACGAGGCTTGTCAGTCCAGAACAATGGCAATTGAAATTGGACGCCATTATAGCATTCGGTCTATAGGCTAAAATTACATCTACAGGTATGATGATACAAATCACAGGAAACCCAGGCTATATATCTGTGCTGGATATTTGGTAAGAATGTATGTGGCCGGCACGTAAATTATGGTAAAATGCAGTAAATGAATGATAGCTTCTAAATAAAGTGTATTTCACATGTACATACCGTCTTGTCTTCGTTTTTCCTCGTTTCGGACGATTTTGACGTGTTTTGGCTCCTCTAACTCTCCCGGCTCCATAAATAATGATAAGGACGGAAACATCGACTCTCAAATCACTACAGGTCACGATCGATACTGCTCGATTTCTCTCCTGAAAATGTATTCCCCATCAATTCAAACGACCTCAGGTGAAAGAATGATAAATATGATTCCTCGAAAGTGAGTCACGACAAGAAAAGGCATCAAATTGATTCTCGAATCCTTCGATGAATCCACAACATACAGCCATTTTTATCCGAAATTCCCGTTTGCTGTCCACGGAAGTAGACGTTACACCACAGGAAATCGCAGCTGGCTTTGGCGCTCGGACCTGATTGGACAAAAACCAACAATAACAAATAGAAGATGGCTTTCTATGCTCCATATAAAAAAATGATGTATGCCTGAGCTCTTGAAATGCTAGCAAGTGGATGCAGCTGCATTTCAAGAGCTCAAAAGTGCATCATTTTTGTATAGAACATAGAAAGCCATCTTCTATTTATTTTATAATATATAAAGTCGAAAATTATGGAGTATTTCAATGGAAAAGACCAACATTCTGAAGGTTTTGTAAACGTTCGAGTTAATTTTAAATATTCAACATGAGTTTATGTAAATTAGATAATGACATTCCAGCGTGCAGCGCGCGCACTTCAACTAAAATGTTACTCAAAAACGCACTTTCTTGCCATTTTCTTCATTGGTTTTTGTCCAATCAGGTCCGAGCGCCAAAGCCCGCTGGGATTTCCTGTGGTGTAACGTCTACTTCCGTGGACAGCAAACGGGAACTTCGGATAAAAATGGCTGTATGTTGTGGATTCATCGAAGGATTCGAGAATCAATTTGATGCCTTTTCTTGTCGTGACTCACTTTCGAGAAATCCATATTTATCATTCTTTCACCTGAGGTCGTTTGAATTGATGGGGAGTACATTTTCAGGAGAGAAATCGAGGAGTATCGATCGTGACCTGTAGTGATTTGAGAGTCCATGTTTCCGTCCTCATTATTTATGAAGGGGAGAGTTAGAGGAGTCAAAACACGTCAAAATCGTCCGAAACGAGGAAAAATGAAGACAAGACGGTATGTACACTATATTTAGAAGCTATCATTCATTTACTGTATTTTTATAATGTCCCAGCACAGATATATAGCCTGGGTTTCCTGTGATACAAATAAGCTAATAGGTTTCACATTTAAAATATATCAAAACAGCTTTATTAAGAAGCCCGAATTCATGCTAGTAGAGCATCTGCATGTATATGCAGTTCTTTTATAAAATACAATAAATGATTTTAAAGCAAGTTTTCAATTTTGTTCGTTGCAAAAATGTTTGAATATCTGCAGGCGCGTGCACTCCCTGTGCTCTCATAGAGCATGCAGAATATGCATCATTTTGCCAATCAGAGCGCACGTTATATCGTAGTTATTATATAAAACTACATACAGTAGAAAGAACCACTTTCTAGTAATCTGTAATAAATCATTCTCTTACTTTTCCTTTATAAGCACTTGACTTTCGCATGTGCGACAATTTGTTTCCAATGAATGCCTTAGCACGTTTTCGGTCTAGTGTGACTACTCCATGGCCTTTGACACAATGTATACCATACTTCTCCTCACTCTCATTTAGTATCTTTTGCGTTAACATAGTGTTTTCTTGGGCCTCCTTTATATTTGTCCCTGCCGAAACCCTTAGTCCTCCTGCACCTTGCCACTATAAAAAGTAAATAGTACATACGTACATTACAACAATCTCTGGTTTAACAAACAGTATTGTATATATACGTAGTATTTACTTGGGCTACCTGTGGTAGCACAAGTGAATATGCAGACTGTGTTGTTGTTTTTTTTTTTGTCACAAAATACATTTGTCATGTGATATCTATATAACCCTTTTACACCCAGAGACGAATTCAAATTCACTGTCACTGTAGCCAGCGAGGAATGATTAACCAACCCTCACTAAAAACAAGTACCTTGCCTTCCTTAAAATACTCCTTTACTTTTGACGCCAAAAAAGCAGTGAAAACATTTAGTTTTCTATGGCATATTGAGCTTCCAAGCTCTCTGGCTGTAGCTCCAATAGCCGTTTTTTTGTCAGCTCTGTCATATCACATTTTCGTGTCGTTTCGCCGGGTAAATATTGTGTATTTGTTTGCTCTATAACATTGGCAAACCTCATGTTAGGTATGGGAATATATTTAAATTGTATTTAAAACAACATAAGCTTACATGTGCCTGTAGATTGATTTTGTAGAGCCCTCTGCAATTTTAAAATTTTACAAAGTCGCAGGTCCAGTTGTTTCAAAACGCATGAATTATTGTCTAGATCTGTAAGCATGTCTAGATCTGACACATTTTCAAACTGCAATAAAAAAGTGTATTCTACTATTCCATTATTCTACTATTCCATTATTTGAAATTTTTCAATTATTTTATATTTCTCTATACAGAGCCCTTCTGAAAATCAGCTCTGCTGACGTAGGCCGTCTGTCAAAAGATTTTATAAATAAATAAATAAATAAAAGTATGGCATATGTACAAATCTAACATAACAACCTAATGTACCATCAAGTTATTGCATTAGTTGATTTCAACGGCATCTAGATTTAGCGGACACCACAGAAATACTAATAAAATCAAATAATTAAAAGCTTATTGGATCCCGGAGTTGCAGTATTTCATATTTCTGTGGTTTCCACTATATCTAGAGTATTTCTTTTCAGCTTCAGAGTTCGTTATTAAGTCATTAGTCATTGTTTTGTCATTTTGTTCGTAGTTTGTGTTCACAGTTTTCTCATTTGCTTTTGATATTTCATAACATTTTGACTTTAAGACTTTTTCAGATATGATTTGGAGTCCGCGGAACGACCTGGTCCGAAAACGCTCCACATCTTTTAGAGTAGGTCTACCGCTAACGGTGTGTGAGTTTGTATGTGAGATGAGCGTGTTTAACATACTTCGTTCAAATGGTTTTTTCTCACGATCACAAGACGACATAACCTTCCTTCGACAAGGTTTGTGAAGAAAGAGGACGATGTGCGATGTCTCGTCTTGATAAGCCATGTGGTTTGAGCCTTCGGTGATTATCTTAACGGCCAGCACAGGGCGCATGCGCTGTAGAAAGGCGATTTGGAGCCAAAGACGAAGAATACGACCGCTCTGCATTTTTAGAGTCGGGGCTTCCACAGGAAGCCCGACTAATAATATACCATCGTAGTTTGTGATACTCATTTCGTTTTACATTAAAACTTTGACTTCATTAATATTAAGCAGACGAGTCGACTCGTCTAATTTATTCACGAGTTGACTCGAGTTGAGTCAAGTCGACTCGCTTCGTGAGCTTCACACCGTATGAGATCCAACTAATTTGCATCTTCATTAATATTAAGCAGACGAGTCGACTCGTCTAATTTATTCACGAGTTGACTCGAGTTGAGTCAAGTCGTGAATTCATTAGACGAGTTGACTCACTTCGTTTGTATCGGACATGTATGTTCATTATCCATCCATCCACTCACTCACACACACATTCATCATCCATCCATTAATATTATCCATCCATCCATTAATTTTATCCATCCATCCATTCATTATCCATCCATCCACTCACACACATTCATTTGTCCATTCATTAATTATCCATCCATTCACTCGCACACCTTCATTATCCATTCATCCCTTCATTCATCCCTTTGTCATCCATCCATCCATCCATCCATTCACACACACACTCACACTCACACATTTTTATTTATTTTGTGAATGCAACAGAATAGTGTGTCTGCTGTCCACCCACTGACCTTGGATTAGTCTGTGCTATTATCTAGAAGACACTAATTAATATAAACCGAAACTTCTTTTTTGTTTGTTATTTATTTTGGCAACACTTAAAAGGCTTAGCAAACTGAAAGTTACTTGCTCTAACTATCGTACCTTGACAAAGATGGACACAATAGGAAAATCTCATGACTTACGTCTCCATGAAGTAAGAGAGAGGATCACCAGTGAGATAACAGAGATAGAAGGGGGAAAAAAAGAAGTTCAGTGTTTACATGAACTAACAGAAAATGAAAAATCATCATCTCTTCTAGCCGATTATATACAGGCCAACAGAGAATTGCATGAACAACAGAAGAACACTCATCCTGGTTTTCTGATTGCCTTTGATAATATAGACTTTCATTTGTCACGAAGAAATATGACAATGAAAGATCAAAATAGAGATGTGCACTGGATCAACCACATTATGGTTGAGAATAGAGTCTCTGGTAACAACCTTTCCTCTGAATGTTCACAGAAAGATGTTCTTGACATTCCTAACATCTTCCTAAGTTCTTCCCAAGTGTGGAAGATCAAAGAAAGCAAAGGTTGAACTACATTGTGATTGTATCAAGAATACTGGTAGACCACTTTGATGCCTTCTCTGCATTCAAGAATGTATGTGTGCGACACATTCCTCACAAATACAGTAAGGAAATGTATAGGTTATGAAAATAAATAGTTAATAATATAGGTTATAATAACTAGTTAATAATATAGGTTATAATAAATAGTTAATAATGTAGGTTATAATAAATAGTTAATAACATAGGTTATAATAAATAGTTAATAACATAGGTTATAATAACTAGTTAATAATATAGGTTATAATAAATAGTTAATAACATAGGTTATAATAAATAGTTAATAACATAGGTTATAATAAATAGTTAATAACATAGGTTATAATAACTAGTTAATAATATAGGTTATAATAAATAGTTAATAACATAGGTTATAATAAATAGTTAATAACATAGGTTATAATAAAGTTATTATTATTATTATTTGATCATAAATTATAATCAGTGAGAATTAAAATAAAATATTTTCACTTTAAGTAAACACTACTATACAGACTTAATCACTTCATACTAACTGCATATTATCTATCACACTACTGCAGAATAATGCAACATTACATAATTATGTAAGGGGAGAGGAGGGATAAAATGTCAGTGTTTGTTTAAAGTAGGAAAATATAAAATAATTATTATAATCTAAATCTCTCACTGTTTGTATGATTAATTTTACAATTGTTATCTTTTCTTTTTATCTGTAGACCCCACTGGGTATTATATTCAAAAACGAGAATGTCAATGAAGACATGCTATCAATTTTACATCATTTCCATAATTATCTACCCAAAGTGGGAGAGGATCAGTTTGATGGGCAGCTGTTTACCGGGGACCAGCTAACAGTAGAAAGGGCCACAAATGTGATTGCATCTGTTTCTAATGGATATTCATCAGAGGACCGTTTAGAGGATATGACTTTACAAATTGGAGACTGGCATGCAGCTGTTAAAATACTAGATGTAAGTTTAATAATAATTATTTAAACAAATATTATTGAGAAATAGTAACATTATTGTAATACTAATAAACCTGTAACATAAGATTGTTATATTAAAGTGTTTATGAAACCAAATTTTAAGACTGTATTTGATTATAAAATAATAAAATTCATGAGTTTCTGATCATCATGGTTCTTTTTTGTTTGAAATTCAGTTATAGAAAATATTTGTTTTTGTCCTCGGAAAATCGTCACTCAGCATCAAAAAGTGTCCGGGGCCTGGGACCTAGCACGGCATTGCGATGACGTCACTGCGAGGAGTGTGGTAATTCTTGTCGGCCATTGTTATTGTTTCTAGTACAGTTGTACATGTAGTTTTTGCGTTTTAAAATCATGTCTGACCTGGAATCAGAATCCACGAACGAAAGTGAAGCTAGTGATGATGATCAGACGGAAAACAATTTTAATTTTGAAAGCTTCTTCAGGCCTTACGAAGACGAACCTCTAGCCGCAACAAATCATACTGATGTGGCAGAACAAGCTCTCAGTGAGAGCGATGAAGATGGACTCACAGAGCATAATTTGAGACAAAGATTTGAGAAAATAGTACCTCTACAAAATTGGTAAGTATTATATTGAATAAAAGTGTATTTGTAAATGTTTACATATTTGTACTTGTCTGACTATCTCTTGCTTTCGTGCAGGTGTTCTTGTGGCAATTGCAAGGACGATCGTTTGGTTTTGTGTGCAGAATTTCGCTGTTGTAAGGAAATTGCCAATTGCTTAGGTCGCTTTACTTTTGAAGGCCTAAATGCTGGATGTATTTTGACACATCCTGATTACCAAGCGATGACC
This sequence comes from Actinostola sp. cb2023, assembly GCA_033675265.1. Taxonomy (NCBI): domain Eukaryota; kingdom Metazoa; phylum Cnidaria; class Anthozoa; order Actiniaria; family Actinostolidae; genus Actinostola; species Actinostola sp. cb2023. The sequence continues at coordinate 22,618 of JAUJYZ010001303.1, read as the reverse complement.
AACAAAACAGTACTTGAGCATGTTGGGCCTCTGTTCACCGATAAGAAGGTAGACACTACCGTAAACGAGAACATGCTGAAAACGAGTAAGAATTGATTACTGATCTATCGTTTTTATTTTCACGTTTAATATTATTTCGTAATAAAACAAGAACATACAACGCACTTACAGTGTGGACACTTGAACGGTGAACACTTTGATTTTTTTTGAATGCTTACTGTAAATTATCGATTGAGATAATTGATTGGAAATAAAACTTATTTTGATCACTTGGTGTATTTGAACTCTGCGTTTCATTTGAGACATTACGAGGCAGTAGAAAGTTGGGAAAATAATGATCTGAGTAGATCTTGAAGTGTTCGTTCAAGTGTCCACACAAACCATATTATGAATCTAAGTGAGTCATGTGAAATCATTCTAATATTGTACAAAGCATTTCTGTCTAGTTCCCATTTATTTATCCTTGGCATTAATTGTGTAGGTTTTTCTCTAAGTAATAAGTGTAATTTTGTACCTTCTAGGTTATTAAGGCAGTGGCTTATAGATGGTTAATCAGATGGATATGTGGATACATGGGCTGGGAGAATACTAGACCTCTTCCAGCTTGCATATATCATGACATTAGGAGTAGATACCCTACCCTAACTACTAAAGGCTACCACTCTGGGCAAGAACGAGCTGCAAATAACAGCTAAACCTGTGCTAGCGACTGTGCTAGCTAAGTGGATTTTAATATTTTGTTTACAACTTATAATGAATTTATTGATAAATGCATTTTCACAGTCCTTTTCTTTTAAATATCTCCAGTAGGGCATTTATTCTTTGGGTGTCCTAGCATTGGGTTATTACATTTCTTGCACATTCTGGTTTTTTTTTCTTTGGCGGTGGTAGATTAGAATCAATTTTGAAGAAGTTTGTCTTGTTGCTTGGCTACAACATAAAAAATCATAAGCAAAACACAAATCAGTCTACACCATCGATCGCCTGAAGAAAACTAGCAGCTTGCAGTCAAAATGTCAGGGTCCTTCTACAAAATACCTGAATTATGAGACAAATGAATAAACGTAATACATGTTAGAGTTTCATTTTGTTTTCTTATTTACCTGTTGGTACCAAAGTTACAATTGTTTCTTTTCTCTTATTGTAGCGAACCATGGCCTCATCTTTGCTTCTTCTCTGTGGGAATTTACTGTTTAATGGTCCAGGAACTTTGGTTTTATATTCACTCATTATTTTGTTTAATGTGTCTCTGGTCAAACTGAACAGTAGTTTTTTCATGTTTTCGACATAACCTATGATTGATAATTTAACAACTATTCAATGGTTGATGCAAAGTCAAACAAGTTATTTGCTACATCTATTACAGTGCGAAGCTTCCAACTATGACCACCTATAATGTATTCGCATACTTTCGTCTTGGCCATTATCCAATCAGCTTTGCAGGATTGTCTTATCTTTTCTCTGATCTAACCGCTAATTGGAGCCGATGGCGAGACAAAAGTATGCGGATACATTAACGGAGGTCATAGTTGGGAGCTTTGTGCTGTAATCTGTATTGATACAATATGTGTTTTTACTCACCGTATGTAGGTTTCACAGCTATGTCACGCACAACTTCCTCACCCATTTTGTACTTTGGGTAAGTAACATTGATGTATCTTTTGCCATCCTTTGACACTTGTGTCATTCTATGAAGGTTTTCATTAAAATGCAAACTTGCAAGATGTGTCTACAGTTTAAATAAGATTGATACTTGGTAAGTAGGAGCATTTTGTTTCCTTGAAATTGTCTACCAGATTGCATGTAATAGAATATGGTTGTATATATACAGGGACGGTGGAGCATTTTTAAGTGTGTGTGTGTGGTTGGGGGGGGGGGGGGGGGGGGACTGGTTTTGGGACCTTACATCTTACATTGTACATCTAATATATTGTTTTACATTGCTCCTTTAAAATTAATATTTCTTACAAAAAGTGGGGAGCCTCCTTGTCTCCACCGTCCCTGGTATATCATGAAATCAAATTCTTACCTGCAATGTGTCCCAAGCCAAGAGAAACAAATCATCTTGGGATGCCACTGATTCAATGTTGAGTGGAAACCCTCCAAGCAACTAGTTTGTGCATCAGAGGAAAGCTTCTTGATATCATTTAGAATACTTGTTTTATTGAGTATTAAGTGCAGTTTAAAATATTCACAGGTACCTATGAAAATGAAATAAATAAATTAACTTACAATTAGATACCTCACAATTGATATATACTAACCTCAATATATGAATTATGTGGCAGTTGGTCTAGAGAATGATCACTTAACTTCTTTTAACCATTGACGTGGTTGTAACTTGTCATGGTCACACTTAGTGTACAAGGGATCAGGATGTTTGTCATGCCTATTTGACACGTCTTGTGAATGATTGCCACTTAGCTAGAATAAGCTGTTGGAACCCTTCATTTGTGGAAGTGGCACACCAATAGATATGATTGCGAACCGCTTTTATCCAATGACTTATTATCTCACAGCCTTTCTCCTTACTGGCTTTAATCATTTTCTTTGTAACTGATTTTACAATATGCCATATGTCAAAGAAATGTGTCACTCCTCTCGATGAGAGGTCCTGATCCACTTGGCTATGCCACGATGGCGATCAGAAATAAATTTGGATATTTTTATCTTTGGCAACAAAAAGTTGAAACATCTCTAGGCCCCTTCCAGCTCCATAGCATTACTGTTTTCAGTTTCATTAGCCTGCAAAACAGGTAATGAAGGATTGTAGACATTACAGGGTTAAATATATACAGTAATAGTAATTTATGCATATTTGTCAAAAAATATTTTATTTATGTATCACTTCAATTATTTTGTATTCTTATTATTGTGTAATACAGATAACATATAAACTGAATTGTGAGGAATAAATTATATTTGACAAATGTGTGTTGGTTCTTGAGAAAATATACCCTGCTATCAGACTCGACTGCTCGAAGGGTAGAAAATATAATGATTATATATACACAGTCATTCTCAAAAATGATATACTATTACAACAATACTATAATGAAGTCACGTGATTCAATATGTAGTCAATTTCCATGCGAGGAGAGAGAATTTCAATTTGAGATGCAAAAGTACATGACATTCATGATTGACATTGTGTACATCAAATACATAATGAATAATTACTCTGGACAACCTTTTTGAGAATGACTACAGGTATATATAGCATGCAAAAAGAAAACTGTCAAATTGTACTATTCAGAATAAAATAGCAGTTGAGAAAATGAACTTGTATAGCAACATTACACTATACCTGTATCAACTCAAAGTGAACGATTTTATTGATGTTTGCGCAGAACATTGTATAAACTCCAAACTTTGCGGAGTGACCCATTGAGTCAAATCTCCCATCGCCACACCAAGAGAGACATTTCCATGATTTCAGACCTTCCATTATAGAGGTTGTGTATACCTTCCAGTGATGTAATATAACTGGAAAGAGAAACCAGTTTTGATGGTAAAAGTAAGTCCTAGCTTCATAAGCTGATAGTCCCATGTGTTTGAAAACCAGAAGGATCTTGCTGATAGAAGCACCAGCCATTAGTACTGAAAAACTCAGTAAGATATTCCCTGCAGGATATTTACCCAGTACAAATGGCTGGCTTCTCCATGTGAATGGTTTTCCCACGCAATTTGGACATTGTTGTGTTACAGTAACCATTAACACAGGCCAAAAGCAATATGGAGAGAACCAAATCAATATGGAGATAAAAGCTTACTAGTCTTACTCTAAGAATTACCAGCTCTTAGCCAATCAGCATCTTTCATTTTGAGACGAGTTTGGCCCCGGTAACATTACCGTAAATCAACCAATGGCTCATGACCTTTGTGGTAAGAATTACCACTAGTAGTAATGTTACCACTAGAGGGCGCCACATGTTTACAAGATATTGTTTAAAATGAGTAGAACAATGCACGAAACGTAAACGATATCACTAAAATAGCACAGGAATTCAAACTAAGTCGATTTTGGCGTAATAAGTATAATAAGTATAGTCACCATTCTGTCTCGCTTACCGGTATTAGCTTTCAAGTTGGGTAATGTTACTGTCGACCGTCGAATCAGAAAAGGTCTTGACAGTAAGAATTACTAAAGACCAGTAAAACGGTTACTTCAAGCATAGTTTCAAGCATAGTCTACTAACTATGCTTCAAGTGTGTAAATACTTCAACTATCACTACTAATGACAAAAACCTCGAGCTTTTTTATTGCGACTCATATACCTGTTCTAACCTACAATTTTTAACGTCTTTCCTTCATAGCGCTACTGGCAATCGTTTTCAAAGCGCATCTCGGTACAAGCACGCTTTTAAAGTAATGTTACCAGGCGTGTCTGCAGAATAAAGACAATTTGCCTTCCACTGTGCATAAATGTAACGATATAGGAAATAGCATCGCACGAAGACTAATAAAATAATTATTTAGATTGGAATATACATAGTTACTCTTGTCAGATCGAAGGGAACAAACAGATACGGATTTAGTAGTAACCTTACTACAAAGCATCCAATAAGAAGATGTCTTCACAGTAAAGGCTTACTTTATACTTTCGACAAACACTAGCCGCGTGACACCGTCTTAATTTGCGTTGGTGACAAAATCGACTAATAATGGTACTAAGTAGTACAGAAATATAGGAACTTGATCGATCATTGATTAAGAAAGATTCTGGGCACATGGAAACATTATTTCAGGTATGAGACACAAAATAAATTAACTTCATGACATCGAGCGTGACACACTGCACGGGTAAATGTGAAATTCGACACTGCAATACGGACTGAGATGGTTTATGAATATGGTTTATGTGGCAACACACAAAGCGCCAATTTAAGTATTTTAATCATTCCTTGAAATAATTATTGCTGGTCGTATAATGATATCGCTCTTTAAGTCGATGTTTTTGTTGTGCCTTTGGAATGAAGAGCCAAGTTTTCCAGTGAAAGTCAACTAGATGTATTTAATAACAAACACATACGTACTTTTCATCGAGCACGTGTTGCAGATGGAGAAAAAGGCGATTTGAAAAGCAGCAAGGTATTTGTATCTCTAAAACTCTTACATGGAATAAAGCATCTTAATTTGGTGTACTTGTTAGACGTTCACAAGGAGGTCCACGTGCACAATATTTTGGAACGAACATTTCGATTAATCGGCGGTAGGTACGTACATTAGTAAAAGTGACTAGAGCATTGACGGAACTCGAATGTTCAAAGAATAAATCGCTTATCGTTAAAATTTTACGATTAATTTTCCATGTATTAAAATTACCAAAATAACTAAAATGGCGCGAAAATAAATGGCGCGGGGATCGATTTACGTTTCTTCGTTTCTGATAATAATTTTTGAAATTAAATCGTTAAGTATGCAAATGTGTATATGCAAACACATTTGTTGGAATAAACATATTCGATCGATATGACTTGCAAATATTTCTTTTTATCAACATTTGTCAGTGTAATGACAAATAAACGGAAACGTTCTTGGTAACGGCAATTAACGTAAAACCGCAGCGGAGAGAAGACCAAATCCACGATATTTGATTTTTACGCCAAAATCGCCTTAGTTTGAATTCCTGTGCTATTTTAGTGATATCGTTTACGTTTCGTGCATTGTTCTACTCATTTTAAACAATATCTTGTAAACATGTGGCGTCCTCTAGTGGTAACATTACTGCTAGTGGTAATTCTTACCACAAAGGTCATGAGCCATTGGTTGATTTAGGGTAATGTTACTGAGGTCAAACATGTCTCAAAATGAAAGATGTTGATTGGCTAAGAGCTGGTAATTCTTAGAGTAAGACTAGTAAGCTTTTATCTCCATATTGATTTGGTTCTCTCCATATTGCTTTTGGCCTGTGTTCATTGTTCCATTTTTCACCATTGTAACTTTTGGGTTGCTTGTTTTACATTTGAAGCAAAACATTGATAACAGTGTTAACAAGGAACTGTAAAAAACAATGAATTTTGGTTCACTTTCATGTGATTTGTCAGGGTCCACCCTAAAAGTAAGAAAAGAATAGCTGTTAAGTCCATTATATTAGAATTATGTGACTGTTGAACTCATCCATTCTTTTCACACATCACTCTTGTACATTTATGAATAATTTAGTTGTCCAGGGGTAGAGAATTTGAAAATCTGGGGTCAGCCACTCCTAACCCCCTCCCACCACCACTACTATGAACTATTATAGTTACCTTATGTTATTTCGTGAATTGTGTTCCTCGTCATTCCATGAATCATTATCCGCTGCTTCATTTTCCAACCCAACCCAGTCTGGATCGTCTGAATCTTCATTATCATATTTATATTCGTCTTCCGAGATGTCTAGTTCGTCACACTCGCTGTCAGATTCGATATCTTCCTCAGAGCATTCGTCTTCTGATGTGATATCTTTTCCAAGGTCAGTAAGTTCCTGTGAAGGGTTTAATTGTAGTTTTGCCACTATTAAAGTCATACTGACGTATAGTAAACTGTGTATATGGCTCACCTGTCGAAGTTGTCTGTTTTGAACGTCTAAGTACACGAACTTCCAAATTACTTTGTTTATGCCTGGCTTTAGCTCGGCGAAACGTATCTTGCAGGCGACTTAATCTTGTTTTCGACTCTACACATGTTGTGCAGGCATCTATATTGTTAATGTTTGGATTTAATGTACTTGGATTGCTTGAAAATGTTTCGGCAGGAAGCCCTTCGCAATCCATCTTGGGAAGCTCGTCAGATATTGAACTGGACGGAATGGCACTTTCGTGTTCGGTGGCTAAATTATCTGCAAGTACTCTCGTGTCATTCACAAAAACATTGCGAAGCATCTAAAACATAAGTCATAATGATATTAAAAATTGTATGTAAGAGGCATTTTACCAGGCGGTAAGATTTAAGCTTACAAAAGTTACATGCCTATAAATAAAGTCTTGATTTTAGTTCGTTAGTAACGGCTTACCTGTCGTTTTTCTCGTGCTGTTATAAGTGTCGTACTTAATTTTGGCGTACCCACCATGTCAATTGAAGGGATTGAAGTTTTGCTAAGCAATGGTTTGGTTCTAAAACTATTATCCAAACTAATATCCGGTCTTTGGACAAAACATTCAGCATGAAAATGAACAGAGCATAGTACTGAAGAGTCACTTGGTTGCCAACCCGGCCTGTGCTTTTGTACGAAACGAACCCACGCCGATCTTCTTCCATCTTTAGGGAATTTATGAAAAGAAATGTTTTGAGTATTGGAACTGTTTTTACAACTTTGGTTGTTCGGCCCACCAGCCACACAATATCTTCCGCCTCGCCTTTTCGACTCCGCCATCACGTTTACAGTACAACATGAGCTGGAAGTACGTAGCTGGCGACGAGTCCACGCAGTGACGTCACATCGTTCGTTTGACCGTGCGAATAGACCGGACACTTTTTGACGCTGAGTGACGATTTTCCGAGGACAAAAACAAATATTTTCTATAACTGAATTTCAAACAAAAAAGAACCATGATGATCAGAAACTCATGAATTTTATTATTTTATAATGAAATACAGTCTTAAAATTTGGTTTCATAAACACTTTAAATGTAGTAATAACATCCCATCCATTTTGTGGGGTAGTTGTTTGTAGTTTTAACAACTGGAGGCTGACTCTTCAAATTTGCTTCCTGGGTTTATTGCAATCATTCTATGTTTGCTTGATTAATGTAATTTAATTATTAGCTACATAAACAATGTAAATTAATATAACTTACTTCAGCGAATGTACATGTACCTAGATATATTATCTATAACCACTGATATAATTATGCCAGTGAAACAACTATTCCCATACAATCATTATAATAATAATTATTTATTTATTTTATTTATTTATTTAGAGGACCCCTCTGTAAATCACTCTTCAGTGAAGTTGGCTTCCTCAATAAAGATTACTATTTATTTATTATTTATTTATTTCATATCATTGACCCATACTTTTATTTTGCTTTGTTATAGTTGATATACCGACGATTCTACTCTCCAAAGACAGATGGTGATCAGTGTACAATGTATTCAGATAGAACCCTTATTAACCACCGAAATGTTACACAAGACCCTCATGCTAATTACCGGGCAGATAGAGACTTTTTTGTGCTTATTGTACAATCTCGTGTCATTGGAGCAGCAATGCAGGTTCTTGGTTTAGAAAGCAAGAACAGCCAACCATCACATTTCTCAATCCCCGAAGATATGACAGGTTACACCAAGCTACAAAAAGTGGAAATTCTTCATATAGCTGCTGCTCAGATTGTAGACAAATTTGTATTTGGAGAAGATTCACTAGGTAAGATGATTGACCAAGTAATTACTGCCCAAGGACGACAGGAAGTCATTGACAGCCAAACTCTTACTGCTGATGGGCGTTTCCCTTGTAGATATGAAGGCAGTGGACACTCTTTTAAGTATGATGGGAAAAGAAGACAAAACCATGAAATGTCTCATCAGACTCCACCTTACATTCCTCCACCAATCTCTATCTGTCCTTCATCAAAGAAGCCAGATGTAGAAAACAAAGAAGAGCAAACAGATGACCTATTTAATTATAACTGTGCTCTCATGACAGATGGCCTCTTTTTTTTTAAATTTTTTGATGCCACTTCAGAAGGAGATGGGCTAAGAACCTTGAGACAATATAAATACATGCTTCTTTACTGCAAGGCAGATAACCAGCACAGCTTTAAGTATGGACTTGAATGTCTTTATCAGTTCTTTTTAGTCTTTGCCATTCTTTCCCCAAGGGACAGGGAGAGGTTTACATGGAATAGATCAATTAATAATGGTGGAGGTGTGGGCAAAAACGTGGCTCTGGATTTAGATGTAGAACATAGTAATAACTATCTAAAGCAGGCAATTAAAAATCTTGGTCCAAACCTAACAGAGAATGCTGTATCCCGTATTGGTCATGCCGAGCTTGGTGCAAGAACAATCATGCAGTCAATGGACAAGAATTTGGAGAAGATTTCTGGTTCAGGAAAACATTCTCATTCCTCAGCAGAGTGTGACTTATCTGAGCTTGTGAAGAGGATTGGTCAACTTAAAGTATTTGACAAAGAGATAGGTCGTCGCTACATCCACTATTCCAATTTTGAGAGAGATCCATTTCACAATCTGAACATATCTACAATTTATAAATGGATCAATCAACACAAGAAAAATGTAGATGTTGGCATTAGAGCAAGATAGAAAAACTGCAAAATAACTTCAAGGTGAGTAGAGTTTCACAATCTATGCATTAAAATCTGACAGTGAATTCAGTCGGTACATTGTAGGTTTCTCAAACTCATTATTAATTCATGAGGACAAAACAAATGAAATCACTACCGTGAAGGAGTTTTTGAAATGTGTTCTTAATTAGATTTAGTATAAAATTCTGTAAATTTTAGCAAAATGAAGATAATACATATATATACCAAACAATTTTAATTCGGCAGAGTTTTGATAATCTGGTTTTGGTTGCAATTTTATTTTTGCACTCACACTCACATATTATTAGGGTTTATGCCCAGGGCATACTGCCAGCTTCATTGTTTAGTAAAGTATTATTAATGACACAATCTTATGAAGGTCCTGAAAAAAGCCACAAACATATTGAACACATCAAGAATAAAACTAGGTTGCATTATGTACAGTCATGCATCCTCAAAACTGTTTTTTTAAGAACATCTAAAGCTGCATTTGGAACATCAATATGGGAAGTATCTATGGACATGTCACTTGATTCGTCAACAGAGCGTAGTTCTGTCACATCCAAATTTTCTAAAATTAAATCAAAAAAATCATTATCTTCAATTATAGTGTTCCATTCATATAATGGCAAGTCATGAAGCTCATCTTCATCAGCATCCTCATTGTCAGTCTCTATTGGCTTGTCAACAGCTGTTAGAACATCATCAAATACCTCATTAAGGACATCTTGTATTTTGATAGCATGTTTCTTGTCCCAAATCTCAGCACAATTATATATGTCATCTACTGTAAATAATTTGGTGCAGTTGTCTTGAACCTGAGAAATCTGCATCTCAGAAAAGCCAATTAACAATGGGAGAGTAGTTAGTGATTTTATATCACCATGTGCATGTTCTCCAACAAGTTCTATAACCAGTGATTTATGGTAAACAGTTAGACTTTCTTTGATGTTGTCCTTTTGTTGCTTTGTAACCACTCGTTCTTTACCAGGGAGCATTTCTTTACAATGAAAAACTGATGGGGCTATTGAATCCTTGTCACAATCAGGGGAACCACATGTACATGATTGTGAACAGTTATCACAACAGAGATGTGACACAACAGATTCAGTGTCATAGTGTCAATAAAATGTTTTAGTAACCATTTTCTTCTGCAGTCTTTCAGTTTGATAAAATCTTTGATGTCCTTCTCGACGTGTGTAAGTAGAAGACCATGATACAAAAGGTAGGAGATGCTCTGCGCTCCATCTCTGCCAGCCCTACCAGTTTCTTGCACAAATGATTCAATATTTTTGGGAGGACCAAAATGGACTGTTCTATGCACCCCTTTGCAATCCACTCTCATGCCAAACGCTATAGTAGCAACGAGAATACGTATTGTTCCATTTGTATCTCTAAATGACTTTAAGACAGATTCTTTGTTTGCAGGAGGGGAACATGAATGCAGCATTTCAAGAATAACATGCTTCCTGTCTCCAATCTTGTCAGTAAAGAAACTGTTCTTCAGCAATGACCTCAATGTTGAATACACAAGACCACACTGCTGTATGGTCTGACAATAAATAATAGTCCGTTCCATTTCAATTCCTTTCTCTTGGGTCTCATTTACAAGCCAGGTGAAATATTGCTCTACAGTGGAATCTCTTGGCATGTACTCCACTATGTACTTGATATTCGGTTTCCCTGGGCTTTCTGATATCACATAAGCGTTTTGCATCCCAAGAATGTTAATTATTACATCTTTGGTTCCTTTTGAGGCTGTGGCAGTTAAGGTCAAGAAATTTACCTTGGGAGCAAGTGATCTAAGCTCATGGAGTCCACCATAACACTCTCTAAATGGTGCCATTTTAGAAGTAGTGGATGTTCCCCTAAATATTTGCAACAAAAAAAAGAGTAAGAACGGTTTTTACGTTCAACTACATGTAAAGTTCAAGCTTACACAAGCACTGCGAATTTAACGTGTTTCTTAAATGAATGTAACACCTATATTCTCTTACCATTGCTTGATAACGTGAGCTTCGTCTACAGCAATCGCACATAGTACCCTGACTATAGCTTTTGAGAATAGACATCAGATGATATCATTCGCCGCCATCGTTCGTTTTTCAACAAGCCCTCCGGGGTTTTATAAACCACAGTAAAGTTACCTCTCTCGGCTTGTTTTCTTTCATCTTCTGTTCTTTCGGTGAGACTAATACACTTTATGCCCAGATGTCGTAAACCATGGATCTGATCTTCGATGAGTGACAGTAAAGGCGAAATGACAATGACGATATGTCCTGTCGACTGAGGCTTGCACTCATCAAAGACCAACAACAGAACTTGAAAAATGATTGATTTACCAAATCCAGTGGGTAAACTTATGAAAACATCTCTTTCCTCCAACATTATTTGCATAATTGCTTCTTTTTGGTGCGTATTCAAATCGTTAAATTTAAAAATACTACATACTTTCGAGAAAGCAGATTGTATTAGAGCCGCCATCTTGAAAAAAGAGAGGGAATGGGTCCAACAGACTTCCAGATTATGGAAGCCTTACTGTGATTGGTCAGATGGAGGGAATGGAATGTATTGCACGAGTGAGCAGCCGTTTGTGGAGAGGGAATATGGGACCGAAACTAAGAACGGCTGCGAGGGAGACTAGCCATTTACAAGATAAGATAGTATGGAAATAATATACATAGTGTGTAAATAATTTGGAAATCCCATTTACAAATTATGTCAATCAGATTTGACATATGGGCCGCGTCGCGCGAAAAGGGCCCGGACGACATTTTTTTCGATTTTCATTTTTTTTGATAATTGGACAGAGCAATAAATTCTGAAAGTTATGGAAGTTGAATGAAAACTTAATTCGCATTTTGAGGTGCTTTAATTAGCCGATAAAGTGTGACAAAGTAAGCATTTTCGACGCGCGTCGCCATTTTGAATTAAATAGAACGTCTTACAACATTGTAATTTGGAGGACGATTTCTCGACGATTTGTGGTTAAACCTTCTCGTTTTCCTTTTTATGTCATGTTTGCAACACTACTGAGCTGTTCTTGTCTTTCTGGAATAAATTCTTATTTTCTTTGCGAAGTTATGACGGTGAAAGCCAAGCCCTCTCTTCAGCCGTGTATTTATCGAGGGGCTGGGATCTAGTCACGGAAACTCGCTTTTATCTGCTTGGATTTCACTCTTATCTGCTCTAAAGTGTTGGATTGGCAAATATATGTATGTTAGTCGTATTGTTGGCCTTGGAAATCAAGCAATCGTGTTAAAACGATCGCGAGATAGACTACGAAAGACGACTTCGTTCTAGAACCCAAACATTGAAATATACACGCACGTGTCTGTCAAGAAATGGACATCTTTGGATGCTCACAACCGTATTTAGCCTGTCTACAAGGTAAAGTAAGACGAAATATCTCTTAAATATGAATAATTGAACTTTATTTTGTATTTACAGTAAAGATTTTGACTAACTAAGGCTATTATTTACAACATTTTAGACTATTTACAATTAAAAAGTACAAAAATACTGTGATACATATTTACACTGTCTATATATAAGCTTAAAAGTTTATTTAAAAATTTAATACTTTTCCATCTCAATTGCAATACAAATAGAGATTCAACCTTATTAAAACAGATCGATTTGTTTGAAATTGAAATATTGGCATGGTTCTAGCTAAAAGTTAAGCATGACTTAAACAGCTAGTAGTGAACAGCTACAGTCACTAAATAGTGTATTTCAGTGAATGTATATTTTGCTGTGTTAATATATTCTCATTGGTGTCAGTATTTTAGCACTCACTTGCTTGGATCTGTTTTAATAAAATTCATCTCTATATTTAGATCTTACAAAGGGCTTTACATGATCATTTAAATATTTTTCTCTTTCGGGGCCAATCCCGCCAGCGGGAATTTCTTCAGGGTGGTCATTTATTTGGGGAGGAGGCCAGCTCACTCCCTTTTTAAGCAGACAGATTCTAGTTTCTTGTGTATCCTGGACATGCTCTTTAGCATAAACATACCCAGGATCCCTCCCTGTAAACCTAAAATGATGGAACTTCCTAATACCCTTAAGGGGTTTACAAAACTGATTAAAAAAAAACATCCCACCCATACCATTTAAAATTAGACTCCCTCCCAATTCCTTCCCTATATACAATACAATCATTAATTAAAGCTGACCTTTGAATAGTATCCCTAAGTTGATTAGTAGTATTTACGTCAGTTCTCCTAAAAAGTTGTCTAATTTTCCCAAAACAAGCATTACAAATACATTTAGTATGACATGGGGTGCTTACCATTTACTCGGAAAAACCGGAAATTACGGTTTGAAAAAAAAAGGTATGTGTCATTCCGATCGGAAAATTCCGGAGAACTCGGTCTAATGGTACACGCGTCTACGGAATAAAACGAAAAGAGCGGGAAAAGTGGATTACCTCAATCGCTAGACCGAGTTTTCCGAAACTTTCCGATCGGAATGACACATACCATTTGTTTTTCCAACCGGAATTTCCGGTTTTTTTCCGAGTAAATGGTAAGCACCCCAGGTTCCATAAAGTTATAACTAATTTCAGTATGCAATCCCTTCCCAACCCTCCAACAGAAATAGTGTAACACAGATTTATTCTTATTTTTGCCCCCCACAGTTATCAGCATGAAAAACAGCCCTCCTTTCCCCCATACCATTATGAAATAAATAAAAATCTAACATACTAATTACATTATTAGGCCCATGACATCCCCTCCCATCCATCGCAAGACAATCCCTTTCAGTGAACAAAAAAAGTTACCTGCTTCTTTACCCCTTCACAACATATACCAAAACAATGAACTTTCAAAAGATTTAAAAAATAAAGAGGCCCTACTTGTAAACACTGGTGTGGTAAATTAAAACTCATAGCAAAATCAAAAGTATAATGTGTTTGTTGTAAGTTGTTTGAGCATGGTTGTTGGGAGCCAGCTGGAACCTCTACAGACCGCAGCTCATTGCATGAGGCTTTAATGCAATCATTGTAGCACTGTCGCTCCAGCCTGGCCTTGTGTACATGTGTGTTGTATGCTTGTGTGTGTGTAAGTTTGTCTTCTTCTGTAACATAATCTAATATTAACTTTCTAAATTGATCACATTTATTACAGACATCAGTACGTGGTTCCATTAAACGATTGTGAGGTACACAACTACTCCACACAGACTTAAACAGAGTGAGACCAACATGAGGGACAACAGGAGTACAAGCATTACAACACTTAACGTACACATGGTAAACATTCAATTTGGACTCATTTGTCTTAAGGTATATCGGTGGCTGGTTGTCACGGCCATGAGGAGCAGCTGGCATGGGGAGTCCATTGTCACTGGCATAGGTGTTGAGAAATTTGACTATATTCTCAATAACCTTGAAAGTAAAACAGTCTATAATTATGATTTATGTATGTAATACGAGTGCAATATTATTACAGATAGTTAAAATTACAATTTTGATATACTGATGTGAGCTAGGAAACTATTGACACATTAATAAAGGTTATTAGAAGTATTTTATATCACGTGATGAATGCCTAGAACCATGTATTTTTGCGCGGTGACATTGTAAGATCACTTCACACCATGTTTGTTTACATCAATGCAAGAGTGAAATCGGCCTGCAGCTACCACAGTGGCATTACCAGTAAGTTACTCACCTCAAAGGGATAAGTGTTATGGGGCTTTTTGCCCTTCAAACCATGAAGGCGTGGAACCAATCCATTGTCTTTAAAGTGTTTCTTTAAATTTTTGAAACTTTTGGAACCTGAAAAACAAACATAGTTTTCTATTGAAAAGAGAAAATATTAATTATGCATGTATTTTTTGTTGTATTTTCTTATAAAATGCATTTTACAACTTCATTTTCTATGGTACTGTATATCTACATGGCACTGTATATTATTATTTACAATAATTATAAGTGAATAGTTTACAGACTATATATGCAGCTACCACTGAAGTTTTCAAAACAAGGCACATTTTATACTGTACAAACTGCACCATATACAATGCATAGTGGTAACACATATTTTCTCTTCGCCCCTTTTCCATTATTTATATGAAATATATTTGCCTTAATGTTATTGTAGTACATACCATAGCATATTTTATAAAATAATAATAAACTAACAATAAAACATGAAGAGTCTTACCAATATCATGAATGTATCTCCAAGCAGTTTCACACACAACTTGACCTTGAAACACATAACTAAACCTCTGACACACTCTCTTTCCCTTCCTTGTTCCCTCGCTAGAGTACTCCATTTGTTCTAATTTCGATAGTATGAGTATTTCTTTTTCTTCTCGGGTAAATTCTGCGATGTTAAGTCGATAGTCTTCGATAACATTAGGGTTGGGGAAAAGGGAAAAAACATATTCTTGAACAACCACATTCTAGAATCGCTGCTGTCGAATCAGTGTCTCGTTCTTGGTGGTTTTCTGGTTGGTTTTCGTCGTCCTCTTCCTCTTGCATTCCAGGGTGGTATTCTATGTACTCTTGTACGATATGTCTTAGATGTTCTTCTTGGTCTGTATCTTCTGTTTCGGTGTTTTTCATCTTCGCTATCACTCTCTGGCTGGCTCACACTGAGTTGGCTAATTTGACTTTCGTTTTCGTCACCATAAACTTCAGTTGCAAGGTCTTGCATGACTTCCCTGAGCTACGGATCAATACCCAAGTCAAGTGAGAAACTCTCCATGTCGATGTAAAATCAATAATAAGTATAAAATACGACATAACAACAAGAGACGTGCGAGCAAAATGTTCACTTCAGAAACAAATGTAACCAAAGACAATCGTTCATTTTATAGTACCTCTGTTTAATCGCAAAATTTTGCACAAAATACGATCTCGATTTCATGGACTGAATTACAAGTGAAAGACAACTATATAACTGATGTATACATGAAAATAAAAGCCACAATTTACCGTTATATTTGGACAGAATTCGACATAAATCCAAACTACCAAAAGACGCTCGCCAGTTTTGCCGCCATTTTGCCGTGTTGTTTTCGAATGCAAATTAGATGAAATACGTCATATGTCGTCCGGGCCCTTTTCGCGCGACGCGGCCCATATTATTTACATAGTATGGAAGAAGGTAGGATTTTCCAGTGCCGTTTCACTTCCGCTAGTGTCACAGTGTCACAGGGATTTTGAGAATGAGAAGGTTCAACGGATAGTTCGTTTCACTTCCGCTAGTGTCATAGTGTCACAGGGATTTTGAGAATGAGAAGGTTCAACGGATAGTTCGTTTCACTTCCGCTAGTGTCACAGTGTCCAGGGATTTTGAGAATGAGAAGGTTCAACGGATAGTTCGTATCACTTCCGCTAGTGTCACAGTGTCACAGGGATTTTGAGAATGAGAAGGTTCAACGGATAGTTCGTTACACTTCCGCTAGTGTCACAGTGTCACAGGGATTTTGAGAATGAGAAGGTTCAACGGATAGTTTCGTTTCACTTACGCTAGTGTCACAGTGTCACAGGGATTTTGAGAATGAGAAGGTTCAACGGATAGTTTCGTTTCACTTCCGCTAGTGTCACAGTGTCCAGGGATTTTGAGAATGAGAAGGTTCAACGGATAGTTCGTTTCACTTCCGCTAGTGTCACAGTGTCACAGGGATTTTGAGAATATAGAGAAGGTTCAATGGATAGTTCGTTTCACTTCCGCTAGTGTCACAGTGTCACAGGGATTTTGAGAAAGAGAAGGTTCAAAGGATAGTTTTGTTTCACTTCAGCTAGTGTCACAGTGTCACAGGGATTTTGAGAATGAGAAGGTTCAACGGATAGTTCGTTTCACTTCCGCTAGTGTCACAGTGTCACAGGGATATTGAGAATATAGCTAGAGAAGATTCAATGGATAGTTCGTTTCACTTCCGCTAGTGTCACAGTGTCACAGAGATTTTTGAGAAATAGAAGGTTTAATGGATAGTTTTCGTCACTTCCGCTAGTGTCACAGGGATTTTGAGAAAAAAAGAGCTACAACGATCTATGGTTGGTTTCAACTCGAAAGTCACTTTTCAATGGCCTCGAAAGTCACTTTTCAATGAGAGTAACGTTGACTATATTAGCAGCTGGGAATTTCGGAAACGCTGACCGATAAAATCGCGGGCGTAAGCAAAAAACGGCGCGAATGTGTTTACATTCGACAGCATTCGAAAGTGAGGATGACGATGTTCAAAATTTATGCTTTGAAATACATTGAAATCGAATTATTTTGATCTTTATTCGAATTCCAAGGACATTTGGTTTGGCTTCAGCAAACATGAAGTGGACTTTTCATTGCGATAGCAGCAGCGCCCCGCAGTGCAATCACTGCAAAGACTTACACTACGTAGTAATTCTATCTAGTTATTACATACAATATCAATTGCTGAGCGGGACACGAACAACCATACGTAATAAAACCCTGTGGGAAAAAATATGGAAACGTGTTCTCCAACCCATGCTGCAGCAATGCTTCTGGAGGTTAAAAGCTCTATACAAAACACTCGGACGTGGAGACTTAGTCGTCACCTCCGACAATTTGACAAGCAGTGTCTTATTAGAAAAACATACAATATTTTTTACACAAACAACAACAACAAAAAAAATGATAAACCATCTAGGGATGGGTGCTGGCCTAGAATGCTGACCGTGTGCTATACTCGCTCTGATATACGTATACCATCATGCACTTGGTCACACACCGTGATGCTCACGTGCCGCCAAAATATTAATTTCTGTGTACTTCATTGCATTCGCACGCCAGAAATGTAAACATTTTCGTCATTGAATTTTCTCATCGACTCCAGCTGAGAACACATGGTCTTGGCTTGGGTTACGTGCCAGGTACATCGTGTACGTCTCAAAATCAAAAATCAGAATCATCAAGCAAGATTACATCAATTACTTGTTGATCCAATACCTCTAAACTTCAAGACTCTTCTGATTTCCGAACGTATTTCGACTTCCAAGTGCCTTTTATGTCGTTTTTACACAAGATGAAGGGGATTCTACTACCTCCTTTCAAGGAGCTGAATATTTGAATAAGCTGAATATCGCTCACACCGTGATGCTCACGTGCCGCCAAAAATATTAATTTCTGTGTACTTCATTGCATTCGCACGCCAGAAATGTAACAATTTTGTCTTCACTACTCATCAACGACACAATTGTTCAGGAACAACCTGTTTATTGTGGATATGCAGCCAGCGCCCCGCAGTGCAATCACTGCAAAGACCTAGAAGCCAAAGTTCGGGCTTGACGTACACGATGAACTACCCGGATTGGAGATGTTTCGAGACTTCTAGCTTTTTAGGACAATTCAATCTTCTATGTACAATGTTTTTGGAAGATGCAGATTTCCATCTCCCGTGTCTCTGGATGATGCGATCATTTATACCAGAATTAGCCGCTAGGGTGGCTCCGCCAGATCTGAGTGAGTGTGTACTGTAGCTGGAAGGATCTTCCACTATTCCGGTCAGGTCAACTTTTAGTTTCTCTCTAAATGTAGTGTAACTGATTTGGCGGTCTTCGTTGACCAAGCGATGGGCTTGACTTTGTTTCAGAAAGATCTGACCTAAATGCCTCTAAAGCAAGAAGAACGGCCTTAAGCTCCCTCCATGTAGAACTTCTTGTCTTCTCTTCATCCGACCAATTGCAATGAGAAACTTTATTAGTCCCATCTATGTCAAGGACCGCTCCACAGGCGTCACCAGACACACATGCGTCTGATAGACCACTTTGGAAAAGGATAGGATTTCCTGACCATAACTGTTTACAATTCAGATGTTTGGCATTGTCTCGCCAGAAACACAGCTCTCTTACAGTGGGTGGATCTAGTTTTTAAGATACTCATACCAAGATAGACACTTGTTAATTATACTATACGCCGATCTGGTCATTAAACGTACACTGTTGCCAACCGATATTTCCAAGGAAATGATTTGACCTACCACAGAGGCCAATACCTTCACGTGAATTGGATATTCGCGTCTATGATCAAGAATGTCGTTAAATAGACGTTATAAGTTTACAAATTCGCTTATCGGTTGCTCTGATAGACTTAACGCTAGTATTAATCACATATCTAACCAGGCAATCTCTTGTACCAGGTTCTCAATGAGATTTAAGCTCATTCACTACAAAACCACACTTTAACAAATCCGAATGAACTATAAGACTGAAAATTTTGGGCTTGACAGTTGATTTTTCCCCCCGCCTAGACCATCGTCCTAAATAAATTGCTATGGGGATTCCTTGACTACGCCATAATTTCGATAGGGGTTTTAACAACTTTGTAAAGATAAATGGCGCCGAACTGAGTCCGAACGGCAAAACGCAGAATCGAAAATATCTCTTGAAAGACTTATCAAATCCCAGGTAAAGGTGAGATACTTTGCCTATGTTCTACACAAATTTCTACATGATGATACGCTGACTTAGGGTCAAAATTGAACATAAAATAATCCCTATTTAAGAGCTGAATGATAGTCTTAATGTCTTCACATTTGAATTTCTGCTTATATATAAATTTGTTGACATGTCTAAGTCAATGATCAGACGTTTCTTGCCGGATGACTGTATTGAGACCGATAAGGGATTCACATTGTCGGGTATCTCAAACATTTCCTCAATACAATTATGAGTTAGAAAGCTCGTTTACGGCTTCATTAACAAACGTAGAGTGCTTACGGGCTGATATAAGTTATTTTTAGCTATAAAAAGGTGTTGGTAAGTCAACAAAAGGTATCTTAATATCCTTGTTCTAGAATATCGAGAATAAACTTTTGAAGCTCCGATAACTGTTCCAATGATCAATAAACTTCTTGAGCCTGGATCGAACTGAGATTACAGTAATTTCCTATCGACATTACAAACGTAATGGCAGATAAACATTCGGTTACAAACGTAAACGGCAGATAAACATTCGTTTACAAAACAACTGTCAGTACTATCCTATGTCAAATGAATCAGATTCTACTATCACTCTTCATATAGTCAATTCTTAGATTGTTAGTCCAGGACAATCCGACCTCCAGTGACGCTGGTTTTTCCGCAAGAGAAGCAATTTCCTGGCTTGTTGGCGAACTTCACGGTACTATGGGCATAAAGGAGTCTGACGGTTAAAACCACGACGGGGATTTGAGTGAGAGGAATTTGAATCTTCCGCGCTCTTGACGTTTCTTGGTAATTTACGCTTAGGAACTTCGCCAAAGCCTGCTTCTTTTGTGCTTTGGGCCCGCAAGCTCCAGATTTGTAGATTCTCTTCTCATCATCGGAATCTTCTGCCTAGTTCGTGTTTCTTGTATTCGTTGACGTTGGCCCAACCAAATTCCGACTTATCTGCCAAGAGAATTATATTTTTGCCGTTCGGACATTAGCTTATCACCTTTTTACAGCTCCTCTTTAGCTTAGCTTTGATCGTTCCATCTCAAGTTATTGTTTGGCGTCAGAAATGGTATCCATGACCTTAACGTTTGAATTTGAATTGATCCTCATTTGGCTTTTTTCTTGAACTTGTGAGGTCGTCGTACTTTAGCTTCTTGATTTCTTTCAAATGAGATTCTGAGGTTTCAGTGGAACTTCTTTTAATTCCGACACAGACCTATCCATCATGGTCTGCATGGAAGCCAACAACTGCTCGTTATTTTGCTGTATCAGTCTAGCTACGTCCACTTCAGTAATATCGACATGGTAAGGAGATCAATATTTCCTTACTTCACCACAAAAAAAAATGATAAACCATCTAGGATGGGGTGCTGGCCTAGAATGCTGACCGTGTGCCTATAGCTCGCTCTGATATACACGTATACCATCATGCACTTCGCTCACAACCGTGATGCTCAACGTGCCGCCAAAATTATTAATTTCTGTGTACTTCATTGCATTCGCACGCCAGAAATGTACCATTTTCGTCATTGAATTTTCCTCATCGACTCCAGCTGAAGAACACATGGTCTTGGCTTGGGTTACGTGCCAGGTACATCGTGTACGTCTCAAAAATCAAAAATCAGAATCATCAAGCAAGATTACATCAATTACTTGTTGATCCAATACCTCTAAACTTCAAAACTCTTCTGATTTCCGAACGTATTTCGACTTCCAAGTGCCTTTTATGTCGTTTTTACACACAAGATGAAGGGATTCTAATACCTCCTTTCACGGAGCTGAGTATTTTGTCAACTTTCTCCCTCCATAAAAATCGGGCATTGCTTTTGTCTGGAGAGACAATTAGGACTCCAGCTCTCTTCTGGCATGTGTCTGAGAGCTGTTGCAACTTATCAATGACATCATTTGTACCAAAAAGGCCAAACATCTTGGGCGATTTTGACATTAGTGGGAAAGCAATTAAGAACATCAATCACTTCTAGGTTTGGTGTAGCACAGGAATTTGTTTAGAGTACTATACATGTTATTCCCAGTTTCATGTTCTGTCCAAAAGTACCAATTGTATTGACTAGTTGCTGTAGAGTTGTTGGGATTTTGAGAGTACCAGAGAGAAAGTTGAGCAGGAGAACCATAAATTATAGTGCATGCATTACTACCTATTGGTCTTCCAAATATTTCAGATTGGCAAATGTGTGTGGGGGTAGTAACCATCAGTAACTCTTGTAAATCATTTCTTGTTACAGTAAATGTAGGTGTTCTGGCTGGGGTTAGGAGTAGTCCATTGATGGTTTGTGTAAATGGGTTGTGCAGTCAGACGGTGTGTGTTATGTGTTTGTAGTACCCAGTTGATTGTTGTTTGAAGCTGCGGCAGCCGCCTGGTTGTGCTCTATTGGTGGCTTTGATGTGCGCATGAAGGTCCTCCTGGCCGTGGTGAAAGTTGGCGGACCTGAAGGTAATGAGGCTTTATTTCTGACATGACATTTCTTTGGTAGTTAGGTGGAAGTAATGGTGGTAAAGATGAAATGTGTGTGAATTTAGGATCATCACACGATTATTCTGTATTTCTTGGGGATTATGAATATTTGGAATGTTGGGAGGTGCTGTTGTTCAGTGTCTTCTGATTCACTTTCCTTCATCTGTTTCATGAGGTGTCACATTCACTTCATGGCATCGGGAAATTTGATTATTGCATGCTTTGCAGTTGCACAACGTTGTTGCACTTTTTGTTTCAGGTTTTTCTTGCATACTGGACAGTAAGTGGCCTCATTTAGGCATATTTTGTTGAAACGAATTGTCAGCAGCCTTCAGAACGAGTCCATGTTTCTTTTGAATTTGTATTTGGCACTCCTCAAGTCACATCTACAATTGCGAGTCGGTTTAGTGTCTACCATTTAAACCAGAGGGAATTACAGTAATGGAATGGGATCATGGCCAAATACATCAGGTAATATACCATGCTTTGGTTCC
>JAUJYZ010001419.1:0-107679 GCA_033675265.1 Actinostola sp. cb2023 | reverse complement strand
AAGTTTGTTTTACCCTTCGACAGAGTTTCGAATCCCTGATCTTTGGCGTGTAAAACTGGAGCATTGCGCCCATGCAGGGCTCGTTCGTTGCTTATTTTGCGACTCCCATTACGCCTTATGCACAATTGCTGATTTTTCAGGGGGGGGAGATCAGGATACTAGAATCGTTTGACAGCGTACACAGCCTCGTTCTGATGTACATCAATTTTTCTAAATTGCTTAATTTCAAGGTTTAACACGTTCACTAAAAGAATATATTTATATAAGATAAGTGTAAAAGTCTTAGGACGAAATGACATGTCCTTGCGGAGTTATGAACGTTTTTAATTCTGAAAATACACCAGAACGAGGCTGTGTACACACGACATCAAAATCCCATACTAAAACCCTATAAATGTCATTTACGATATCTTCGCGGGATCTTTATCTAATACTTTTGAAATTTTCCAAAGATATTGATGACTAAATTGCTTATTCAGATGGCAGTGGTTATTTTTATGTCAAACGATCTCGAAAATCAGCACTTGTGCATAATAATGCCTTTTCTATCAGAATTGGCAACGTTTCTTACAAATATTTTTGCCGGTTTTTTTTTTTTCAGATATACAGACTCATACTCTGACGATGTACATGACTATGAGGATCCCATGTGATTCCCCGCCCACCAATACCTCCCCACAAGTCCCCCCTAAGAAGCGGTAGCTATGACGTAACACCACCTGATAATTCAAGACACACAGACTCCAGACGAGGAAGATGACTATGTAGAGGTGAGATTTCGCCGCTTGAAAAATACATCAATTGCGAAACAACAACATGAACATGTCGAACGTTCTTTCTAACTCTTTTTTTAGAGTCGTTTTCGTACGAGTGGGAAGTAGTTTACGTACGGTTCGGTGCTATGCGGTGACCGTGCCATATCCAAGCATTCTGATTGGTTTGAGCGATTGACTTTGCGCGCTGTGATTGGTTGAGTAGATGTTCTATCGATTCCGTTACCGTGACCGCAACTCCGTGCCGTAGGTTTTTCCCACTCATACGAAAACGACTCTAAATCTTTTTTAACGTTCTTTTAACAAGAAGCTGTTAAAATGTCAGCATGAGAGCGAAACTATCGGGCAGGGAGCTAGAAATTAAAATGATTTTAAAATTAAAAGTGTGTAGTTTTTATTCTGTTTTTGCAACAACAAAAAATCGTTTTAATCTTCCATTCGAACGATTCGATCGACCTTGTTGGTTTTTTCCAGTTCTTTGCCGATAGCCTCGCTCTCATGCTTAGCCTGATTTTCGGACGGTCAGCGGTCTGCCCGCTAGACTCCTACCACTCATTTTTCTCCACCCAGCCTCCATGATGCTCAAGGTTTTTAGTGAAGAGGAATCAGACGGAGATACGTTTATAGGTGAGTTTTTATAATGACTGGTACTGAAGTAGTAGTATAGGTATACCACCCAATCCACCATGCAAAAAAAAGATGGCGGCTGGACATACCACCAATCCTTTGCGAACCTAGATCAGTAACTACACGCAGACAGACACGTTTCCAACAGGTAAAGCTGGTAGCAGCTTCATACTTTCAATTTTGATGTTCTCAAAGTCTCTGTTGCGACGTTTTTACAATGAGGTAGAGGGTTGTTGTTTTTGCGCGCAAAGGATTGTGGTAAAATATACTTGCCCGCCATCTTTTTCAGTAATGTAGATTGTTGTACTTTGCTTTAAACATCTTTCATCTGTATTATTTTATTATAGGTGACAATGGAAGTTTTGAGGGTAGGTAACCATAGTTATATTATTTTTATTTTTATGTTATTATTATTTTTATATATATATTTTTTACACACTGTAAGCGATGGAACAAGAAGTCTTGTTTGTGTTTTTCTTCTATAAAAGAGCACTGGGGGGGGGGGGGAAAAGCATTGGTCCGTTAGCACTTGACTTTTCAACTGAATAATCCGTAGTAATACGGCTGTGTATTTTTACGAGTCAATTTGGTATAAAGGCGAGCCAAAATACATGACGAATAAAAATGCATACAGCTTATTTGATGGTTTGACAGATAATACGCGCGGACATTTTATACGAGTTTGCGTAGTAATGAGTAAAATGTTCGCAAGTATACTCTGTCAAACCGTATCAAATAAGGGGTTTATTATTCCACAGTTGATTTTGGTTTCTTTTGTTTTCCTGAAGTTTTTGAGCCATTTTTGCTATGTTTTCGTGCGCGCGCGAGCTACTGGTAATGGCGCTGGCACATTTTGCGTGTTCTCTTGTCCCTTATATGGTAAAATGACGCAACGAGTGGAATAATAAATGACTTTTACTTGTATTATGTTTGGTATTTAGAGCCTTTATACAAGTCTACACATCCAGGACTCTTAAGCGAGACAGAACATTAAGTAGCAATCAAGTAAGATACAAGTAAGCAGCAATCTTATAGTCCTACGTTATTTAAAGTATAGCTGTAGTAGGAAGTATGTATTCGTGAATTAAGTCAGCAGTGAAGTTAGAACAGGGTGTCACCCCTTTTTTCCAGTAATACTTTGGTGTGAAACAGCAATCTTAGTCCAACGTTATTTAAAGTATAGTTGTAGTAGGAAGTATGTATTCGTCAGTTAAGTCAGCAGTGAAGATAGAACATGGTGTCACCCCTTTTTTTTCAGTCATACTTGGGTGTGAAACAGCAATCTTAGTCCTACGTTATTTAAAGTATAGTTGTAGTAGGAAGTATGTATTCGTCAGTTAAGTCAGCAGTGAAGTTAGAGCAGGGTGTCACTCCTTTTTTTCCAGTCATACTTGGGTGTGAAACAGCAATGTTAGTCCTACGTTATTTAAAGTATGGTTGTAGTAGGAAGTATGTATTCGTCAGTTAAGTCAGCAGTGAAGTTAGAGCAGGGTGTCACTCCTTTTTTTCCAGTCATACTTTGGTGTGAAACAGCAATCTTAGTCCTATGTTATTGAAAGTATGGTTGTAGTAGGAAGTATGTATTCGTCAGTTAAGTCAGCAGTGAAGTTAGAACAGGGTGTCACCCCTTTTTTCCAGTCATACTTGGGTGTGAAACAGCAATCTTAATGTCCTACGTTATTTAAAGTATGGTTGTAGTAGGAAGTATGTATTCGTCAGTTAAGTCAGCAGTGAAGTTAGAACAGGGTGTCACCGCTTTTTTCAGTCATACTTGGGTGTGAAATAGCAATCTTAGTCCTGCGTTATTTAAAGTATGGTTGTAGTAGTAGTAAGTATGTATTCGTCAGTTAAGTCAGCAGTGAAGTTAGAACAGGGTGTCACCCCTTTTTTCCAGTCATACTTGGGTGTGAAACAGCAATGTTAGTCCTACGTTATTTAAAGTATGGTTATAGTAGGAAGTATGTATTTGTCAGTTAAGTCAGCAGTGAAGTTAGAACAGGGTGTCACCCCTTTTTTCCAGTCATACTTGGGTGTGAAACAGCAATCTTAGTCGTACGTTTTTTAGAAGTATGGTTGTGGTAGGAAGTATGTATTCGTCAGTTAAGTCAGCAGAGAAGTTAGAACAGGGTGTCACCCCTTTTTTCCAGTCATACTTGGGTGTGAAACAGCAAACTTAATCCTACGTTATTTAAAGTATGGTTGTAGTAGGAAGTATGTATTCGTCAGTTAAGTCAGCAGTGAAGTTAGAACAGGGTGTCACCCCTTTTTTCAGTCATACTTGGGTGTGAAATAGCAATCTTAGTCCTGCGTTATTTAAAGTATGGTTGTAGTAGGAAGTATGTATTCGTCAGTTAAGTCAGCAGTGAAGTTAGAACAGGGTGTCATCCCTTTTTTCAGTCATACTTGCGTGTGAAACAGCAATCTTAATCCTACGTTATTTAAAGTATGGTTGTAGTAGGAAGTATGTATTGGTCAGTTAAGTCAGCAGTGAAGTTAGAACAGGGTGTCACCCCTTTTTTCCAGTCATACTTGCGTGTGAAACAGCAATCTTAGTCCTACGTTATTTAAAGTATAGTTGTAGTAGGAAGTATATATTCGTCAGTTAAGTCAGCAGTGAAGTTAGAACAGGATGTCACCCCTTTTTTCCAGTCATACTTGGGTGTGAAACAGCAATGTTAGTCCTACGTTATTTAAAGTATGGTTGTAGTAGGAAGTATGTATTCGTCAGTTAAGTCAGCAGTGAAGTTAGAACAGGGTGTCACCCCTTTTTTCCAGTCATACTTTGGTGTGAAACAGCAATGTTAGTCCTACGTTATTTAAAGTATAGTTGTAGTAGGAAGTATGTATTCGTGAATTAAGTCAGCAGTGAAGTTAGAACAGGGTGTCACCCCTTTTTTCCAGTCATACTTGGGTGTGAAACAGCAATCTTAGTCCTACGTTATTTAAAGTATAGTTGTAGTAGGAAGTATGTATTCGTCAGTTAAGTCAGCAGTGAAGATAGAACATGGTGTCACCCCTTTTTTTCCAGTCATACTTGGGTGTGAAACAGCAATCTTAGTCCTACGTTATTTAAAGTATAGTTGTAGTAGGAAGTATATATTCGTCAGTTGAGTCAGCAGTGAAGTTAGAACATGGTGTCACCCCTTTATTCCAGTCATACTTTGGTGTGAAACAGCAATCTTAGTCCTACGTTATTTAAAGTATGGTTGTAGTAGGAAGTATGTATTCGTCAGTTAAGTCAGCAGTGAAGTTAGAGCAGGGTGTCACTCCTTTTTTTCCAGTCATACTTGGGTGTGAAACAGCAATGTTAGTCCTACGTTATTTAAAGTATGGTTGTAGTAGGAAGTATGTATTCGTCAGTTAAGTCAGCAGTGAAGTTAGAGCAGGGTGTCACTCCTTTTTTTCCAGTCATACTTTGGTGTGAAACAGCAATCTTAGTCCTATGTTATTGAAAGTATGGTTGTAGTAGGAAGTATGTATTCGTCAGTTAAGTCAGCAGTGAAGTTAGAACAGGGTGTCACCCCTTTTTTCCAGTCATACTTGGGTGTGAAACAGCAATCTTAATGTCCTACGTTATTTAAAGTATGGTTGTAGTAGGAAGTATGTATTCGTCAGTTAAGTCAGCAGTGAAGTTAGAACATGGTGTCACCCCTTTTTTCCAGTCATACTTTGGTGTGAAACAGCAATCTTAGTCCTACGTTATTTAAAGCATAGTTGTAGTAGAAAGTATGTATTCGTCATTTAAGTCAGCAGTGAAGGTTGAACAGGGTGTCACCCTTTTTTCCAGTCATACTTGGGTGTGAAACAGCAATCTTAGTCCTACGTTATTTAAAGTATGGTTGTAGTAGGAAGTATGTATTCGTCAGTTAAGTCAGCAGTGAAGTTAGAACAGGGTGTCACCCCTTTTTTCCAGTCATACTTTGGTGTGAAACAGCAATGTTAGTCCTACGTTATTTAAAGTATAGTTGTAGTAGGAAGTATGTATTCGTGAATTAAGTCAGCAGTGAAGTTAGAACAGGGTGTCACCCCTTTTTTCCAGTCATACTTGGGTGTGAAACAGCAATCTTAGTCCTACGTTATTTAAAGTATAGTTGTAGTAGGAAGTATGTATTCGTCAGTTAAGTCAGCAGTGAAGATAGAACATGGTGTCACCCCTTTTTTTTCAGTCATACTTGGGTGTGAAACAGCAATCTTAGTCCTACGTTATTTAAAGTATAGTTGTAGTAGGAAGTATATATTCGTCAGTTAAGTCAGCAGTGAAGTTAGAACATGGTGTCACCCCTTTATTCCAGTCATACTTTGGTGTGAAACAGCAATTTTAGTCCTAGGTTATTTAAAGTATGGTTGTAGTAGGAAGTATGTATTCGTCAGTTAAGTCAGCAGTGAAGTTAGAGCAGGGTGTCACTCCTTTTTTTCCAGTCATACTTGGGTGTGAAACAGCAATGTTAGTCCTACGTTATTTAAAGTATGGTTGTAGTAGGAAGTATGTATTCGTCAGTTAAGTCAGCAGTGAAGTTAGAGCAGGGTGTCACTCCTTTTTTTCCAGTCATACTTTGGTGTGAAACAGCAATCTTAGTCCTATGTTATTGAAAGTATGGTTGTAGTAGGAAGTATGTATTCGTCAGTTAAGTCAGCAGTGAAGTTAGAACAGGGTGTCACCCCTTTTTTCCAGTCATACTTGGGTGTGAAACAGCAATCTTAATGTCCTACGTTATTTAAAGTATGGTTGTAGTAGGAAGTATGTATTCGTCAGTTAAGTCAGCAGTGAAGTTAGAACATGGTGTCACCCCTTTTTTCCAGTCATACTTTGGTGTGAAACAGCAATCTTAGTCCTACGTTATTTAAAGCATAGTTGTAGTAGGAAGTATGTATTCGTCATTTAAGTCAGCAGTGAAGGTTGAACAGGGTGTCACCCTTTTTTTCCAGTCATACTTTGGTGTGAAACAGCAATCTTAGTCCTACGTTATTTAAAGTATGGTTGTAGTAGGAAGTATGTATTCGTCAGTTAAGTCAGCAGTGAAGTTAGAACAGGGTGTCACCCCCTTTTTTCCAGTCATACTTGGGTGTGAAACAGCAATCTTAGTCCTACGTTATTTAAAGTATAGTTGTAGTAGGAAGTATATATTTGTCAGTTAAGTCAGCAGTGAAGTTAGAACATGGTGTCTCCCTATTTTTTCCAGTCATACGTGGGTGTGAAACAGCAATCTTAGTCCTACGTTATTTAAAGTATGGTTGTAGTAGGAAGTATGTATTCGTCAGTTATGTCAGCAGTGAAGTTAGAACAGGGTGTCACCCCTTTTTTCCAGTCATACTTTGGTGTGAAACAGCAATCTTAGTCCTACGTTATTTAAAGTATAGTTGTAGTAGGAAGTATATATTTGTCAGTTAAGTCAGCAGTGAAGTTAGAACATGGTGTCTCCCTATTTTTTCCAGTCATACGTGGGTGTGAAACAGCAATCTTAGTCCTACGTTTTTTAAAGTATGGTTGTAGTAGGAAGTATGTATTCGTCAGTTAAGTCAGCAGTGAAGTTAGAACACGGTGTCACCCCTTTTTTCCAGTCATACTTTGGTGTGAAACAGCAATCTTAGTCCTACGTTATTTAAATATAGTTGTAGTAGGAAGTATGTATTCGTCAGTTAAGTCAGCAGTGAAGGTTGAACAGGGTGTTACCCCTTTTTTCCAGTCATACTTGGGTGTGAAACAGCAATCTTAGTCCTACGTTATTTAAAGTATAGTTGTAGTAGGAAGTATGTATTCGTCAGTTAAGTCAGCAGTGAAGTTAGAACATGGTGTCACCCCTTTTTTTCCAGTCATACTTGGGTGTGAAACAGCAATCTTAGTCCTACGTTATTTAAAGTATAGTTGTAGTAGGAAGTATGTATTCGTCAGTTAAGTCAGCAGTGAAGTTAGAACAGGGTGTCACCCCTTTTTTCCAGTCATACTTGGGTGTGAAACAGCAATCTTAGTCCTATGTTATTTAAAGTATAGTTGTAGTAGGAAGTATGTATTCGTCAGTTAAGTCAGCAGTGAAGTTAGAACATGCATGGTGTCACCCCTTTTTTCCAGTCATACTTGGGTGTGAAACAGCAATCTTAGTCCTACGTTATTTAATCTTTTCATTAATGACATACCTAATTTGTTCCCTTCCATATGTAATCCGGTGAAACTTGGTGATACTAAATTAAACTGTCTTGTATACGCTGATGATTTAGTACTCTTATCGGAGTCAGAGTCAGGTTTAAAAGGCTGTCTTCAGAAACTTGAATTACATACTCGGAAATGGCAGTTAAAAGTAAATTTGAAAAAATCTAAGATTTTGATTTTTGGTACGCAGACCCAAAGACGGCTGTATTTCACGTGTAAGTGTTTTTTTGTGAACTCTCATCAACTGGGTTGTGTAGACGAGTACACATATCTTGGGATAATTTTACATTTTTGCGGGAATTTTAAAATTGCCCTGAAAACACTATCCAATAAGGCATTACGAGCATACACTGGGTTATTGAAGAGAATGTCCAATGTGGACAATGTGCCAGTTAAAATATTACTAAAACGTTTTTCCTCAGTACGTAGTTGTCCCAGTGTTTGAAATCTGGGGTGCGTGTACTTACTAGGGAACATTTCTTGTTTTGAAATATTTAAAGGGGGACTAGTACGTAAATCGTTCAAAATTTGATTTAGCTGAAACTTCACTGAAATAATCTCAAAGACACATACAATCACTGGTTAATTTTTTTCTCAAAAATTCCAATGGGAAGTATTACATTTTAATGAATCTTTAGAGGTGTCAGTGACGTCACTTACTCAACCCAAACAATCATCACGGCTTCGCTCCATACATTTCTTCATGTTTAATGTCTTGAATTATTTTATTTCTATGAAGCTAAACGTTTGTGTGAAGGAGTTTTCTTACCCTATATGTGCTTAGGATTGATTGTTTGACTAGTTTTCTTCAGTGCAGAGCTGTGATCTGAACAAACCGTTCAGATATTTTGATCACAAAATACAAAGAAATGTATGGAGCTGAGTTTGGGTTGAGTAAGTGACGTCACTGACACCTCTAAAGATTCATAAAAATGTATTACTTCCCATTGGAATTTTTGAGAAAAAAATTAACCAGTGATTGTATGGGTCTTTGAGATTATTTCAGTGAAGTTTCAGCTAAATCAAACTTTGAACGATTTACGTACTAGTCCCCCTTTAAGAAAAAATTATTTAAGGTTGTAAGTGATTTAGAAAGATTACAATTGAAATTTTTCAAACGAATTTTCGATTGAAATTAAAAGCTACCAACTTGGCAGTTTGTGGTGAATTAGGTAGAATTCCCTTCATAGTACAAGTTTCTCTCCTGGTGGTGAAGGGTAGGTATAAAAGATATAGCCTCCTCCGCATGCAACCTCTTCTGGAATGTTTTTCTGGGATCCCTGTGCGAGGCCAAAGGCCGAGAGGGACTTGGCCCCCAGCAAGAAACCCATCTGATAGAGTTTTAGTAATTTAGAGTTGTCTGCGGAGGAGGCTATAAAAGATAGTTCTTACGATAACACTTTTGTTGGAAAAGCCGCGAGGACTTGTTTCCATCCTAACCATCAGGCTGTGTTATTTACGAATGATTTGTTAAATTGGTGTGAATTGAGGTCATCAGTAGACTTTAACATCCCACTTCAACAATTACCAAGTTTAGGCAAATATTTGAAAACCAAGTTATATAATATTTTTGCTAAATTTTGGAAGGACCAGATTCAACAAGGTCGTAATTGTGGTCAAGTTCGTACATTTTGTCAAGTGAAGACTAACTTTGGGCTTGAACGATACTCGACAGAAATAAGAAACGTCAGATATCGACAGGCTGTAACGCGATTATCAGCGCACAGACTACCGGTTGAATCTGGCCGCTATAGGAAGGCCATGATTGAGCACAGCCACGCCTTGCTAGTTTCTTGCTGTGTCTTTCTACTTACGATATACCAGTATAGGACTATGCCGCGCTGAAGACGACATACACAGCTACTTTAGCTCATACGACAATCATGTTTCATTTGGACTGTAACAAAGGATTGTGCGAAAATCAAATTACATTCGTTGCTCTCAGGGATTCCATTCAACTAATTAATTGTTTTCACAAAGTTGCAAAGTTCGCAACGCTGTATGGCCTCCTGATGTCATTGTTGCTATGGTAATATATATTCCAACTGATATACTTTATGGGTGAAGACCCCGGCGTGGGAACCGCAAAAACAACAAAAGTCAAAGACACTTACTTAGTTCAAGAATAAGGTTTATAGATTTCTGCGCGACCAATCGATCAGATTACTTTGTATTGTTGTATGACAGTGTTTCAATAGTTGATCGTAGAGGAGCGATTATCATAGAAAGTGCCTTGGTACATTACAATCCTATACGAGAATTTAAAGTGACCAAATGTACCACACTAAATGTAGATTATACTTTCAGTGCAACCGCAACTAGGTTTATGATCATATGTTGCGCCATGATTTTAAAAGGTCGATTTTACTGGTTTTGTTCAACAATGTGTGATGGAATGGTGACTCGTGTGAGCAGACAATTTGTGACGTAATAGCATTGTATGAGGAGCCAAGCTACTGGGAAGGAGACTGTTGAACCACGCGCAACGCGCTTACAAGCTTGGCTTGCTCACTCTGTCAACACCATGCAATCTTCTGAAGTCATCCCTCTCACTATTTTAACGACATTTGTACTGGCTCTCTGTACGTACAACCATATACCCCTATACAACACTGAATAGTATTAAATAGTTCTATGTCTATTGTTTCATCAGTGTTATTTATTAATCTCTGTACGTACAACCATATACCCCTATACAGCACTAAATAGTATTAAATAGTGCTAGCTATGTCTATTGTTTCATCAGTGCTATTTATTATTCTCTGTACGTACAACCATATACCCCTATACAACACTGAATAGTATTAAATAGTTCTATGTCTATTGTTTCATCAGTGTTATTTATTATTCTCTGTACGTACAACCATATACCCCTATACAGCACTAAATAGTATTAAATAGTTCTATGTCTATTGTTTCATCAGTGTTATTTATTAATCTCTGTACGTACAACCATATACCCCTATACAACACTAAATAGTATTAAATAGTGCTATGTCTATTGTTTCATCAGTGTTATTTATTATTCTCTGTACGTACAACCATATACCCCTATACAGCACTAAATAGTATTAAATAGTGCTATGTCTATTGTTTCATCAGTGTTATTTATTATTCTCTGTACGTACAACCATATACCCCTATACAACACTAAATAGTATTAAATAGTGCTATGTCTATTGTTATATCAGTGTTATTTATTATTCTCTGTACGTACAAACATATACCCCTATACAACACTAAATAGTATTAAATAGTGCTATGTCTATTGTTATATCAGTGTTATTTATTATTCTCTGTACGTACAAACATATACCCCTATACAACACTAAATAGTATTAAATAGTGCTATGTCTATTGTTATATCAGTGCTATTTATTATTCTCTGTACGTACAACCATATACCCCTATACAGCACTAAATAGTATTAAATAGTGCTATGTCTTACGTACAACCATATACCCCTATACAGCACTGAATAGTATTAAATAGTGCTATGTCTATTGTTTCATCAGTGTTATTTATTATTATCTGTACGTACAACCATATACCCCTATACAACACAGTGCTATTTATTATTTAGTGCTAATTAAATAGTCCGTGAAACAGAAACTATTAGTTAATGTGTCAAATGATATGGAATAATACTAAATGTGTATCATGTTTCTGAAAACCACTGTTCCACAGAAAGACATTGTTGACACTCTACCCCATAGTGCCAGAAAACAATACCCTATACCTCGACACATTACTTCGTTACATTGTTGACACTCTACCCCAGACCTGAGTGCTCGACAACAATACCCTATACCTCGACACATTACTTCGTTACATTGTTGACACTCTACCCCAGACCTGAGTGCTCGAAAACAATACCCTATACCTCGACACATTACTTCGTTACATTGTTGACACTCTACCCCAGACCTGAGTAGCTCGAAAACAATACCCTATACCTCGACACATTACTTCGTTACATTGTTGACACTCTACCCCAGACCTGAGTAGCTCGAAAACAATACCCTATACCTCGACACATTACTTCGTTACATTGTTGACACTCTACCCCAGACCTGAGTGCTCGAAAACAATACCCTAT
This sequence comes from Actinostola sp. cb2023, assembly GCA_033675265.1. NCBI lineage: Eukaryota > Metazoa > Cnidaria > Anthozoa > Actiniaria > Actinostolidae > Actinostola > Actinostola sp. cb2023. The sequence continues at coordinate 96,035 of JAUJYZ010001419.1, read as the reverse complement.
ACCTCGACACATTACTTCGTTACATTGTTGACACTCTACCCCAGACCTGAGTAGCTCGAAAACAATATCCTATACCTCGACACATTACTTCGTTACATTGTTGACACTCTACCCCAGACGTGAGTAGCTCGAAAACAATATCCTATACCTCGACACATTACTTCGTTACATTGTTGACACTCTACCCCAGACCTGAGTGCTCGAAAACAATACCCTATACCTCGACACATTACTTCGTTACATTGTTGACACTCTACCCCAGACCTGAGTGCTCGAAAACAATACCCTATACCTCGACACATTACTTCGTTACATTGTTGACACTCTACCCCAGACCTGAGTAGCTCGAAAACAATACCCTATACCTCGACACATTACTTCGTTACATTGTTGACACTCTACCCCAGACCTGAGTAGCTCGAAAACAATACCCTATACCTCGACACATTACTTCGTTACATTGTTGACACTCTACCCCAGACCTGAGTGCTCGAAAACAATACCCTATACCTCGACACATTACTTCGTTACATTGTTGACACTCTACCCCAGACCTGAGTGCTCGAAAACAATACCCTATACCTCGACACATTACTTCGTTTCATTGTTGACACTCTACCCCAGACGTGAGTAGCTCGAAAACAATATCCTATACCTCGACACATTACTTCGTTACATTCTTGACACTCTACCCCAGACCTGAGTGCTCGAAAACAATACCCTATACCTCGACACATTACTTCGTTACATTGTTGACACTCTACCCCAGACCTGAGTGCTCGAAAACAATACCCTATACCCCGACACATTACTTCGTTACTCTCAGTTGGTTTTCACAAAGTTGCAAAGTTCGCAACGGTGTATGACTTTCTGATGTTTTTGTTCGTTGCTATGATACTGATAAATATCCTGCTGACATACTTCTCGCAAGTTCGTGGAAGCGCAATTCTACTAAAGCTAAACAGATGCAGAATGGCGGAACTTAATGTGTTCGTTCGAGACTTGGAGAAGGAATTAACGTGTTCTATTTGTAATGACATATTTACAGAGCCCAAAACACTTCAGTGTCTTCACAGTTTCTGCTTTGATTGCATCGCAAAGTGGAACGAAACGTGCAGAAACCAAAGAAAGCGACTGACGTGTCCTACTTGTAGAGCTCCAGTTAACGTAGAAGGAGGTGATATCTCGAAGCTACCTTCTTCGTTCCACCTTGACTCACTGTTGCAGTTGTTTGACGTGGTGGGAAGAAAAGCCGAAGAACAGAACCAACGGGAACTGGCAGAATGTGTTTCCTGTGAAAACCATGTGATGTTAGTTGCATTTTGCTCTCAATGCGGAGGGATCGTTTGTGAGGATTGCGTCAACGCCCACAAAACCTTGAAAGCAATTCGCGATCATCAAGTCACGATGTTGACTGAGTTCAACCAAGAACATTTGAACAGTTACATCAACAATCAAGCGTTTTGTAAGGAGAAATTCCATGAGAAAAACAAGCTGGAATACTACTGTAAGACCTGCGTAAAATGCATTTGTCAGAAGTGTGCCGCGACAACTCACAGTACTCATGACAAGGTGAGCGTAGAAGAAGCAGCTGAAGATGCTAAGAAAGTTATTAGACGTGAAATGAATCGATTGAATCCGTTGAAGGAACAATACACGAAAGAATTAGAATTGTCCAGGCAAAACATGTCTAGATTTGAAAACGAAATTAACGCTGCCAAGAAGAAAGTTGACGATGTGACTGAAGCTCAAATGAAGATCTTACAAGATCATCACAACGCAACGATGAGAACGTTGGACGAAATGCTTCGTGAACACCAAACGACAAACGATGAAGAGCAAAGTGAACTGAACACTGGCATCCAACAGTTCGCTGAATTTCAACATCAGTGCCACACAATGGAAGAAAAAAACGTTACGCTTCAAATTCTAGAAAGCTATCGAACCCTTCAAGAGATATGCAAAACTTTGCTAGAAAGGAAATCGATCTTATCGACCAAGCCCGTTAAGCGTAACTTATGTGTAGATTACCAACTACCCATGAAATACGTACAAGAACTTGGCAAGATTGTGGAGAGCGTGACAGACCCGTCATGTTCCTCGATAGAATGTGTGAATGAAGTCAGATGTGGTTTTGTTAATCATTTTCGCATCGTGACAAGAAATGCAGAAGGACAAGTTTGCTGCACGAATAAAGGCTCCATTGATGCACAAATCAAAGATGTTGACGGCAATGAGGTGGAAAATGAAGTCACTGAAAGTGAAACTGGAAAGTACAACGTGACGTACAGAGCAGAGAAACCTTCACCGTACACAATTCTGGTGAGCATTGGAGGAAAAGTGATCAAGAACTCCCCGCATAAAGCACAGACAATCGACGTTAGAGCAAAGATTAAATCTGTGAGAGCCTTTGGAAGAGAAGCAGAACTAGCAAAGCTGTTTTACCCTATAAAAGTAACACCAAGTGGTAACGGAGAGTTACTGGCTATCACTGACATGAAGGGTAATCACAGCATTGTAATATTCACTGTTGATGGAAAGTACATGCGAGAATTTGGAGCTGAAGGAACAGGAGAAGTTCAACTGAGTGGTCCATTTGACCGTGTAGTTTTTAATGAAAACCGAATATTTGTTAGCGATAACCCAGATGGTGATGGTAGGATACAAGAATTTGACCTGGACGGTACTTACCTAAGAACTGTCTATGAGCAAAAAGGAGTTTTACTTTCAGAAATGTGCGCAACGAATCATAACTTTGCGTGTTTAGAAGTTACTCGTGATGCATTCAAAACCAATATAAAGTTGTTTACCAAAGAAACTGGACATTTTGTCAAAGGAATTGAAATCAACCCGCCTGTTATTCATCCTAAGTGGGTGTTTGGGTTTGCTTATCATAACGGTAAATATTTTATATCTTATTACGAAGACAACTGTATCTGCGTTTTTGATGACAACGGTTTTTTCTTGTACAAATTTGGAGAGAAGGGGAATAGAGACGGTGAGTTTGATGTTGTAGCTGGACTTGCTGTTTATGGTGCAGACATGATTCTTGTCTGTGATAGTAAAAACCACCGTGTTCAAGTGTTCACACACGAGGGTGATTTTATAAGTTCCTTTGGAAGCCGTGGTTCTCGTCTTGGTCAAATGAATAGACCTACTGATGTAGCTGTTACACCAGAGATGGTAAAGTCATTGTAGTGGAATACGGTGGTAAACGAGTACAGGTTTGGCAATAAATAGAAACGACTAGATTTACAGATACCATGGAGCAATCTCATAGAACAGTCTTCCCTCTGACATATACTGTATACTCTGTATATATGGTAAACGGGTACAGGTTTGGCAATGAATAGAAATGACTATATTTACAGATACCGTGGTGCAATCTCATAGAACAGTCTTCACTCTGACATATATTGTATACTCTCTATATATGGTAAACGTGTACAGGTTTGGCAATGAATAGAAACGACTAGATTTACAGATACCGTGGTGCAATCTCATAGAACAGTCTTCTCTCTGACATATACTGTATACTCTCTATATAGTAAACGTGTACAGGTTTGGCAATGAACAGAAACGACTAGATTTACAGATACCGTGGAACAATCTCATAGAACAGTCTTCTCTCTGACATATACTGTTTCCAAAAGGTCTGAACAGCAGTAAGTTGATACATATTTTGAAGAACAACACGAGACTTTTTAGTTTTTTAGACATGTTTCGGCAATGACGTTTGCCATCTTCAGTGATGAAGTACAGAAAGAATTGAATATTAAATACATAGTGGAATAATGGGTATTGTTAGATAAATAAACATTTAAACCATTAGGGATAAATTAACGTGACGTATTTGTCTGTTAAGAATTGGCTTTTCCCAATGGATATGCAAGGCTTCTTTAAGCTTCAGTTGGAATTTGGAATTAGCACGATCAATGATACTAAAAGAATCGCGAGAGCAGGCATTTTTGCAGTTAGCACTTGATTGTAAGTGCTTAAGAATGTGGGAATGTTTGGCAGCAGATTGGTGTTCATGAACACGCGTGGAAAAAATGGCGAGACGTTTCGCCGATGTAACTAGCATTACAGCTAGCACAGCTATATGACCCTCCCCAAATTAAACTCAAACTAGACGCTTTAATAAGCGCTCACTCGTGCCCTGGTGCGATTGAACACTGGGATGCATTGTAGCTTGAAAGATTTGTGTTCACAGTTTTTTTCACTTGCATTTGATATTTCCTAAGATTTTGATATGATTTTTTCAGATTTTTCAGATATGATTTTGAGTCCGCGGAACGAAAACGCTTGACATTTTTTAGAGTAGGTCTACCGCTAACGGCGTGTGCATTTGTATGCATGTGAGATAAGCGTATTAGACATACTTCCTTCAAATCGTTTTTTTCTCACGATCACAAGACGACATAACCTTCCCCGAACAAGGTTTGTGAAGAAAGAGGTCGACTGTCGATAAAACCTCATAGATCAGCTTTTAGTGGTCTCGTTCCCAATCCCACTCGATTGCCGATTGTGCTTAGTCATCATAGGTGTATTCACTGGCTTAAACATTTCTCTTTGCTTATTTAGATCTGAGATAACGATTATAGTTATCAACTCAGCGTTTGGTTACTTGTTCGGTGACTCGGTACTCGACAACATAATAGCGGCCAGCTACTTTACGTGAGTTTTAATTTGACGGCTGAACTTGCCCCTTAATTGACCTCCGGTGCCTCCTGATTGATTTGTGATTTGTAATCTCTCTTGTGGTCAGACTTCTTGTCTCCTTCCAAATCGCGACTATGACTAACAAAAAAAAATACGGTCTCCAATCTTAGACTCGTGCCCGGCCTTAGGCCTGGGCACGAGTAATTAAAAAATTGTGACCCTCCCCAAAGTGGCGCTTAAAAAATCGTGACCCTCCCCAAAGTGGCGCTTAAAAAATCGTGACCCTCCCCAAAGTGGCGCTTAAAAAATCGTGACCCTCCCCAAAGTGGCGCTTAAAAAATCGTGACCCTCCCCAAAGTGGCGCTTAAAAAATCGTGACCCTCCCCAAAGTGGCGCTTAAAAAATCGTGACCCTCCCCAAAGTGGCGCTTAAAAAATCGTGACCCTCCCCCCCAAACATAGCAGCCCTCCCCCACCCGGCACTTATTAATGACCGGTCCCTAAAGGAGCAGCACACTTCCATCTTCACAGTAATAACACACTAAGTAGACGTTAGCGGTTTGTTTATACGCACACTGTATATGCAAATTTTTAAGTTTTTTCTCAAGACGTCTAATAACGTTTCACAATGTGGAAAATAATATGAAAAAGGAACAATCAGCCATTTTATCATCTTTTTAAGATACATACATGCATCTTTCCAAATTCTCTTGAAGAGAAAAGTTTCCATCCGCTGTCGGGCATGTCACGCAACACAAAAGCTGTTCAAAAATAACATTGATTTTTTGGATTATTTTCGAAATATTCGTCCTTCCGATAGAACTAAAAGTAAATATAGCAAATGAACAGTTTCCCATAATTCAGCTGAGATCTGTTCAAATTTCCGATATATTATTGACAAATTTATGTCACGAGTTGACTCTGATACTTGCGTTACCGAGCGAAAATATTAGAGTAATTATGGAATAAAAACGGGACTCGTAGGGTGCGTGAAAGTAATTTGCCCAGAGATTTCTCTTTATGTACCATTAATACGGACGCACCGTTATTAATAGTGACGCACCGTTAATACTGACGCACCATTAATACGGACGCACCATTATTACTGACGCACCGTTAATACTGACGCACCATTAATACTGACGCACCGTTAATACTGACGCACCATTATTACTGACGCACCGTTAATACTGACGCACCATTAATACTGACGCACCATTAATACTGACGCACCATTAATACTGACGCACCATTAATACTGACGCACCGTTAATACTGACGCACCATTAATACTGACGCACCATTAATACTGACGCACCATTAATACTGACCCACTATTAATACGGACGCACCATTATTACTGACGCACCATTAATACTGACGCACCACCATTAATACTGACGCACCATTAATTAATACTGACGCACCATTAATACGGACGCACCATTAATACGGACGCACCGTTAATACTGACGCACCATTAATACTGACGCACCATTAATACTGACGCACCATTAATACTGACGCACCATTAATACTGACGCACCATTAATACTGACACACCATTAATACTGACGCACCATTAATACTGACGCACCGTTAATACTGACACACCATTAATACTGACGCACCGTTATTAATACTGACGCACCGTTAATACTGACACACCATTAATACTGACGCACCGTTAATACTGACACACCATTAATACTGACGCACCATTAATACTGACGCACCACCATTTAATACGGACGCACCATTAATACGGACGCACCGTTAATACTGACGCACCGTTAATACTGACGCACCGTTAATACGCACCGTTATTAATACTGACGCACCATTAATACTGACGCATTAATACTGACGCACCGTTAATACTGACGCACCATTAATACTGACACACCATTAATACTGACGCACCATTAATACTGACGCACCATTAATACTGACGCACCATTAATACTGACGCACCATTAATACTGACACACCATTAATACTGACGCACCATTAATACTGACGCACCATTAATACTGACGCACCATTAATACTGACGCACCGTTAATACTGACGCACCGTTAATACTGACGCACCATTAATACTGACGCACCGTTAATACTGACGCACCATTAATACTGACACCACCATTTAATACTGACGCACCATTAATACTGACGCCATTAATACTGACGCACCATTAATACTGACACACCATTAATACTGACACACCATTAATACTGACCATTAATACTGACGCACCATTAATACTGACGCACCGTTAATACTGACGACCACCGCACCATTAATACTGACGCACCATTAATACTGACGCACCATTAATACTGACGCACCATTAATACTGACACACCATTAATTACTGACGCACCATTAATACTGACGCACCATTAATACTGACGCACCATTATTAATACTGACACACCATTAATACTGACGCACCGTTAATACTGACGCACCATTAATACTGACGCACCATTAATACTGACACACCATTAATACTGACGCACCGTTATTTAATACTGACGCACCATTAATACTGACGCACCATTAATACTGACGCACCATAATACTGACGCACCTGACGCACCATTAATACTGACGCACGCACTGACGCACCATTACGCACTTACTGACGCACCATTAATACTGACGCACCGTTAATACTGACGCACCATTAATACTGACGCACCATTAATACTGACGCACCGTTAATACTGACGCACCATTAATACTGACGCACCATTAATACTGACGCACCATTAATACTGACGCACCACCATAATACTGACGCACCATTAATACTGACGCACCATTAATACTGACGCACCATTAATACTGACACACCATTAATACTGACATTACTGACGCACCATTAATACTGACGCACCGTTAATACTGACACACCATTAATACTGACGCACCATTAATACTGACGCACCATTAATACTGACGCACCATTAATACTGACGCACCATTAATACTGACGCACCATTAATACTGACGCACCATTAATACTGACGCACCATTAATACTGACGCACCATTAATACTGACACACCATTAATACTGACGCACCATTATTAATACTGACGCACCATTAATACTGACGCACCGTTAATACTGACGCACCATTAATACTGACGCACCATTAATACTGACACACCATTAATACTGACGCACCGTTATTAATACTGACGCACCGTTAATACTGACGCACCATTAATACTGACGCACCGTTATTAATACTGACGCACCATTAATACTGACGCACCATTAATACTGACGCACCATTAATACTGACGCACCATTAATACTGACGCACCATTAATACTGACGCACCATTAATACTGACGCACCATTAATACTGACGCACCATTAATACTGACGCACCATTAATACTGACGCACCATTAATACTGACGCACCATTAATACTGACGCACCATTAATACTGACGCACCATTAATACTGACGCACCATTAATACTGACGCACCATTAATACTGACGCACCATTAATACTGACGCACCATTAATACTGACGCACCATTAATACTGACGCACCATTAATACTGACGCACCATTAATACTGACGCACCATTAATACTGACGCACCATTAATACTGACGCACCATTAATACTGACGCACCATTAATACTGACGCACCATTAATACTGACGCACCATTAATACTGACGCACCATTAATACTGACGCACCATTAATACTGACGCACCATTAATACTGACGCACCATTAATACTGACGCACCATTAATACTGACGCACCATTAATACTGACGCACCATTAATACTGACGCACCATTATTAATACTGACGCACCATTAATACTGACGCACCATTAATACTGACGCACCATTAATACTGACGCACCATTAATACTGACGCACCATTATACTACTGACGCTGACGCACCGTTATTAATACTGACGCACCATTAATACTGACGCACCATTAATACTGACGCACCACCATTAATACTGACGCACCATTAATACTGACGCACCATTAATACTGCACCATTAATACTGACGCACCATTATACTGACGCAATACTGACGCACCACCATTAATACTGACGCACCATTAATACTGACGCACCATTAATACTGACGCACCATTAATACTGACGCACCATTAATACTGACTGACGCACCATTAATACTGACACACCATTAATACTGACGCACCATTAATACTGACGCACCATTAATACTGACGCACCATTAATACTGACGCACCATTAATACTGACGCACCATTAATACTAACGCACTGACGCACCATTAATACTGACGCACCATTAATACTGACGCACCGCACCATTATACTACGCACCATACTGACGCACCATTAATACTGACGCACCATTAATACTGACGCACCATTAATACTGACGCACCATTAATACTGACGCACCGTTATTAATACTGACGCACCATTAATACTGACGCACCATTAATACTGACGCACCATTAATACTGACGCACCATTAATACTGACGCACCATTAATACTGACGCACCATTAATACTGACGCACCATACTACGCACCATTAATACTGACGCACCGTTAATAATACTGACGCACCATTAATACTGACGCACCATTAATACTAACGCACCATTAATACTGACGCACCATTAATACTGACGCACCATTAATACTGACACCGTTATTAATACTGACGCACCATTAATACTGACGCACCATTAATACTGACGCACCATTAATACTGACGCACCGTTATTAATACTGACGCACCATTAATACTGACGCACCGTTATTAATACTGACTGACGCACCATTAATACTGACACACCATTAATACTGACCCACTATTAATACTAACGCACCATTAATACTGACGCACCATTAATACTGACCCACTATTAATACTGACGCACCATTAATACTGACGCACCGTTATTAATACTGACGCACCATTAATACTAACGCACCATTAATACTGACGCACCATTATTAATACTGACGCACCATTAATACTAACGCACCATTAATACTGACGCACCATTATTAATACTGACGCACCATTAATACTGACTTAATACTGACGCACCATTAATACTGACGCACCATTAATACTGACCCACTATTAATACTAACGCACCATTAATACTGACGCACCATTAGGACTGACGCACCATTATTAATACTGACGCACCGTTATGTGATATTTACTGCATGAGCGGCCGTGTTGTATCGGTAGATATAGATCCAAGCCGTAGGCGAGGATCTATATATCCGATACAACACGAACGCGAATGCTGTAAATGGCTTCTAAACCTCCACCCCAATTTACCTTCATTTGAAACAGTATTACACGAAATCTAAGCAACACAAGAAAATTACAGAACTTTCTTGAAAAGGTACTTTTGACGTCACTGTCATGCGCAGGATACACCTAAACTCATCCCAGATTGGAGAGAGCATTTTGTATTCGTAAGTAGGAAGCCGTAAGGATATTCTTAACTTGCTGTCGGTGCTATGCAAAGGTCAATGATACGAGTGGATACCTGTGGATACTGATGAATAAAACATTAGTGTTGTATCAGTGATACAGCATTAATGTTTTATTCATCAGTGTCTGTATCGGGGTATACAGATCCATGCATGTAACCGATTCAACCAACCTGGTTGGATCAATTGCTCATGAATTATTGATGAGGTTTAGAATAATACTGACGCACCATTAATACTGACACACCATTATTAATACTGACGCACCGTTATTAATACTGACGCACCGTTATTAATACTGACGCACCGTTATTAATACTGACGCACCGTACTCGGCTGGGCTGCCTGTGGCAGACGCCGAGTCTTAAAATGGGCTTTTTTCCGGTTAGAACGTGCAGTCCACCCCGGCCACAGGAAGTCCGACAGCAGCATGTCATTCGATTGGTCCAAAGTCGAAACCATGGCAACTATCACATGATGACCACGAGGTACGGTATCGGTTCTTCGCTCGGTTTGATCGTAGTTCAGTTTACTGCTGAGGTTTGAAAAAGATTGAAACGATGTATCTTGAAGTTCTTCGTCACCTACTTCTCCAAACGCTCACTATGCTTACAAACGTATACGCCGTTCGCGGTAGGCCTACTCTAAAAGATGTCAGTGAGCGATTTTGGACCAGGCCGTTCCGCGAACTCAAAGCAATCAAAGAGAAATCAAAGCAAACTATGACTGAGCAAATATGAGCAAAATATGATGGCTATAAATGGCAAACAAATGTTTCTCGTCGCTACCTTCCTGGGCGACTAAAAAAAAACCCCTGCTCGCAGGGTATTTTCGCAAGGGCACTACCATCTTGGAAGAACACGAAGCAAAGCACAGTAGTCAGTAACCAAGAGAATCATAGTACACGTAAAAATATCTTTAAACTCGTAAACATTGAGGTGAATATGATAAATTTAGTATTGTTTTGCCTTTTACTTGTTGTTAGTACAATGTATATGTATCGTACGTTCTGTCATCAACAGAAGCTGCCATATCGAATATATTTGATGATCATGATATAGTAGAGAAAGCTATGCAGTTATATGTAGATATTCATCATGATGATTCAATGACAATAAAGATGAGAAAAGACTGTAGATCTCGTTATGCGAAGTTTGTTTATTATAATCACAATCGTGTTACTATCATGGCGGTCGGCGACAAAAAATCACTCTTGTGAGGGAGGGGAGAGTCTAAAATTGGCACATTCACAGCCCGAGTTATACAGCCACTTTTTGGCGGCGCGACCACCGAAAAGCGGCTGTATTCGCAGACTAATCATCCGACGAGCGGAGTGAACGCTCATAGAGCGTCTAGTTAATACTAGTTCTTACTACTTCAATGTAGCGTATGTGTTTTAGAGTCAACGGCGTGTAATTTGACTCCGTTTCTTTGGTAGGTCGATTTTCTCTTAATTTTGCATCGAATGAAGCTTTTGAAGTCTGTGTAGTGTTCAGCAAGAGTTGTTCTTTCAGTGTATATAAACGCTCCCCAACGCTCCCCATTCCATGTCTCTCTTTTACCGAGATGAAAATTGTGTTTTGTAGTCTTTTGTAGTGCCGAAGTGACGCACAGAGCCGTGCATCCGCTTGACAGGCTCCCCAGACGGCGTTAGTTTATCAATTGAGCTGAAATTAAATTTAGACCCTATTTGAAGAATATGTGGGAATTTCCCTGTCATTCTAGTTGAGTTGTTATTTTTGGGCTATTTATTTGAGCTCAAACACAATTTGTTTTCATACCGTGATGTATTCACGGTAGTTTGACCTTGCGGGGTCATGTTGCTCGTCTGTCGTCGCGAACGTTAGTTTACATGCAAGTTTTATAGCTTTTTCGAATACCAGCTTTCAAATAGAACAAGAGTTCACCACAGTCGAGTTTGTGGACCCTACTAGCATACTTGGGTAAGTAGTAAGTGCAATAAGAAGACGAACAATACGGAGACAAAACTTTGCATTGTATGTACACTTCACTGCGTCAAGCTACAAATGACTCGTATATTCACCGTGTGTAAGGGGAGAGAGCGTTGCGTGACGACACTGAACACGGCTGCGAGGGAGACTATACTTTTTTTACACAAAGTTACAAAGTTCGCAACGGTGTGTGACCTTCAGATGTCATCGTTGCTATGGTAATAGATATTCAGTTGACATATCGACTTCTCGGAACTCTGTAGAAACACAATCCTACTAAAGCGAAACGACAGAAGAATGGCGGAATTTAATGTGTTCGTTCGAGACTTGGAGAAGGAATTAACGTGTTCTATTTGTGATGACATCTTTACAGAGCCAAAGACACTTCAGTGTCTTCACAGTTTCTGCTTTGATTGCATCGCAAAGTGGAACGAAACGTGCAGAAACCAAAGAAAGCGACTGACGTGTCCTACTTGTAGAGCTCCAGTTAACGTAGAAGGAGGTGATATCTCAAAGCTACCTTCTTCCTTCACCCTTATCTCACTGTTGCAACTGTTTGACGTGGTGGGAAGAAAAGCCGAAGAACAGAACCAACGGGAACTGCCTGAATGTGTTTCCTGTGCAAAGCATGTGATGTTAGTTGTATTTTGCTCTCAATGCGGAGGGATCATTTGTGAGGATTGCGTCGACGCCCACAAAACCTTGAAAATATTTCGCGATCATCAAGTCACGATGTTGTCTGAGTTCAACCAAGAACATTTGAACAGTTACATCAACAATCAAATGTTGTGTAAGGAGAAATTCCATGAGAAAAACAAGCTGGAATACTACTGTCAGCCTTGCTTGAAATGCATATGTCAGAAGTGTGCCGCAACAACTCACAGTAGTCACGATAAGGTGAGCGTAGAAGAAGCAGCTGAAGATGCTAAGCAAGTTATTAGACGTGACATGAATCGATTGAATCCGTTGAAGGAACAATACAAGAAAGAATTACAATTGTCCAAGCAAAACATTTCTAGATTTGAAAACGAAATTAACGCAGCAAAGAAGAAAGTTGACGATGAGAAAGAAGCTCAAATGAAGATCTTACAAGATCATCACAACGCAACGATGAGAATGTTGGACGAAATGCTTCGTGAACACCGAACGACAAACGATGAGGAGCAAAGTGAACTGAACACTGGCATCCAACAGTTCGCTGACTTTCAACATCAGTGTCACACAATGGAAGAAAAAAACGTTACCCTTCAAATTCTAGAAAGCTATCGAACCCTTCAAGAGATATGCAACACTTTGCTAGAAAGGAAATCGATCTTGTCGACCAAGCCCGTCAAGCGTAACTTATGTGTAGATTACCAACTACCCATGAAATACGTACAAGAACTTGGCAAGATTGTGGAGAGCGTGACAGACACGTCATATTGCTCGATAGAATGTCTTAATGAAGTCAGATGTGGTTTTCTTAATCAGTTTCGCATCGTGACAAGAAATTCAGAAGGACAAGTTTGCTCCACGAATAAAGGCTCCATCGATGCACAAATCAAAGATGTTGACGGCAACGAGGTGGAAAATGAAGTCACTGAAAGTGAAACTGGAAAATATAACGTCACGTACAGAGCAGAGAAACCTTCACCGTACACAATTCTGGTGAGCATTGGAGGAAAAGCAATCAAAAACTCACCGCAGAAAGCACAGACAATCGACGCTAGAGCAGAGCTCGAGATTAAACCTGTGAGAGTCTTTGGATTAGAAGCAGAAGCAAAGCTATTTGTACCTTTCAAAGCATCACTAAGTGATAACGGAGAGTTACTGGCTATCGCTGACGTGTCATGTAATCACAGCATTGTAATATTCACTGTTGATGGAAAGTACGTGCGAGAATTAGGAGCTGAAGGAACAGGAGACGGTGAACTGAGTGGTCCACGTGGTGTAGTTTTTAATGAAAACCGCATCTTTGTTAGCGATAACTCCCGGACAGATTATAATAATAATAATTATAATGGTAGAATACAAGAATTTGACCTGGACGGTACTTACCTAAGAACTGTTTACGAGCAAAAAGGAGTTTTACTTTTAGACATGTGCGCAACGAATCATAACTTTGCGTGTTTAGAGGTTACTCGTGGTGCAGTTAAAACCAATATAAAGTTGTTTGCCAAAGAAACTGGTCATTTTGTCAAAGGAATTGAAATCAACTCGCCTGTTATTCATCCTGAGTATGCGTATGGGTTTGCTTATCATAACGGTAAATATTTTATATCTTATTACAAAGACGACTGTATCTGCGTTTTTGATGAGAATGGTGTTTTCTCGTACAAATTTGGAGAGAACGGGATGAGAGACGGTGAGTTTGATGGTGCATCTGGACTTGCTGCTTATGGTGCAGACATGATTCTTGTCTGTGATGATAATAACGACCGTGTTCAAGTGTTCACACACGAGGGTGATTTTATAAGTTCCTTTGGAAGCCATGGTTCTCGTCTTGGTGAAATGAATGGACCTAGTGATGTAGCTGTTACACCAGATGGTAAAGTCCTTGTAGTGGAATACGGTGGTAAACGTGTACAGCTTTGGCAGTGAAAAAAATCCGGCTAGATTTACATATACCGTGGAACAATCTCATAGAACAGTCTTCCCTCTGACATATACTATATACTCTATATATATGGTAAACGTGTACAGGTTTGGCAATGAATAGAAACGACTAGATTTACAGATACCGTGGAGCAATCTCATAGAACAGTCTTCCCCCTGACATATACTGTATACTCTATATATATGGTAAACGTGTACAGGTTTGGCTATGAATAGAAACGACTAGATTTACAGATACCGTGGAGCAATCTCATAGAACGGTCTTCCCTCTGACATATACTCTTGAAAAGCCTTCAAAACTACAATCACCTGCTACGATAATCACAGCGCTCGTGTAAAAAAAACAAGATTATGTGACAAAAATGTAACTGCACAGGGAGCCCAAGCTCATTATCTGTGAAGACCGTTGTTTAATTTGCATATTTACAGTAAATGTATGTGGTTATAAAACATCCCTCCGTATTTCAAGATTTTTCGTAAATAATAAAACTTTTTTTTCACTTATGTGTTGTTCTTACTACTTTCGATGCTGTGACGGCGTTTCAGCGCCATTAGAGTTTCGTGAAAAACGCATTGCAAAAATTCTGAAGAAATGGTACCTCAATACTGACGCACCATTAATACTGACGCACCATTAATACTGACGCACCATTAATACTGACGCACCATTAATACTGACGCACCGTTAATACTGACGCACCATTAATACTGACCCACTATTAATACTGACACACCATTAATACTGACGCACCATTAATACTGACGCACCATTAATACTGACGCACCATTAATACTGACGCACCATTAATACTGACGCACCATTAATACTGACGCACCGTAATACTGACGCACCGTTAATACTGACGCACCATTAATACTGACGCACCATTAATACTGACGCACCGTTAATACTGACCCACCATTAATACTGACTCACCGTTAATACTGACGCACCATTAATACTAACGCACCATTAATACTGACGCACCATTAATACTGACGCACCATTAATACTGACGCACCATTAATACTGACGCACCGTTAATACTGACGACGCACCATTAATACTGACGCACCATTAATACTGACGCACCATTAATACTGACGCACCGTTAATACTAACGCACCATTAATACTGACGCACCGTTAATACTAACGCACCATTAATACTGACGCACCATTAATACTGACGCACCATTAATACTGACGCACCATTAATACTGACGCACCGTTAATACTGACCCACCATTAATACTGACTCATCGTTAATACTGACGCACCATTAATACTAACGCACCATTAATACTGACGCACCATTAATACTGACGCACCATTAATACTGACGCACCATTAATACTGACGCACCGTTAATACTGACCCACCATTAATACTGACTCACCGTTAATACTGACGCACCATTAATACTGACGCACCATTAATACTGACGCACCATTAATACTGACGCACCATTAATACTGACGCACCATTAATACTGACGCACCGTTATTAATACTGACGCACCATTAATACTGACGCACCATTAATACTGACCCACCATTAATACTGACGCACCATTAATACTGACGCACCGTTAATAATACTGACGCACCATTAATACTGACGCACCATTAATACTGACGCACCATTAATACTGACCCACTATTAATACTGACGCACCATTAATACTGACGCACCATTAATACTGACCCACCATTAATACTGACGCACCATTAATACTGACGCACCGTTATTATGGACACACCCAGTAATACGGACAGTCATCTCGATCCCAGCGGAAACTGGGCCACTGATATGTTTTCTGTAAAAATAAATCCGTTAATACGAACACATTTTCCGACGCCATTAACTACTTTCACATTACCCATAACACACTTTGTTTGTCCGCCAAGTTTTGCATAGACTATTGTTTTCAATGTCTCTTGGGAAGACTGCATTGAAAACAACAGTTTGTGCTAAATATGGGGGACAAACAAAGTGTATTATGGGTGATGTGAAAGTAGTGAATTAGTGTTAACGGAGTTATCATTATGTGAGCTCTGTTCGCCTTACTTACTTGAGAAAGTTTTAGAAAAAAAAATTAATGAAGACAAATTATGTTTACACCATTTTATAATAATCATGTTTCCAAAGTATCGCTTGAGGAGATGGATTCCCAAGGTTTTCCATAGATGTTAGTTTTGATATTGTGTTATATCTTTATTTTTACGATTTCTAGACAAAACAAAAATTTGTATGTTGAAGTAAAAATGGGATTTTTTTTCCTCCATAAAATTGAATATTAACGAGAGAAATATTTTGTTACCAGCATTTCTTTGCTAATAACAAAGTTATACAAAATTAATCATCTAAATTTCACAATTTTCCTTGTTGACCTGTTATATTATTATTAGAATTACAACGTTTGTTTCGCACAGTTGTGTGGTTTTCTCGTTACTGCTAGAAGTATATGAAAATATACTAGAAAAACTGATGATTCCGTAGCGTAGCGTATTGAAGATACTAGCTGGCGCGCGCCATTAGCAATAATCAGTCAATTCCTTCACTAGAGAATAGAGCGTTGAATTGAGTTTAATTGTAGTCGAAGCTCGAGTCAGCCGTTGTTTATTATGTTTGAATCAAGCGTACTTCAGATGAATAAAATTATACCTCACAATGCCTTGGATTCGCCTACTATTAAGTCCGACAAACGCAACGTATTCTTTGTTAATCAGCTTCCTTGACGACTGAGAACGATCCGATTCGAATCGAACTTTTCAGTGAGAGATGGACCGGAAAAGATGTTGCGAAATGACTGGAAATCCTTTTAGATTAATATTGGATGTGTTCACGCTTGTATTGTTTTTCTAAATAACTTAATATTAATGCATTCCTCAAGGACTGGAGCCGGTCTAATAGCATAAACTGACTTGCAATTTCTTAATCCTATTTCGCGTACATTTGACTGGATATATGCGCTGTAATCCTGCATGGGTGTAAAATTTCAAGGCTGTTTCTGTCACGGTTTCCTCGCTCAAATCAACAATCATTTATTGTTTACTATGAATTCTGGCCCGCTCCGAAAACATCTGCACCCAAAGCTAAGGGCTTTGAGAATTCTTCTTTCGCTATTGTCAAAGTTAGCTTTCTTTCAAAGTCGAAAATTCACAATGATCTCCTTTCAAAGTCCATAGCCAATTTGTTGAAATCGAAATATGACTTCCTAAAAGAAATGCAGTTTTCCTGATCGATTATTTTTCTGTGGGGATTACTAATACATTAACAGATCTCCCAATTAGACAGTTATTAGACTAGGCTTTCTAACGCAGAGGGCAATTTAAGCACTACAAAATGGCAGAATGACACAATGCAATGACCATTCGAGCAAATCTATCTATTTGCATCAATTTTTAAAAAGTTCATTAAAAGGAATTCGCGCTCAACAAGGGGCTAAAACTCGTTTCTGCATGATAATAAGAAAAACAGAGAAAGGAAATCGCTGCATGAAAGACAAAGTTTAGTGTTAATGGCTTCTTGTCCTTTAGTTCGAGGAACAAAGAAAAAAGTTCAAGAAAGATAAATTTATATGTTAGTTTTCGCTTCAATTCTGTCAGCGTTGTTATTATAAACTCATAATTTCGCTAAAATTAGCCTAACTTGAAACGCTTTTTTCCCCACTGAATCGCCTTGGCGGGTTTGTTGCGTGACTGACGCGAAAGAGTAAAAAAAAACTAAAACTAAAGACCTAAGGAAGGCTCATTTTAAACTCTGACTGCATAAAGTCTTCATATGACAAATTCACTTTTAAAGTTCCCGAAAATAGAATTAAAAACCTTAATATGACGCCTGCTCGAAGCAGCAGACGATCAATGAAACGCGTCGGAGCTAGACTGCACGCTCTATTTTTTCATTACCGCCTCGTAATACATTTAGGTTCTAAGTCGCCTTGACCATGGCCTCTAACAATTGAATATTTCTAAAAATTAGCGCTATGTAATTCCGAAAAAATGATCATCTGTTCATTTTCGTTTTAATAGCTAAATTCGTTTTAATGACGGAATTTGAAGAGTTCAGACGTACTTGGTGGTGTTTCTATCTTTGTGTCTAGAAACGACTCGCTGAAATTCCTTTTGGCTGCTGAGATACTATTAATATCCCAAATAATCGCTTGACGGATACTGATTTCTTGATATGTTCGTGGCTTTTAAATAGTATTTAGCGGGAAATTAGAGCTGTGAGGGTTTGTTTTGTGTTTTTATTAACTTTTACGAATTGCCATCTGTACTCATCGATGGCTGTAAAGATCGCAGATCGTTCGAGAGATAGCAGACACGAAACACCGTAAAGACCTATCGAAGTATACGCAACTCTAATCTCTTGATCTTTCAATTACTAAATAGCACGAAGTGAATACTGCTTAGTGAGAAACGTTTACGCTCAGTGCCCTACAGTACATACAGTACGTAATCTTTGATATACGGCTGAATGCCATACAATTTCCACCAGATTTTCTAATTTTGTTTTACGAAAGATTGAAATTTTTCCTTTCATTAGAACTAGAGTAAACGAATTGTATATGAAGTCTTGTCGAAAGAGTTCTGGGTTTTAAAGGGGGAAAAACATGTTTCTCGTTCCCTGACAGCTAGCCATGCATGGACAGGTGGAATGGAAGTTTACGCTACAGCGGCATTTTTGAGCGATTTCTTAGCTACGGGAGGAAAGTTTGACAGGCATAAGTCACCATAATAACTTAATGAGTTTCGTCGAATTTAAATCGAACCACACGTAGATTCAGTTTATCCCCCCAAAAACGTTTCAGTTTAGACATAAACAGTTTGAATTCACTTTTACTCGGATTAACTTGAACTTTTAAAATAAATACAATATTTACATTGACTTTGCAAACTCCTATTGTCAGTGTAGGACAGCTTCATTAAAGACAATTTGTCTACTTCAAAATTGTACATCTTTTTTGCCTCTCGAAACTACAGTTAGTCACAAGAATACTACGCGATTTTGATGTCCAGTCCCGGCTGTAATTCCCTTATTGACTAACAATGCAGTCTAACAAGCAAACTGTTGACTATATAACGAGTGTACGTGTTCATGGCTTGCTTGGCGAGATGTTTAACATAGTCACTAAGATGTCCGAGTGAATTTTATCTGCTAGTCTATTATATACGCCAGTCGTTGAAAACTTTTCTATTATTACAAAATCATTCTTTGAAACTATGTGAGATTTCATGCTGTCGTGAGCTCATTAACAGCCGTATATCCTTCATACTAAAGAGCAAAGAACGTATTTAGCTGCAATTATGTTGTTTGACGATTCGGTCCATGGTGTCGCACGTCAGTCGTGAACAATAATTTGCCTCGGGGGTGTCTACTGGAGCTTGTTTTCGTTTCTCTACCAAAGTTAGATTGAATTCTATTCAACATTAATTCACCAGACATGTTTTACTTTTTAAGGTGAAGATTAAACTAACTAAATGTCATTTGTGGTAGAAAATAGAATCTAACTTTTCCTAACCAGATCATGATATTTCACACACAAAAAAAATTGCGGCAGAAGTTTGTTGCGTGAAATGAATCGACTGCGCCAAGGTGGGGTGCATGTTATGAAGCTATATCTATTCAGTGTCTTTGACAATTTGAGTCTCCAAATCATTGTTTTTAGTGATAACTTGGGACGAACTCAAACGCCGACATCGATGAAGAATGGTTTTTCGCTTTAAAACGAAGAGCCTCAAGCGCCATTTTGGGTTGATCGTTCGGGTAAGCTCCCTGACACGTCCACAGAGGCGTATTATGAACTGGGAGTTGAGGGCTTCCAATATAACTCTGAGCTGAAGCTGAGAGAGATGACAACAAACCAGGATAGCCACTGTGAGCACTAACGGAAGGCATTCCTGAGGGAAGGCTAAGGAAATAGTTCGGAGTTCCACAAGGAAGACCTGGTCTTGGTGCGATGGGAAGCTGTCCTCCATTTTGTTTGTCGTGATGAAGGCGATTCTTTTTAAGCAGCGATTGATTGGGATTTTGAAGTTTGCGCCACTTTGCTCTTCTGTTTTGAAACCAAACCTAGACGCAATAAAATACGAAGAGATCATTAGTAATGAGTGGAAAACTTAAGCCAGTGAATCTAAGTTCAAAAACAAAGACGATTAACGCGAATGACAGAATAAATCGCTATCATACTTAGTAAAAAACAGTCCGTTTTACAATGCATTTTACACAAAGATGAATCGTAATTAGTAAGAATAGAAGTGAAGCGTTGGACAAACAACCTTTATAAGTTGTGTGTTAGTTATAAAGACACTGTGAAGGTTTTTTCAAAAGGAAGCTAAGTTCGACTGAAGGTCCGCTAACTTGGCTCGATTCAATTGGATCAATTTTCGTTTGTTCAAAGACAATTTTACTTCGTTCATTTTCATTGTGGAATTGATCGTTTGGAAATTTGTGGTTGCTAACTGCTCTACTAAGGAGAAGCAGTATTTACCGACTTCAAGGATGAAAAATTCATAAATAGTTTGATGTTTCCTTGAGCTTCGGTTGTCTGAAGTTTGGTGTCGATAAAGAGAGATCTGTAATTCATCGAATTTGATTTTAAGAAACACCTCGCCGTACAAAGCAAAACTACGATTCGTATTAAGAAACCTAAACCGACGCCAGTTTAATTATCCGGCCAAAACCATGTTAACACAAAATGATCCCCCAATGCACCGCTAAAGTCTAGGCTCTTGTTAGAGGCGAAATACAAGAGTTATTGGCCGTATCTGTCCTATCGGTCTTATGAGGGGAAAATGACTGAAATTTAATTACTATCGAATCAAGAAAACTTTGTTTCCTATTAGATCTCCGAATTTCTTTAGCAAAATTATCTTAGCAAATTCTGTAATAGAATTATTCCTTCTGTATCTAGCGGGTATATCATGGCCGACCACGCCCATGCCCTAATGTTTCGGCACAAATGAATTTTTTTTCAGCGCCGTAATACGCCATGAGCCTACGTTTATTCTCTGGAAATTCGAATTCAATTATATTCCAATGTGTGAAAAATAAAATTTGAGTTGCAATGAAATTAAGAAGGTATATTTCATTCAGATATTGTGGACCGCTAGGAATCGTCTTACCTGAATTCGGGCTTCGCTGATGTTGATTTTCGCAGCCAATTCCTCTCTGAGCGCAATGTCTGGGTAGTGCTTTTTCTCGAAGACTTTCTCGAGTTCTTGGAGCTGTTGCTTTGTGAATGTCGTTCGGTTTCGTCTCTGCTTGCGTCGGACCGTAGCTGGATTCTCTGCATCGCTGACTATGTCTGGAGTTCGGGACTGATCGGGCTGATCTGATGCGTAGCTCCTATAGACAACCGAGGGATCTACGAGCCCAATGATAATAGATAACCATTTAGATACTAAGTTATTTCCTCTCGCAATTTGCACACTTCCTATCTTTACAAGCTCTCTTCCTGCCTTTGAATTCCGATCCACAGTATCACAAACACTGCTTAATAACACTTAGTCAGTGATTTTAAACACTTTTCTGTTATCTGGAGTGGTAATACGTTTTTAACTGAGCTAGATGCCGTGGATACAGCAAGGCAGTGAGATGGACGCGCGCGCGATCGTCTTTTGCAGTTGTCAAATTCAAACCCATTAAAACTCCAAATGTCGAGAAAAGATATGGAGAGTGTACTTACGGCCAGAGGAAAGAGCCTCTAGTCCTATGACATCGCTCAGTACATACTGGTTCTGTGCTTTGGATAAAGCCATGGATTGAGCTATGTTGCCTTGAAGCATGTTTTAAGTTCGGAAGCACGATAATGTGTGGAAGCTGTGTTTTCTGTGACAGGACTTATTAGCTCCTCTATGAACTCATTACTACTGCCTCGCTTTAATTGCATTGTACTGGCAGGTGTACAGTTCAACTCTCATCCATGCATTGACTTAAAAAAAAGTAGAAAATGAAAACCGGCCTCGTTTGAATATAGACAATGGTAAATTTCATTACCAATGTTTAAACTAGTGCCTACACCTGCCTGTATACTCCCCCTTTAGTAGAAATTGCATATAATTTCTGTGTTGAGAGAAATTAACGGCAATTTTAATATTTTTTTGATGAATGTATTTACTAAATATTAACAAGCAGTTTGTTATCAATGGAGTGTTTGTGCTGTGCAACGGACAAACAGGGTCCAGTGGCTGGACTGAAATCAACAAGGTTTTCAAAATCATGATTTTAACCGAGTCTCGCAGAAGCGTGTTGGTTCTTAGGATGACGATGTGAAGCCATTGCATTTACCCTTTGTGGTTCTATTCACAGTGTTATTATATCTAGGGTTGAAGCGGCAATTGGATTTGGTGATTGTGATAAAGACTCTAACCCAATAAATTTAATCATACACAATACTGTGTCTTCGTCAAACCGAACCATGCATTTCAAACGCACTGCTTCCAGGAACAATTCCTATATGTCTTCACCTCTCATTTTTCTACTTTTCATGTGCAGAGCATACACATGTGCTCCTGGAAGAACGCTGTATCATCACAATCATGGAGTGACTCCACCAAAGGCGAAAACTTATAGAATCACATAAGATTCCTCAACCCCAAATATACAATAAATAGAAGTTATAAATAATTGTCGTTTTCTTTTTCTACGTGTTATAATAATGTTATAGCCCCCCCAAAAACATCCAAATCAAACCCCAATCCAAACGTATTAGCAAATTACTAGTGTGCGACATCGATCTTCCCATGCCCCTATAAGGTTTCTTCGTGGTCGGGTTCGCCTGAGTTGAGTTTTTGCTACAATAGAGAAAGCGCATATGGGCGTGGATCTCAAAGCCACTATCGTAACGTTTGCATTGGGTTCGCTAATTCTAGGGTCAGGTGTCCTCTTAATCCAAAGCCAAGGAAAAAGAAGAAAAGATTAAAAAGGTGATCTCTAAGACTCCCATGGTCCACGGTTCATACGCGAAGCCAGATGTCTTCTTAGTACAACGCTAACATTGATATCAAGACACAACCATTTTATTAACAGTAGCCAGCGACGACTACGGAGTTAACGCGACGCCATTTTTGAAATTGTCTCTAACCAGATTAGATAAGTATACCAAGAACATTTACTCGTCAGGGAAGAAAAAACGGATCATAAAATTCCACTCTCGAAGGCAAAATATTCAGAGGGTTGAATTTTTATTTATTTTTTAATTTGGGATTTTTTTGACGACATCGAAATGTCCCATGTTCTTGAGTTATTTGAAGTGACGTGTTAATGTGTACAATATTGATCTGTCTATTATACCAGTTGTCAAAACAAAAATTACACTTTTTAAGTGTCCAGAGCAGACTTCATTTGAATCTCTCCGGCGTCATCGAAATCGCCGAAACGCCAGGTTTTTTTCGCTCAAAATAAACCTTCATTTCAAAGTACATTATTATTTCAATAGCATCGCGTATTTACAGTGTACATGGGATAACGACAAAGCAAGAAGCGCGAAAAACCAATCAACTTTCGGATGAAATTAGAGAGTACCTTGTCTTTTGTGGTTGTTATTTGGAGTAATTGTGCTGTTTCGAATAGAACGGCTTTTGAAGGGTTCGCTACAGCCTGAATGATTGGTTAACAAATTAATTCGATAAACAGAAAGGACCCACAAAAACGTAACATGCCGCCATGAATTGAATGCATTGAATCTATTGTTTTGTCAATGCTTTTTAAATAGTCTAATCAAGACCAGATAAAGAGGTTTTCAACCTGTCTTTTAGGACCCTACTGCAAAGAAACAGAGGCTTGAAGTATATATATACATATATATATCTTTAAACATCTCCTTAGTTTTTCTACTGAAGGGGGAATAGACTCGACTTCTAAAAGCAAAGCGTAATTATCTAGGTTTAAAAGTTTAGATTACTCTATATTATATGGTTATTTTCAAATTATTACCACATTTGAGAATCTCTAATAAGTCAATTGCGCTTAACACCGATTTGTACCGATTATATTTAAATCCTCACCAAAGCTCATATTTGAGACGTACGCGAAAATAGATTTCCCTACCATAATTGCCAAATTTATACTCTGTTTTGCAAAAACACAAAGACCCGACACAAAGACCGGAGAACGGAGAAAAAAAAGCGAGAGCAATCGCGATTGGTTTTCTTTTCTTTTCATGAAAAGGTAGTTTCTTTTTCATGTGCTCTTTCCAAGAGTCAGTTGTCTTAGGGAACAACTCGAGATACCAAAACTCCAATGCTCTCGTCAAGTAGTCTCCGATGTTAATGACTAACAGAATAGCTAGAACCTTGAACAAAGCCATATACAAACCTATTGAGAAGACCTCAAATTGACACCGACGCATTACGTCCAATTAGTATTAAATGAAGCATGGCCTAGGCGAATTTTTACGCTTTAAAAATAGCCATTTTTGAAGCGGGACTTGACAGAGTATAAAACATTTGTGGTATAACCTGTCTCCTTGAGTTCGTTCAGGGCCTCAGTTAACTTGTCTCTGGAAACTGTAGTCTTGGTAATTTTGTCATCGAGTCACGTGAATTCCATAAAAGTGAAATTAAACTAGCGAGGTTGGACATAAACAACAGTGGCAAAGAATCGGAAAGAAAGCCGCATTTTTTCAGATCTCGTGGAACACGTTCGGTTCGTTCAACGACCACTTTTGGGTAGCCTTAATTTGTATTAATAAAATACCAAATAAAGATTCAGTGTAGTTAAGTAATCTCTTGTAAGTATGTAAGCTTTGTAATTCATAGTACTTGTTGCTTGGAGAGTTGATTATAATGATTACGAATTTTCTGGCTGCAAATGAAGGAGAATTCCCGGTGTAAATTGGAAAATGAACTGAGAGAGAAGCTGAATTCAAATCGATTGACTCACTGTTTTGCTAAGGGGTGACCCCGGGGCTGGATTCATCTCAGTGTAAAATGAGATGTACCATAATTACATGCATTACTGTGTGTGTTATTACTACATTTGATTGGATTCCCTAATGGTATAGCAATAATAATAATAAAACTGTCACGTTTCTCTTAGTTCTCAACTCTTCCTTGTACTTCCAGTGGAAGCTATAAATATATAGCCGATAAATGACGATCGAAGAATGCCCTTAATCTCTCTCACTCAAGTGAACAAATTTTCACAAAACAATAGCAATAATAATAATAAAACAGTCACGTTTCTCTTCAGTCTCAACTCTTCCCTGTACTTCCAGTGGAAGCTATAAATATATAGCCGATGAATGACGATCGAAGAATGCCCTTAATCTCTCTCACTCAAGTGAACAAATATTCACAAAACAATAGCAATAATAATAATAAAACAGTCACGTTTCTCTTCAGTCTCAACTCTTCCCTGTATTTCCAGTGGAAGCTGTAAATATATAGCCGATAAATGACGAACGAAGAATGCCCTTAATCTCTCTCAAGTGAACAAATATTCACAAAACGGTCAATAGTTACAATCGACCGACTAGCTGAACAAATTACAATCTGATTTGACGAATGTATAGAATTTATGGACGAAATTATAGAGAGTTAGAGAGAAATTAGTGTTTTATTTAATGATTCGGGTACATAGTCGCATTACACCGATAATAAATATAAAAGTGATATTGCCATTTGTTTCGCTAAAACCAATTTTACTAAGTATTTGATTGATATGGACGCTATTTATTTGAAATATCGAATAATCGCCTTTGGGATTCGGTGGGGACTATTTTGTCGCAAACAACATCTCGCATGGAGTTTCACTTCTTTGTTTGTTTTGTTTTCTCACTCAAAAGAAAGTCTAACATTTCTTTTTTAATTTACATGCAGTGCATTAATTGAAAACTATTTTGATTTCTTCTAGATTTTTAAGACACTGAATATTAAGCGCTAAAATCTTCACCTTGCTCGATTTACAGAATATATTTCGCCTGATCTAAAGTGAATGTGAAATCCTTAGGAGAAAAATAAATTTAATTGAATTAAGGCCTAATGAGGGATAAAGCATTACAACCTTAGAAAGGCTTACTTTAGAGCAAATATTTTCTTTTAGACACCATTAACAAGCTTTTACTCTTTTAGCTATAGCGTACTCACAGGCTGAAACAGAGAGCTTTTTTCTTTTTCTTGAAGACTGACATACGCGCGAGCTTGCCACAGGCGCATCTTTGTCGCTGTGACATCTTGTTTAGTGCTAATTATCCAAACTGGGTGTCAATAGTGATCATTAACAACTTCTTCTTTATTTTTTAAGTTCAACTTAAATTAAACTCTAATGAGAAACTACGATTGATTAAGAAACTGATTCAAATTCGACCGAAAAAAGACCAGTATAATATAATAATAGAATCATACAGGATTCCTCAACCCCAAATATACAATAAATAAAAGTTATAAATAATTGTCGTTGTTTTCTTTTTCTACGTGTTATAATAATGTTATAACCCCCAAAAAACATCCAAATCAAACCTCAATACACGTAGTCTTACACTTCTTTGATGAATTCCCCAGAAACTTCAACAAAGAGAAATTTTTTAATGTGTTTTTACAATTGTCTGAACTTCAAATAGTTTCTAGTAACTAAAGTTAAAACTGCTTTCTTTGTGCATCGGTTGAAGTCACTCATTTGGCTGTATCTTACAGCTGCTTCGCTGGCCAGTGAATCTGCGGATATGTATTCTGTCGCCTAGCTATGCTCAGGTAGCCGATGATACTGGTATAATTAAGACGAAAGAATTCAGAAAATACGGCGGCCTTTTGGTAAACGATTTGTTGATTTTTTTTTGGAATTGTTGATTTTTATTCAAGAAGAATTCAGACTAAAATGCTGAACATCGCAGTTGCGTTTGTTTTCTTTGAAGTGAAACAGAATCGACTCCTTATAGGCATAAATTCATGAATTGTTCGCGGGGATCGTGTGTCAGTGTTATTGTGTTGTTCCATGAGTACAGTATATTTATACAATTACTTCAATTCCAAGGGATGTTAGTTGAAAATACTGGTGACATCATTCTTGGTTATTTCAGTGTGTTTTTACCGATACAAATATCCCACATATCACTAGCTATATGTTAGAAATTAACTTCTAAATATGAATACTTGCTTTTTTTTAATATTGCAAAATTGAAAAATTGAAAAAAATTAAAAAATTGGGTTCGAATCCCGCTCGAGGTGTCTGATTTTTTCCGAACATTTGTTCTGTATATTCTCATCATACTAGTTTCTTTATCAGTAAAAATTGATTATCAATGAATATTATAAATCCAAAATATCCCGAAAACGCTCGTGTGCCAATTCATAGATAATGAATGTATGAATGTTCATAAATCTAGTTTTATAACTTGATAGAATGAAATTACAATATAATTTGCATTAAAATATTAAAATAAAAGCGAAATCTATACAGTAATGAATCCTGGTACTTATAAACAACTAAATACAAGCAATATTTAAATAAATAACCACTACAACTATTAAACAATCTAACAACTAAATTAACGTATAACCAGGGCCGTACACAGCACAGGGGCAGGCAGGGGGGTGGGGGGGGGGGGGGGGGGCAGTTCCCCCTCTAGCAAGGCGAAAAAATATACCAAAAAGTTGTACTATTTTCATTTATTTTTTGTTTTCAAATACGTACTGCCCCCCCCCCCCCCCCCCCCCCCCCCCCCCCCCCTGAATTTTGGGTTATGTACGGCCCTGATAACTTGTTAACTAACTGACTAACTATAACTGACTTAAGCCTGTTTTTTGTTGTTGTTACATTGTACGAGGATGCAAATATAATCAAGTGCCATAAGAAACTTGTGTCGTGTGAAAACGGTCCAACACTAGCATAAGCGCAAGGACAAGCACATGAGCGCAAGCATAAGAAACTTGTGTAGTGTGAAAACGGTCCAACACTAGCATAAGCGCAAGAATAAGCACATGAGCGCAAGCATAAGAAACTTGTGTTGTATGAAAACGGTCCAACACTAGCATAAGCGCAAGAATAAGCACATGAGCGCAAGCATAGGAAACTTGTGTTGTGTGAAAACGGTCCAACACTAGCATAAGCACAAGGACAAGCACATGAGTGCAAGCATAAGAAACGTGTGTCGTGTGAAAACGGTCCAACACTAGCATAAGCGCAAGAATAAGAACATGAGCGCAAGCATAAGAAACTTGTGTTGTGTGAAAACGGTCCAACACTAGCATAAGCACAAGAATAAACACATGAGCGCAAGCATAAGAAACTTGTGTTGTGTGAAAACGGTCCAACACTAGCATAAGCACAAGAATAAACACATGAGCGCAAGTATAAGAAACTTGTGTTGTGTGAAAACGGTCCAACACTAGCATAAGCACAAGAATAAGCACATGAGCGCAAGCATAAGAAACTTGTGTTGTGTGAAAACGGTCCAACACTAGCATAAGCACAAGAATAAACACATGAGCGCAAGCATAAGAAACTTGTGTTGTGTGAAAACGGTCCAACACTAGCATAAGCACAAGAATAAACACATGAGCGCAAGCATAAGAAACTTGTGTTGTGTGAAAACGGTCCAACACTAGCATAAGCGCAAGAATAAGCGCATGAGCGCAAGCATAGGAAACTTGTGTTGTGTGAAAACGGTCCAACACTAGCATAAGCGCAAGGATAAGCACACGAGCGCAAGCATAAGAAACTTGTATCTTGTGAAAACGGTCCAACACTAGCATAAGCGCAAGAATAAGCACATGAGCGCAAGCATAGGAAACTTGTGTTGTGTGAAAACGGTCCAACACTAGCATAAGCACAAGGACAAGCACATGAGTGCAAGCATAAGAAACGTGTGTCGTGTGAAAACGGTCCAACACTAGCATAAGCGCAAGAATAAGAACATGAGCGCAAGCATAAGAAACTGTGTTTGTGTGAAAACGGTCCAACACTAGCATAAGCACAAGAATAAACACATGAGCGCAAGCATAAGAAACTTGTGTTGTGTGAAAACGGTCCAACACTAGCATAAGCACAAGAATAAACACATGAGCGCAAGCATAAGAAACTTGTGTTGTGTGAAAACGGTCCAACACTAGCATAAGCGCAAGAATAAGCATGAGCGCAAGCATAGGAAACTTGTGTTGTGTGAAAACGGTCCAACACTAGCATAAGCGCAAGGATAAGCACACGAGCGCAAGCATAAGAAACTTGTATCTTGTGAAAACGGTCCAACACTAGCATAAGCGCAAGAATAAGCACATGAGCGCAAGCATAGGAAACTTGTGTTGTGTGAAAACGGTCCAACACTAGCATAAGCACAAGGACAAGCACATGAGTGCAAGCATAAGAAACGTGTGTCGTGTGAAAACGGTCCAACACTAGCATAAGCACAAGAATAAGCACATGAGCGCAGCATAAGAAACTTGTGTTGTGTGAAAACGGTCCAACACTAGCATAAGCACAAGAATAAGCACATGAGCGCAAGCATAAGAAACTTGTGTTGTGTGAAAACGGTCCAACACTAGCATAAGCACAAGAATAAGCACATGAGCGCAAGCATAAGAAACTTGTGTTGTGTGAAAACGGTCCAACACTAGCATAAGCGCAAGAATAAGCACATGAGCGCAAGCATAGGAAACTTGTGTTGTGTGAAAACGGTCCAACACTAGCATAAGCGCAAGAATAAGCACATGAGCGCAAGCATAGGAAACTTGTGTTGTGTGAAAACGGTCCAACACTAGCATAAGCGCAAGAATAAGCACATGAGCGCAAGCATAAGAAACTTGTGTAGTGTGAAAAAGGTCCAACACGTCTCAAGAAAACAATGTTCATCGAGTTCAAATATCCGTACCGTTTGAGATAGTTTCATGTGAAAACGTCAAAAAATGTATTCGAAAATGATAGAGTGATAGTTCAGTTGAAGCTTTCTGAGTGGTTTTCTTGACAATTTGGAATTTATTTGAACGTTTTTTTTTGGGCGGCGATTTTGATGTTTGTTCGTAGCTCAAGGATCAATTTTTTTAAATAAATACCCCAAATACATGTCGTATGGACGTTAAAACCCCCAAAAAGGAACAAGTACACCAAATGCATGTTTGTGCAAGCAAATTTACGTTTAAAAAAATATCACATTTTCAAAATATACGCCACAAATGTCACAAATGCTGAGCTTGGGCTTCCTGTGCCCGTAAAAACAGCGCGTGTGCGCGATCGAGCAAATTCAGTTGAAATGATCACGCGTAAAAACTGGTTTAACCAGTTAAATCCAAGTTTATCGAGGTTAATCCTGGAAATCCAGGATTAAATCGTGCTTTCAGGAACAGCTTTTTAACCGAGGATCACAGGCAGCCCAACCATTCATTTTCTAAATAATTCAATAAAATGATATTTGCGTCTTTTTATGGGTTTCCTGTGGTAGAGAGAGCGCGCGCGCATATATAATACGTATGTTGGACATCGGTTCCCTGTGTTGAGTAACGTATAATGTTGGGCTTCCTGTGTGCGTCCCGCAGGAAGCGCCCGCAGAGAGTGCATATTGAATTATTTAGTAGCCTCAAAATGAATGGTTGGGCTGCCTGTGCGAGGATTAGCTAATCCTGGGTTAGCTAAGTTAACCCTGGGTTAGCCACTAATCCTGGCTCTGGTTCCTGAAAGCCCGATCAACTTTAACCTATATCTATATCGCCAGTAAACCAAGGAAATGTGTCTTCTATTGCTTAAATATAGTCTATTCGCGTAGACTATAGTTTTTTTCTTCTCTTGATCGTGTTAGTGTTTGTGTGCTATATAAATACAATTATTGTTATTTATAATTATATAATTATATAATTATTTTATCGATCGCGAGGATACTAGCTATCTCACTAGTTTATTTTAATTTTTAATTTTAATAGATTTGTACATATATATTTCATATTCATATTTTATGGTAAGATTATTTTTTTTTTTTTTCAATTTTTGCGCTATATAAGTAGTAAATTATTATTATTATTATTGTTATCAAAACTCAACATTATTACGACAAATAATCATTATTTTCGATTACAATTTCCATGTTTCCTTTCGTCGTTTCTCGAGGACTTGCGTACTTTTTGGCGAGACAAGATAAACGTTATACAACTAATCGTACTACTCAGTAAAATCTACATTTATTGAGTCAGTTGAGTTTTAGACTATTTTTGCAGCGGTTTCTTCTCAAAAGTAGCAGTAGGATACTGTGTTTTGTCGACCCGAATCAATGTTTGACAATGATTTTGTGGTGAATGAAAACGTAAAGCCGCGCGGATGTGACGTCACGATCTGTTCTCTGTTCGTTTTCAAACAACACTCCACCAATCAGAACGCGCGCTCTATCACGCGAATCACGGCCCAAACACGGTCTACGCCATAAAAGAGACAAAATTCCTCTAGAAGTATATGAAAAACACGCCGTTTGCAAAATGGAGGGACAGACAAACTATCCCGCGTGGCACATACGCAGGGACCGCAGAGACGGGGGGAATAGGGGGCCGCTTTGGCACATTTAGCCAAAAAGGTTGTCACAATACGTTTGTGTCTGATGTATATACTAGTCTACAAGTATATTAATGAGCTTCCAATAATGTCGATTGTCTCTCTTCATGTGATAACATTGAGGTTTGTTTATCGAAGTGTACTAATTTATGATCCTTAAACGAAGCTGTTAATGAGCTTCCAATAATGTCGATTGTCTCTCTTCATGTGATAACATTGAGGTTTGATTATCGAAGTGTACTAATTAATGATCCGTAAACGAAGCTGTTAATGAGCTTCCAATAATGTCGATTGTCTCTCTTCATGTGATAACATTGAGGTTTGTTTATCGAAGTGTACTAATTAATGATCCGTAAACGAAGCTGTTAATGAGCTTCCAATAATGTCGATTGTCTCTCTTCATGTGATAACATTGAGGTTTGTTTATCGAAGTGTACTAATTAATGATCCGTAAACGAAGCTGTTAATGAGCTTCCAATAATGTCGATTGTCTCTCTTCATGTGATAACATTGAGGTTTGATTATCGAAGTGTACTAATTAATGATCCTTAAACGAAGCTGTTAATGAGCTTCCAATAATGTCGATTGTCTCTCTTCATGTGATAACATTGAGGTTTGTTTATCGAAGTGTACTAATTAATGATCCTTAAACGAAGCTGTTAATGAGCTTCCAATATTGTCGATTGTCTCTCTTCATGTGATAACATTGGGGTTTGATTATCGAAGTGTACTAATTAATGATCCTTAAACGAAGCTGTTAATGAGCTTCCAATAATGTCGATTGTCTCTCTTCATGTGATAACATTGAGGTTTGTTTATCGAAGCCGTGTACTAATTAATGATCCGTAAACGAAGCTGTTAATGAGCTTCCAATAATGTCGATTGTCTCTCTTCATGTGATAACATTGAGGTTTGTTTATCGAAGCCGTGTACTAATTAATGATCCGTAAACGAAGCTGTTAATGAGCTTCCAATAATGTCGATTGTCTCTCTTCATGTGATAACATTGAGGTTTGTTTATCGAAGTGTACTAATTAATGATCCTTAAACGAAGCTGTTAATGAGCTTCCAATAATGTCGATTGTCTCTCTTCATGTGATAACATTGGGGTTTGATTATCGAAGTGTACTAATTTATGATCCTTAAACGAAGCTGTTAATGAGCTTCCAATAATGTCGATTGTCTCTCTTCATGTGATAACATTGAGGTTTGTTTATCGAAGTGTACTAATTAATGATCCTTAAACGAAGCTGTTAATGAGCTTCCAATAATGTCGATTGTCTCTCTTCATGTGATAACATTGAGGTTTGTTTATCGAAGTGTACTAATTAATGATCCTTAAACGAAGCTGTTAATGAGCTTCCAATAATGTCGATTGTCTCTCTTCATGTGATAACATTGAGGTTTGATTATCGAAGTGTACTAATTTATGATCCTTAAACGAAGCTGTTAATGAGCTTCCAATATTGTCGATTGTCTCTCTTCATGTGATAACATTGAGGTTTGATTATCGAAGTGTACTAATTAATGATCCTTAAACGAAGCTGTTAATGAGACTTCCAATAATGTCGATTGTCTCTCTTCATGTGATAACATTGAGGTTTGTTTATCGAAGTGTACTAATTAATGATCCTTAAACGAAGCTGTTAATGAGCTTCCAATAATGTCGATTGTCTCTCTTCATGTGATAACATTGGGGTTGGTTTATCGACGGGGGTTTGTCTGTCTGTCTGTGGAAGATTGTCTCTACGTGCACGTGTGTGGGTGTTTTGACTCTTTGAACACGTGGATCCGGAACTACAATTCAAATTACGAACGCATGTTGAGCTATTATTATTTGGAGTTTTTTTTCAGAAATTTATCAGTGGATCGACTCCCCCTGGTTCTCAGATTTCACTAATTAAACTTCGGCTATTAAAACCTACTGTTATAGAATATGATAATGGCGTATTTTTAGTTTGGCGATATACGATACGTTTCTGGTACAAATGATCACTGTCATCTAAAACAGTACCTAGAAATAAACATTCTTGGAAAGCTTCTTTGCTGTAGACAAAATATCATCGGAGTTATGACAGATCATAAATAGAGAGTTTTGTATGTATTTTTCAAGTGAGCCCTCACCATCCTCGTTACGTTTTGGTGCAATTTCACAATTTCAAATGTTCACATCTTCTCAAGAATTTATTATTTGGTTTCAAAACACATTCATAGTATTTAATAGATAATCACATTCTATCATATCAAAGATTTACTTTTCCAAAAATGATATTGTTTTGAATTTTATGCAAATTAGAGGCAGCCATTATGAATTCGGTCTATAGAATAGGATAATGGCTTTAGAATCAGTCCATTACATGTTTTCATCTTTATTTTTTTACATCTTTAATTGTAATAAAAGCGCTATGGACAATTAGTGGATAAGCACTATATAAATATATTCTTCTTCTTCTTCTTCTTCTTCTTCTTCTTCTTCTTCTTCTTCTTCTTCTTCTTCTTCTTCTTCTTCTTCTTCTTTCTTCTTTGAAACGCCGTCTATAATGTAATATGTTCCGATAACTGAGTGGTAATTGAATCGTAATCTCAGTGTTGGGGATATAATATAATAGTCTACAACGGTCGGGAAGGTTGAGTTAACATTAATTTTCATCTCACTCTTATACGGCTCTCCCGACCTATACTATTTTCCATAAATATGAAATAGTACTTTTACAATAACGTACACATTTCTCGCGCGCTGATTGGTTAATTTTAATCATCAATAAAAGAAAACAAAATGACGCGTACAAAGCTGAAGATCGATGGAGAAAAAATCCATCCTTCGTTCCAAGGTTGACTTTCTTGAGGAAATTTCAGATGAAAAACTCTGCTTGTCTCTGGAGGAAGTTGAGTCCGAACAGAAAGTAAATGATAGTGTTCGCTTTGCGACACTAAACGACTACGAAGTACACGAAATAGTAAGAAATTCGTAAGATCGAGAAATACAATATGGTGTGTAAACATGTTTGAATAATTTTTTGTAAAAAAAACTTTTTTATGCGTCTGTCCTCTTATTGACGATAAATTTTGTTATAACATTGTCAAAGTATAGTACTGATGCAGATCCACTCGGCTAAAAGTGATGTCAATTTGTTAAATAGTAACAGTGTCCAAAACAGTTGTAACGGTCTGGAAAGTTGATTATGAACTGAGTTCAACGTTTCCAACCATAGCAGACCCGGGTTGTTAACACCGTGTTACGATACTGACATTAAGGACATTAAGCACCAGGACGACGACGTCAAGGACGACGAAGTTCGAATAAAGTGCTTTATTGTCTATTGTTTTCATAATTGATTGTAAATATGGGCAAATGGTAGAGACAATAATTGACGAACGTTTTCGGTTTATTTATTCAAACCATCTTCAGGTACAACTACGGTTCAATTGTTTCAAATGCAACTTATTTATGCTGAAATGTACAATTAAGTAACTCCCTTAGGGAACAAAGACAATGGGAACGAATATACTTGTTTGTTTAAGGATGGTTTTCATAATTGTTTCATATTCCGTGTTTTCACTAAATTTGCGCCGCCTTTCATGAATGACATATCGTCGTTTTGTGGTCCGGTTGACTAAAAACAACTACTAACTTCACAAATAACGAACTGACGTTCTCGTTCTCCTTGCATCTGCAAATACAAAACGAGTTGCAGCAAATACAAAACGAGTTACAGCAAATACAAAACGAGTTGCGGCAAATACAAAACGAGTTGCTGCAAATACAAAACGAGTTGCAGCAAATACAAAACGTGTTGTAGCAAATACAAAACGAGTTGCAGCAAATACAAAACGAGTTGCAGCAAATACAAAACGAGTTGCAGCAAATACAAAACGAGTTGCAGCAAATAAAAAACGAGTTGCTGCAAATACAAAACGAGTTGCAGCAAATACAAAACGAGTTTCAGCAAATAAAACGAGTTGCTGCAAATAAAACGAGTTGCTGCAAATAAAACGAGTTGCTACAAATAAAACGAGTTGCTGCAAATAAAACGAGTTGCTACAAATAAAACGAGTTGCTACAAATAAAACGAGTTGCTGCAAATAAAACGAGTTGCTGCAAATACTGAAAACGAATTGCTACAAATAAAACGAGTTGCTGCAAATAAAACGAGTTGCTGCAAATAAAACGAGTTGCTACAAATAAAACGAGTTGCTACAAATAAAACGAGTTGCTGCAAATAAAACGAGTTGCTACAAATAAAACGAGTTGCTACAAATAAAACGAGTTGCTGCAAATAAAACGAGTTGCTGCAAATAAAACGAGTTGCTGCAAATACTGAAAACGAATTGCTACAAATAAAACGAGTTGCTGCAAATAAAACGAGTTGCTGCAAATACTGAAAACGAGTTGCAGCAAATAAAACAAGTTGCTGCAAATAAAACAAGTTGCTGCAAATAAAACGAGTTGCTACAAATAAAACAAGTTGCTGCAAATAAAACAAGTTGCTGCAAATAAAACGAGTTGCTACAAATAAAACAAGTTGCTGCAAATAAAACGAGTTGCTGCAAATAAAACGAGTTGCTACAAATAAAACAAGTTGCTGCAAATAAAACGAGTTGCTACAAATAAAACGAGTTGCTGCAAATAAAACGAGTTGCTACAAATAAAACAAGTTGCTGCAAATAAAACAAGTTGCTGCAAATAAAACGAGTTGCTACAAATAAAACAAGTTGCTGCAAATAAAACGAGTTGCTACAAATAAAACAAGTTGCTGCAAATAAAACAAGTTGCTGCAAATAAAACGAGTTGCTGCAAATAAAACGAGTTGCTGCAAATAAAACGAGTTTCAACAAATAAAACGAGTTGGTGCAAATAAAACGAGTTGCTGCAAATAAAACGAGTTGCTGCAAATAATAAGCAATTATTGGACGAGGTTGAGCAAAATATCGTGATTTGTCAGTGGCGAGCAGAATAATTATTCGCCGATGCCGAAAAACTTGCCAAACGATTTGCTGCAAATAATCCTCTTTGTAAGGGTTTACAATCCAACAACATACACATATGTATTCTTTTAGTGTCCTAATTGTCTTAATACCAGTTATGAAGTACATTACAAAATTTCCAGAGTCTCTCACATATAACAGCCGCAAGAAGACTTCATGTGTTTTTTTTATTTGTATTGTTTATTTGACAACGAAACGTCGCATCCTATCGCTGGTTTTCTTAATAAATTAAAATGTTTATTTTATTTTATATTTCTTTGTTCATCGCATAAGTGATGTAGGTTTTAACAACAATGAAACCCTTCCTCTCTCGTAGGGTTCATTGTTCCCAACAACATCTGTTCTCTAGCCTCTCAAACTTCAATGGTCGCCGTCAAGACCATTAATGAACGACTTTTAAGTAGATCTTAAAGAGCTATGCCAATCCATCTGTTTGTTTGATTATTCCCTTGGATTAATTGGAAAGTCTAAGGCCTCGTCCACACTAATCCGTTTTTGAAAACCTCCGTACGCGTTTTCCTTTGACCGAAAACGGTAAAAAGCTCTGCGTCCACACGAAATGGCTTTCGACTTGATACACCTATTTTTTAAATATTATTATTAGGTTCGTTGATAATTCTTTATTTATTTATTTATTTATTTTATTAATGTTTTTGCAACAATTATACAAAGGTTATACACCTATTTCAATAAGCCAGTTCAGAGTTTAAGAATAGGGTTCAGTGCGCATGCGATTTTATCCCGATTATATCACCTTCTTTTGTTAACGTTTGTGTGATTTTTAAATAACAAAAGAAGGTGATATAATCGGGTAAAATCGCATGCGCACTGAACCTTATTCTTAAACACTGAACTGGCTTATTCTGTTAGTCCGCAGGAAAGGGTGAAAGGTGCAACCCTGAAGGATCATGGGAGTTTCTATTTGCAGCTATGTTCTTCATTAACTGACGTCTTGTACTAAACAAGAACATTGCGGTGCAGGCAAATTCAAGTGTCATTCAAAATGAGATGGTCGATTTTTTGTGTGGAAATGTCAGGGAATTGGGGTCAGCAAGACTTGGTAAACAGTATCTCCCATGATTCTCTGGGGTCGCACCTTTATAGTCAAGGGTGTATGGGTGTATATCCTGCTTAAATAGCGAATGTATGAGAATTGCCTTTTTAACTCGGGTATTTCACAGGAAGCCCGAGTAATTTACCAGACAATGGAGGGTGTGGCTCGAAATACATGAGTTTGGGCTTCCTGTGGAAGCTGTCAAGCGTGACTGAATATGTTGTGCAAGGTATAGCGCGACTGCCCACAGTGAATTCTCCCACGAAGAAGTTAACTCAACTAAGCGATCGACGGACTCAATACCAATCAGAACACTTAGGTTCGTATGAGAATTGCCTGTTTTGTCTCTTTATCTATGTGTATAGCATTCTATAGACGTCCTATACTATCCGGGCCGATATATATGTCTGTCTGTCTTAGCAGCCAGCCAAATTGAAAGTATAGCCGACGGTAGAGACGAAGTAGAGACTCGGATAAACGAAACCAGATAAACTCCTCCTATGGAGACTATATCTGCAGCTTTGCACGTCTGAACACTAATAATTAATAATGTTAGAATGGAATGTAGAGGAGGTTTAAGTCGTCGCCTACGCAGTGAAGTTCTAATGAACGTTTACTCATTGGAAAAGTTATGGACAACTTTAAGCTACTTTACCGCCGATTCTGATGAAACGCGACCACCTAGACTTTGAGGATTGAATTTGTGCTTTAGGCGGAATTTTACGGAATGTAGATTAAGCTCTAACGTGCTAGAATAACTTTCATATTGGTTTGGTCTGGTTGGAAATGGCTAATAAACGATATAATTGAATTATTGAGCAAAAACTAGTCATACTTCGATGATTCACATGTGATTGACGTCCACCTAATGCAAACTACAAACCATCAAATCAACGTCTAGGTGGTCGCGTTTCATCGGAATCGGCGGTAATATGATACCGCGATAGAAAACGTTTATGGCTGTTAATGTGACTAATTTTAGGCGCGCCAACCGTTCGAATATTGTGTGAATTTCAATTTGGTCGTCTGGATGGAAATTATCTGTAGACATGCTAATAGTTTACCTGTCTGATCTCGAACGATAATAAGTTTAGAGTTAATTACCGAAGACCGAGGCATTAAGTGAATTAAGCCATAGATATGGATCTACAAAAAGTAGTCCATATTGTTCCGTAATTCCCATGAGGAAATGCTAAACAAATGCTAATGAGCTTCATCAAAAGATGTAAATCAATTTTTTGTCCAGCAAATTCCATCAGATAGCTATGTAGTATACAGTGTAAAGTGTGGTGTAGAAAGGCCTTGGGTTCGATTCCAGGTTCTAACTAATGCCCCGTTCACACCGAGGCTAAAACAGGTTTTAAAGTGGTTTTACTAAACAGGTTTAGAAAATTATCTACAAACGCCACGCAACTTTTGGCACAAAACTGCTGGTAAACTGTCCTTTGTTTGTGTTGCACAATATCAATTCCAGAAGCTAGAAAAAAAAAAGTTTAACTAAACAAGTTTTGGTGTGAATGGCCGGGGTATAAGTTCATTTATCAAAAGATATAGCCCGGGTCAATATCTGTATATTACCCTTGAATTCGTAACGAGCAGGGCAATATGGGATATAAAGCCCTACAAAGAACAAAGAAAACCGTACAATCAGATAATAATACAATATAATACAATACCTACGTCGCCTCGCATATCATCGTCTTGGAAGAAAGAAAGAAAGAAAGAAAGAAAGAAAGAAAGAAAGAAAGAAAGAAAGAAAGAAAGAAAGAAAGAAAGAAAGAAAGAAAGAAAGAAAGAAAGAAAGAAAGAAAGAAAGAAAGAAAGAAAGAAAGAAAGAAAGAAAGAAAAAGAAAGAAAGAAAGAAAGAAAGAAAGAAAGAAAGAAAAAGAAAGAAAGAAAGAAAGAAAGAAAGAAAAAGAAAGAAAGAAGAAAGAAAGAAAGAAAGAAAGAAAGAAAGAAAGAAAGAAAGAAAGAAAGAAAGAAAGAAAGAAAGAAAGAAAGAAAAGAGAAAGAAAGAAAGAAAAAAGAAAGAAAGAAAGAAAGAAAGAAAGAAAGAAAGAAAGAAAGAAAGAAAGAAAGAAAGAAAGAAAGAAAGAAAGATGTGTTTAGACTAATATATGCACAAATCCAAATACCTGTCTACAACAGTCCATCTACCGTACTGGGTTTGTGAGACGACCTGTGACCGGATCAGGCTATTTTTAGAACACCTATTCCCGCGAACTAATCATCAATCAATAGGAATCCCCCATGGGAATTACACAGAGCCAATCAGCATCAATGAGGTAGATGATTTGTGTTTATTTGTGATATATGAACAAAGTGGCGGACGAAGAAATTGGCGAAATTGAAGAAACTGAAAGTGAAGAGAGCGAAAATGACAGTGATAGTTACAGTGACTCTTTTGCAGAGTTTAGTACTTCATCGGAAAGTGACCAAGAGTCTTCAAGTTCGTGTTCTGTTTCTCAAGGAACTAAAAAAACATCAAATAGTAAACCTACCAAGCCAAAAGCTAGAAACTTCCGTAACAAAGCCGAAATCAAAAATCCCTGGTGTTAAAATTTCGCGGCAAAACTGGTGTTCTAAAAATAGCCTGATCCGGTCACAGGTCGTCTCACGAATACATCCCAGATGGAGGCTCCTACTTATGGGTTCCTGTCTACGACTATTAATACATGATAGTATTTTTAGTGTCAGTAATTATGGGTTGCGATAAAAGACTGAAACTGAAAAGGCTGAAAAGGCTGAAAGGGCTAAAAGGCTGAAATTGGATAAATTACATGTACCAAATTTATTACTCGGTTGAAATTGGATCAATAACTTGTCGATACTGAAGACTCATTTTTCAATCAGAAACAACAT
Organism: Actinostola sp. cb2023; assembly: GCA_033675265.1. Classification (NCBI taxonomy): domain Eukaryota; kingdom Metazoa; phylum Cnidaria; class Anthozoa; order Actiniaria; family Actinostolidae; genus Actinostola; species Actinostola sp. cb2023. The sequence continues at coordinate 54,943 of JAUJYZ010001419.1, read as the reverse complement.
AAACAAGTTTTACATACTAAACTTGACATCGATGTTTGATTGTCTTTGTTTGGCATACTTTCGTTTATTATGAAATCACACATCCGGTGTTGCGTTACTGTTTTTGTGAGACCATTCCAATGCAACACCGGCGCAGGGCGCATGCGCATTAGAAGCCACTTTCACGTTTAGGTCAAAGAGTACGACGACGACGGCCTGCATTTTAGCCTGCGTAGCCTGGCAGTTTAGCCTGCGTAGCCTGGCATTTTAGCCTGCGTAGCCTGGCATTTTAGCCTGCGTAGCCTGGCATTTTAGCCTGCGTAGCCTGGCATTTTAGCCTGCGTAGCCTGGCATTTTAGCCTGCGTAGCCTGGCATTTTAGCCTGCGTAGCCTGACAGTTTAGCCTGCGTAGCCTGAGTGCACAGGCTACCTGCATTAATTTTTTAGAGTCGGACAGTTCCACAGGAAGCCCGACTAATTAGTATTATTTATATTATTAGTATCTTTAGTTTTTATATAAACTTTTTTTTAACTTTCTGGGTTTGTAAGAGCTACGAGACTTCCTATGAAGCTCTCAATATTTATTATTATTATTTTAGTAATCTATATATATGTAAAATAGCATTCTCTTTTATCCAACAGATCACGTGGTCAACATGTTTGTTGAGGTTTTCGTGTTCGTTCTTGCGTTGATCCTGCTCTACTTTACACTCATCAAAAAGGGACGTCCAAAGGGCATGCCCCCAGGGCCATCACCGCTGCCCATCATAGGCAATCTGTTTGATGTCGCAAGGTGGACGTCAAAGAATCAGACTCAGATTGAATTTACCAAAGTAGCACAACAATATGGCGACATCTTCACCTTTGAAGTCCCAGGAGAAAGAACCGTTGTTGTGAATTCTGCGTCTATTGCTGTAGAGGCGATGCTTACCAAGAAAGATGATTTCGCTGGAAAACCCTACTTGTTTAGTTGGGATTATTTCCTACGCGGATCTAAAGACATCGCCGCTGCAGACTTTGGTCCGACGATGTTAATGCAACGCAAAATAGTCCATTCAGCCTTCAGGAAGTACAGCCCCCAACTTGAAGTAACCATCCAGCGAGAAATCGAAGAGCTGTCCAAACGGCTGAAGTCATACGGTGGCAAGCCCATAGACATAGAACATGATATATACCTCACTACTACAAATGTCGTCTGCGCCATTGTCTACGGTAAGCGATACGAGATCGACGATCCAGAATTCCTTGACATAAAGGACTACAACATTACGTCCTTTCGACTATTAACAATAGTCAATCCATTGAATACCTTCCCATTTCTGATACATTTCCCGATCAAAGATTCCAAAGACTTGGACGAAAGCCGTCTAAAACGTGATCGTTTGCTGGATGCCAAACTTCACCAGCACCAAGCGACGTACCAAGATGGCGTCATCCGTGACTTGACCGATGCACTTATCAAAGCTTTACAGGAAGCACAAGAAGAAGACAGTAAAGTAAAAGATCTCATCACAGAGGACCACGTGGTTATGACGATGCAAGATACATTTTCGGGGGGCCTGGAAAGCACTATGACGTCAATTCGTTGGTTCATCATCTACATGCTCCATTACCCCGACATTCAAGCGAAAATCCACGAGGAGCTAGATGACGTCATTGGCCGTGACGTCATGCCTGGATCAGAAGACAAACAGCGGCTGCACTATCTACAAGCCTCCATATCCGAAGCAATGCGTGTGGCGAGTGTCGGATCAATAACGATGCGCAAAGCCTGTGTGGATTCTACCCTCGCAGGGTACAAGATTCCCAAGGGTACCACCCTGCTCGTAAATGTATGGGCCCTGCATTACGACGAGAAAGCCTGGGAACAACCACATGTATTTGACCCTACCCGTTTCCTTGACGACGACGGCAAGTTCATCCCCAGGTCAGCTAGTATGAGCTATCTACCGTTTGGAGCAGGGCGTCGAGTATGTGTTGGCGAAGCGTTAGCCAAACAAGAGATGTTTGTTGTTATTTCCAGGCTGATGCACCAGTTCAAGTTTGAGTGCCCTGCAGGTTGTCCTCTGCCAGAGTTGATTGGGGATCTGGGAATATTCCATGTACCAAAGCCTTACAAAGTTTGTATCAAAGAACGTTGAACCATGCATCTTTTACATTACGCGACCTTTGTTAATCTGCACATCATTATAAGTCATGTAGACTCACATAAATTGTACGTACGGTTTTCAGAACAATTCATAGTGAAAATGCACCTGCAAGTAGTTTGAGATGTAATGTTTCAAAGCCGAGAATGAGGACGATGGGTTTCCAGTCCGAGGCAAAACGACTTCTCATACTCATTAATTATTACATGCAATGGCGTAAAGGCAATAAATAAAGAGTTTCAAGATTTTAGCCCGGAAAAGCAAGAATTCCAGTCTTTGCATATTCTCTGCTCATGCGCTGAGTCGAGGACATCGTATCCCACATGTGTTGAACTCTTGAGTAGCATTGACATATCAAAAAATGCCTCATACAAAAGTGTCGTTAGCTCGACCAGCTTTTACTTCCAAATTTGGGCATGTGTACTTACCATATTTGGAATCCCTGTAAATATTTTTCGCTTAAAACTGCGATTTTTATGGAAAAATCCATCCAAACTTACAGGAATTCGATCAAATGAATGTCAACATAATCAGCCATTTTGTTTCACGGCCATAGGGGCCTGGAAAAGCGAAACAGGGTGACCAACCAACTCGTGCCCAGTCCCCTAAGGGTAAACGACACCGATTTTAGAGCGTGCTTTCAGATTGAATCTAATTCGGACAGAGTGGTATTGCCTCTACTCTGTCCAAGGTCCCGATGATTGTTATATGAGGGATAAGAACTCAGGAAAGACTAGAGCGGACTTTCCGGGGTATCATGTGACCGGACTTGACGCACCGGATTGGCTGGTTACCTCATGAATAATTAATGAGTTTGAGATGCTCCAATTAAGAATCGTCCTGCGTCTCACGTTTGGCTAACGTGTATAGCTTTTGTTTTGGTAATCTTGCAAATTATAAGCTCAGTGTAACTTTGAGGATGCGAAGAGTGGAGGACTCACAGTATGATGTTCAATTTGTGATTGTATCAGTATATTTTAGATTAAAATCCAGTTATATGCAGTTCGTTTTTATTTATTTCAGTATGCAGCCTTGAAAGGGAACCTGCTAAAAAAACTTGTAAAAAAATGATAAAAAACTTGTAAAAAAAACTTGTAGGTCAGCTCTAATTTTCCAACCTTTTTAAATTTTAAATCCAAGCACATTTGTTTAGAGAATACTAGAATGAACCCCTATTTACATGCAAAAACGTCACGATACCGAACTTTCACGGGAAGAGACTCTTATACCCCGTTCACACCAAGGCTTAAACATGTCTTAAAGTGGTTTAACTAAACAGGTTTAGAAAATTATCTACAAACGCCACACAAACTTTGGCACAAAACCGCTGGTAAACTGTCCTTTATGTTGCATAGTATAAATACCAGATAGTTTGATTCTTTGCGAAATTAGATGCCCTCAAATAATAGAAGCGAGAAAAAAACAAGTTTAACTAAACACGGTTTGGTGATGGGGTATAAGTCTCGGCACCGCAGCTAAAGTGGGCACCGTTTCGCCGGGAAACTTGGACTGCCGTGCAATCTCTCAGTTTTCCGCTTGTAAACGGGCTGTTAGTATCCTAATTATATATATTAATATATCTATGGAAACGTTTCTAATAAACCCTCTATAACCCAAGTTTTATGTAGGTAGGAACTGGCGGAGTAATGCTCTACTTTTCCTGAGGGAAATTGTTTTATTTTTTCATTGGGCATTTCATTGAGCATTGGGCTGATTCAGTTATTCCGGCGAGGAGCCTCGCTCTGACACGTTTTGCGGGACAAATGAATAATATATCGAAAGTCGGCTACGTGGTGGAACAAATCATGACCAGTGGTGTGAATGCTCAGGCCTAGGTATGACGTCATTACCTCACACACAAGAGTGGCCCATACTGACCTCCATTACTATTGCATGTTATGTGTCAAAATGATTATTATCGATGAAGCTCGGAATACGAATGCCAGTATTTGGTTTTGGTTTAGAAATCCATACATTTACCCGATTTACGGTCGAAGAGAACTCACTCTTCAAATATTTTGATTGCTGTAAGTAAACTTAAAGTTTAGCCTGAAAAATGGAGACCTTTTACACAGGAACTCGTGTATATTTAACAATTATGTGGAGGTGAGTAGTGGTGGATATACTATAATTATAACTAGCCGTGAGTCTTCGAGCGGCGAGGTAAACATCTACAACTACTCGCCGACACTGAGGGGAATAATCGTTATAGTATACATACCACACAAGTAAATAGCTAGCCAAATAACATTTATTTTCAAGAAGAAAACGACGCTCGCGAAACGCGACGCCATCTTTTTTTGCTCGGAGGTAAATAGCCAAGGACATCCCTAGTTTGATTAACCAATCACAGCGCACGAAAAGCACTATTCACTTGTATGGTATATGCTAAATATATATATGTAAATATGGTATCTGGTAAAGAAAATAAAGTCTTGTGTGTTTCATATGTTCCATAATGCCTTGCGAGCAGTACTTGTCCATGCGGCCATTTTGGTTGCATGCGAACATAGAGTAGTTATATTAAATAGCGAATGTAGTTCGTACAGGAACAGAAACGAGCGGTGAAACTTTCTTAATTCTTTCTGTCTTTAATATATGCTGCTTAAATAGCGAATGTATCAGAATTGCCTTTATAACTCGGGTATTCCACAGGAAGCCCGAGTAATTTACCAGACAATGGAGGGTGTGGCTCGAAATACATGAGTTTGGGCTTCCTGTGGAAGCTGTCAAGCGTGACTGAATATGTTAATAATAATAATAATAAAATGTTGTGCAAGGTATTGCGACTGCCTACAGTGAATTCTCCCTACCGTGAAGAAGTTAACTCAACTAAGCGATCGACGGACTGAATACCAATCAGAACACTTAGGTTCGTATGAGAATTGCCTATTTTGTCTCTTTATCTGTGTATCTGTGTGTGTGTAGCGTTTTGGCATGTACGATCTCTCTAATAAGTAGACGTGTAACCTATGTGAATGTCTGTCTGTCTGTCTGTCTTAGCAGCCAGCCAAATGGAACTGTAGAGCCCGACGGTAGAGACGAAGTAGAGACTCAGATAAACGAAACCAGATAAACTCCTCCTATGGAGACTATATCTGCAGCTTTGCACGTCTGAACACTAATAATTAATAATGTTAGAATGGAATGTAGAGGAGGTTTATGTCGTCGCCTACGCAGCTGTATTTAGGAGACTAGGGTCATATGCGGTTGAAATTGTCACCTATCAACCGTGAAGTTGTTATGTTCATATGAATCAATTTTTCTGAACGTTTACTCATTGGAAAAGGACGAAAAGTTATGTACAACTTTAAAGTGCCTATAACCCCTGTGAGATTGTTTTAAAATTATATTCAATATAAGCTGAATAGTTGGTGGGTTCAGTATTTTGTGATTTGAACCTTGCGTTTATGAGTTATAGAGGTTTGAAATCTCAATATGCAAATTTGATGACGTCTACTAAGACTTCATTTATTATACAAAAACGCCCTTGTGCTGATTATTGACATTTGAAAACTTACAGAATATTTTCACAGTCTTTATAAATGATTTTATAACTTTTTCCCCATTTCAAAAAATAAGCTCTTCTTGAAAAAGTCTAAATAAGTTATGGCAAATTCCTGGGTTGATGTCATCAAATTTGCATATTGAGATTTCAAACCTCTATAACTCATAAACGCAAGGTTCAAATCACAAAATACTGAACCCACCAACTATTCAGCTTATATTGAATAGATTTTTGAAATAATCTCACAGGGGTTATAGGCACTTTAATATGATACCGCCATAGAAAACGTTTACGGCTGTTAATGTGATTAATTTTAGGTGCGCCAACCGTTCGAATATTCAATTTGGTCGTCTGGATGGTAATTATCTGTAGACATGCTAATAATTTACCTGTCTGATCTCGAACGATTCATCTTGATGCAAATAATACGATATAATACGATACCTACGTCGTCTCGCATCGTCTTGGGTGGTAATTATTAGACAGCTTGATTATGTAGATAAAACATGGACGCGGAAAGAATGGACGCGGAAAGAAACATGGACGCGGAAAGAAAGAAAGATGTATTTAGACAAATATAGATGCACACATCCAAATATTTGGCTACGACTATAATACATGATGGCATTTTTAGTGTCAGTCTTATCGGGTTGCGGTAAAAGGACTGAAACTGAAATGGCTGCAAAGGCTGAAATTGGATCAAATTACAGCTAGTACCAATTACTGGCTCGGTTGAAGTTGGATCAATATTGTCGATACTGAAGACGGGTGAAGACTCATTTTTCAATCAGAAACAACATAAACAACTTTTATTAAATTAAGGGTTTCCTTGTATGCAGGCATCAATTTAAATACATTGTAGTGGCTTCATCTGCATTTGAAATTTGTTTAATAAACCAAGCTTAATATTCCATGGATACCGCTTTCTGTTAGCTACGTAGGAAATGTGTACAGTTCATAACCCTGAAGATGGCCGCGATGGCCGAAAGCTTGGTTTATTAAACAAATTTCAAATGTAGATGAAGCCACTACAATGTATAAATTAACTTTTATTAAGTTGTGAATCATTTTACTAAACTTGACATCGATGTTTGATTGTCTTTGTTTGGCATACTTTCGTTTATTGTGAAATTAGGGACCTTACGAATCGAAGACGGAATGGACGACGACGACGTCAGAGAAACAGTAGCACTAATTACAACATTGGAATGTATGAAATAAGCTCGATTTGGTCTTAACTTCAGGCGTTGGGTGCTAAACTACAACGTGAAATGCCTATTTGACGACGCAAAGAGAACGAGAACGCCAGTTCGTCATTTGTGCAGATAGTTGTTTTCTGTCAAACGGACCACAAAAACACGATGTCATTCATGAAGGGGGCGCAAATTTAGTGAAAACACGGAAAATGAAACAACTAGTATGAAATAATAGACAACAAAACACTTTATTCGAACTTCATCGTCCTCGAAGTAGTCGTCATGTTGCGTAAGGAAGGAAGGAAGGAAGGAAGGAAGGAAGGAAGGAAGGAAGAAAGAAAGAAAGAAAGAAAGAGAGAGAGAGAGAGAGAGAGAGAGAGAGAGAGAGAGAGAGAGAGAGAGAGAGAGAGAGAGAGAGAGAGAGAGAGAGAGAGAGAAAGAGAGAAAGAAAGAAAGAAAGAAAGAAAGAAAGAAAGAAAGAAAGAAAGAAAGAAAGAAAGAAAGAAAGAAAGAAAGAAAGAAAGAAAGAAAGAAAAAAAGAAAGAAAGAAAGAAAGAAAGAAAGAAAGAAAGAAAGAAAGAAAGAAAGAAAGAAAGAAAGAAAGAAAGAAAGAAAGAAAGAAAGAAAGAAAGAAAGAAAGAAAGAAAAAAAAGAAAGAAAGAACGAAAGAACGAAAGAAAGAAAGAAAGAAAGAAAGAAAAATGTGTTTAGACTAATATATGCACAAATCCAAATACCTGTCTACGACATGGGCTCCTGTCTACGACTATTAATACATGATAGTATTTTTAGTGTCAGTAATTATGGGTTGCGATAAAAGACTGAAACTGAAAAGGCTGAAAAGGCTGAAAGGGCTAACAGGCTGAAATTGGATAAATTACATGTACCAAATTTATTACTCGGTTGAAATTGGATCAATAACTTGTCGATACTGAAGACTCATTTTTCAATCAGAAACAACATAAACAAGTTAATTTTACATACTAAACTTGACATCGATGTTTGATTGTCTTTGTTTGGCATACTTTCGTTTATTGTAAAATCACACATCCGGTGTTGCGTTACTGTTTGTCTATTAAAGGTCATTCCAATGCAACGCCGGCGCAGGGCGCATGCGCATTAGAAGCCACTTTCACGTTTAGGTCAAAGACGACGACGGCCTGCATTTTAGCCTGCGTAGCCTGGCAGTTTAGCCTGCGTAGCCTGAGTGCACAGGCTACCTGCATTATTTTTTTAGAGTCGGGCAGTTCCACAGGAAGCCCGACCAATTAGTATTATTTATATTATTAGAAAACGGATGACTATAGTTTTTAATTAACGATAAAATTATAATAATAGAAATAATGAACTTAGTCACGTGACCTGTTTTGTGGATTATCTCGTTAGCAAAATAGGAAAAACATCCATTCCAAACGGAACCTTGTTATGCACCTTAAAATGCAACAATATCACACCAAAAGATTTCAGAAATAAATCACAACCATCACCCCATTTCCAAATCTATATTTCCTCCGTCAATAGGTCACGTGACCATGGAATGTCAAAAATGTCAAACTTAAAATGTCAAGCAACCTAAATGTCACTTTAGGACCAAACGTCAATTTAATAGGTTTAAACTGGAAGAAGATATTTGAAAATATAGAAAGTGTAAAAAGACCCTGCCTTAACATGCTTGAGAGTATCTTTAGTTTTTATATAAACTTTTTTTTAACTTTCTGGGTTTGTAGGAGCTACGAGACTTCCTATGAAGCTCTCAATATTTATTATTATTATTTTAGTAATCTATATATATGTAAAATAGCATTCTCTTTTATCCAACAGATCACGTGGTCAACATGTTTGTTGAGGTTTTCGTGTTCGTTCTTGCGTTGATCCTGCTCTACTTTACACTCATCAAAAAGGGACGTCCAAAGGGCATGCCCCCAGGGCCATCACCGCTGCCCATCATAGGCAATCTGTTTGATGTCGTAAGGTGGACGTCAAAGAATCAGACTCAGATTGAATTTACTAAAGTAGCACAACAATATGGCGACATCTTCACCTTTGAAGTCCCAGGAGAAAGAACCGTTGTTGTGAATTCTGCGTCTATTGCTGTAGAGGCGATGCTTACCAAGAAAGATGATTTCGCTGGAAAACCCTACTTGTTTAGTTGGGATTATTTCCTACGCGGATCTAAAGACATCGCCGCTGCAGACTTTGGTCCGACGATGTTAATGCAACGCAAACTAGTCCATTCAGCCTTCAGGAAGTACAGCCCCCAACTTGAAGTAACCATCCAGCGAGAAATCGAAGAGCTGTCCAAACGGCTGAAGTCATACGGTGGCAAGCCCATAGACATAGAACATGATATATACCTCACTACTACAAATGTCGTCTGCGCCATTGTCTACGGTAAGCGATACGAGATCGATGATCCAGAATTCCTTGACATAAAGGACTACAACATTACGTCCTTTCGACTATTATCAGTCGTAAATCTATTGAATACCTTCCCATTTCTGATACATTTCCCGATCAAAGATTCCAAAGACTTGGACGAAAGCCGTCTAAAACGTGATCGTTTGCTGGATGCCAAACTTCACCAGCACCAAGCGACGTACCAAGATGGCGTCATCCGTGACTTGACCGATGCACTTATCAAAGCTTTACAGGAAGCACAAGAAGAAGACAGTAAAGTAAAAGATCTCATCACAGAGGACCACGTGGTTATGACGATGCAAGATACATTTTCGGGGGGCCTGGAAAGCACTATGACGTCAATTCGTTGGTTCATCATCTACATGCTCCATTACCCCGACATTCAAGCGAAAATCCACGAGGAGCTAGATGACGTCATTGGCCGTGATGTCATGCCTGGATCAGAAGACAAACAGCGACTGCACTATCTACAAGCCTCCATATCCGAAGCAATGCGTGTGGCGAGTGTTGGAGCAATAACGATGCGCAAAGCCTGTGTGGATTCTACCCTCGCAGGATACAAGATTCCCAAGGGTACCACCCTGCTCGTAAATGTATGGGCCCTGCATTACGACGAGAAAGCCTGGGAACAACCACATGTATTTGACCCTACCCGTTTCCTTGACGACGACGGCAAGTTCATCCCCAGGTCAGCTAGTATGAGCTATCTACCGTTTGGAGCAGGGCGTCGAGTATGTGTTGGCGAAGCGTTAGCCAAACAAGAGCTGTTTGTTGTTATTTCCAGGCTGATGCACCAGTTCAAGTTTGAGAGCCCTCCAGGTTGTCCTCTGCCAGAGTTGATTGGGGATCTGGGAGTATTCCATGTACCAAAGCCTTACAAAGTTTGTATCAAAGAACGTTGAACCATGCATCTTTTCCATGCATACGCGACCTTTGTTAATCTCCACATCATTATAAGTCATGTAGACTCACAAAAATTGTATGTACGATCAGTTAGAACAATTTGTAGTGAAAATGCACCTGCAAGTAGTTTGAGATGCTCCAATTAAGAATCGTTCTGCGTCTCACGTTTGGCTAACGTGTATAGCTTTTGTTTTGGTAATCTTGCAAATTATAAGCTCAGTGTAACATGCTTTGAGGATGCGAAGAGTGGAGGACTCACAGTATGATGTCCGGTTTGTGATTGTATCTATTAACCCAGTAATTATGCAGTTCGTTTTTATTGATTTCAATATGCAGCCTTGAAAGAGAACCTGCTAAGAAAAACTTATAAAAACCCTGATAAAAAAACTTGTAAAAAAACCTTGTAGGTCAGCCGTATTTTCCCACCTTTTTTAATTTTAAATCCAAGCACATTTGTTTAGAGAATACTAGAATTAACCTCTAGTTACATGCAAAAACACGAAGTAACGGCAACACAAATTTCGATCACGGTACCGAACTTTCAGGAGGAAGAGACTCTAAATCCCGGCACCGCAAAAAGAAAAAGACACGCTCGCGAAACGCGACGCCATCTTGTTTTGCTCGGAGGTAAATAGCCAAGGATATCCCTAGTTTGATTAACCAATCACAGCGCACGAAAAGTACTATTCACTTGTATGGTATTTACTAAATATACAGTCATGTATATGTAAATATGGTGTCTGGTAAATAAAATAAGTCCCATATGTTTCATATGTTCCATAATGCCTTGCGAGCAGTGCTTGTCCATGCGGGTATTTTGGTTGCATGCGAATAGGCGACTTGCACTAAGAGGTCACGTGACCCCAACCCTCTTAATTCGAACAGCAGTGTCAAAATGAACTCCATAAATGAGAAGAGCACCTCGAAATTAGTAAAAGGGCGATGTTTCAGCGCATATTGTCTGACACAGGAGAAATGGCAATAAAAATAAAATCGATCGTTTTCTAAGATTTTGTTTGGAAAATGCATTGGATGGCATGGCTCTTGCCATCCAACGTTCTGTTCTGCAAAGTTGAACGGCATACAATTCAACATTTCTTTGTTAAATGCGATAAAGCAATGAGCTTCTGGAAGCACTTCCAGAAGTGGTGGTTTGAAAGAACAAAGGAAAACTTAAAACTCAAAATAACCCACATATTATATGGCTTTTTTGAGACCACAAAATATAGGAAACTACTTAACCACGTCCTGACAATAGCTAAATATACACAATACATCGCATTCATCAACAACGGTGCGGAATACACGTTTGACAGTTTCCTTGTTCTTCTTCAAAAGAAAGCAAAGATAGAAGAAGAAAATCTACGTATGAAAAGCCACACAAATAGTGTTAAAAAGAAACAAACGCAACTAAAGATCTTACTAGAATCCTCGTAAATACCCATAGTCTGCGACAATAATGTATTAGTATGTAGTCCTTGGTGTATGTTGGTGTTCAGTTTTTGTTTCACTATCTTTCAATTATAACACACAAGCAAATAATTAATGTACTTATAGTCTAGTATATCATATAAATGTAATACCTTTTTGTGTAATCATAAAATTAAGTTTATAATCTACAATTTAAAAAAAAACATACATAAAAAAAACAAAAACAAAACAACAACAACAACAACAACAACAAAACAGATCAGAAACGGCGAGCGGTGAAACTTTCTTAATTCGTTCTGACTTTATATATATCCTGCTTAATCATAACTATTACAATTTCCTTGAATCTGATTGGTTGAGAGACTGTCCTATTTTAGCATTAATCATATTCATTTTGAAATCACTAGTAAATCCTGCAATCTGATTGGCTAAAAATGGTGCGATTAAATCATTAATTGCACTATTTTGGATCATTAATTGCACCAATTTTTTTTATTTTTTTATTTTCGCACAGAAACTCTAATTTTATTAAATTCAAACGATTCTTCATAAAAAGTAATTTGTAATTTAGAATGAAAGAGTTGTATTTTAGGCATCAAAATTATTCTTATTATTGCAACTTACCACCTAAATATAACGAGTGTATTTGAAAAGATTTCAAAATGAATATGATTAATAGGTAATTGAACTTCGTGTCGTGCAATTTTGGTCTGAAATCATACTCGTGATAAACAAATTGCACTCCCGCTACGCGGTCGTGCAATATTACCATTATTTATATACAGTATGGACACTCGAACCGTGAACACTTATTAGTTTTTTTCTAACACATAAGTATAAGCTTATATAAATTATCGATTGAACAAATTGAACAGAAAAATATTTATTTTGATCACTAAGTGTATTTTAAAAACTCAATGCTCCATTTGAGAGGCTATGAGGCAATAGAAACTCACGGTAGAAAAAAACTCGAAGTGTTCACGGTTCGAGTATCTACATGCAAGTTGTAAATGGCGAATGTAGTTCGTACAGAAACAGAAACGAGCTGTGAAACTTTCTTATATTCGTTCTGACTTTATAGGCTTATCCTGCTTTTAAAAATAGCGAATGTAGTTCGTACAGGAACAGTAAGGCGAGCTGTGAAACGGCTTTCTTACTTCTAAAGAGCCGAAGCATTTTGCTTTTCGGAATTGGCGGCTTGCAACTAGTTTCCGAAGGGCGAAGGTGTGCTATTTCTTGACTCGATATTCAATTTTAAACCTAAAATTGTGTTTATCTTTGCTTACCTTTATCAGTATGACTTCAACTTTTTCTCAAACGAATCAAATTCCGCGTTGAAAAGCTTGAACTTGCGAAAATACGGAGTTTTCCTCGGCAAATCATGCAAAGTCAACTCACAATTCGCGAAAAAAAGGCGCGAAAAAGTTGGCGGAAAGCAACTGACGCGTCCGCACGCGTGACGTCACTGAACATAATTTGGCGCGAAATCGAATAATAGGCCCTAAGGCCGTGCATGTTTACCAAAACTGAGACATCTAAGCTAGTCGTTTCTAATATAAAGTGAAGTGCTGCGAGTTGAATTATTTGCAGATTAAAATGTAACGTGTGCACATATGTATTCATTCTACATTTCAGGCAAATAATAATGACAGCAGGGGCGGATCCAGGTTTTTGTCAAACAGGGGGTTGTGTTGCGGCCGTTGTGTTGTGTGAGCGGCAAAGCCGCGAAGTACTAGGGGGTGTTGGGGCATGCCCCCCCCAGAAAATTTTGAAATCTACAAGCTCTAAAATGCAATTTAAGAGATCTGGAGTTGTTTTATTAACACAACAAAACTCAATTTTCAGTAAAATTTTGAGTTTATTGGACATCCAACAAAGATGCTTGGAAGTCTTCTTGGGTGATCATGAGCTTACAAGTATGAAGGCTTCACATACGTTTTTGACGCTAAAAACGGCAGGTTCTTTCTGCTATCAGTCAAACCGGCCTCGAAGTCGAACGGTCGTGTAAACAGTATGAATGAATTATATTATTCTTACGAGGGAGAGAGCTAAAAGTGCAAGAGAGACCTACGGACAGACATATCTATACAAGCGGTATTAAAAAAATATCCATAGGGGGGGTTGCAACCCCCAGAACCCTCCCCCTGGATCCGCCCCTGCTGACATGATATTTTTTTTAAAAGTCCACTTATATGTTTGGGCTTCCTGTGCTTCAAATTGGCGACACAGCTAGTTCTGACGAGTGATAAAACATGAATTTATTTCGCTTGATACACATCTTTATAAATATTGCATGTCGTTTGCTCCGACCAGGGAACGTACTCTCGTATTTTTCTGTTTTCCCTTATTTGGTCTGTCTGTCTTTATATCGATAAAAGTATGGTTTCAAAATTCTTTGAGCTACACCGGTTTGAAAACTCCTTGTAATCTTCACTATCGGCCGAACTCGGCGGCTAGCTAAACCTAAGGCCCCGCTTTGTACTGATGAGTTTGTTCGCATTGTTGCCGGCATATGTCAATAACAGCTGTCTTGTGAGTATTGAATACTAAATTGCAGCAGTCAAGTCGTTTAGATCAGTGTTGAGTGCCGTGTAATAGTCAAATAGTCACAAAAGAAAACAATGGAAACAAAGTCTACTAGTGTCTATCAGTCTACTAACTATTTCACGGGTTTATTGTACAATACACTGTATAGTTATTGCATAAGACACTCGTTTTCTGAAATAGCTATATTTCTATATTTCTGGATTTATTATATTTTTGGTTATTTCTAAATTTCTAAATTTACTTTTTAATTGAAGATTAATTGTGCTCAGTCCAAATAAACTTATTTTCCCGTTAAACTTATTTTCCCGTCAACTAAATCCATGCTTTGCGAAGTTTAGCTTAATAACTATCCTACAGTTCTCATCAAATATTATGCTCCTCAATTTTTTATTAACCCTCCTACACCTGCTTTACTATTCACGGAATGGTTTTTGTTGAAACTCCTTGATGGGATTTTGATTAAAACTGATAGCATGATTGAGAGGGAAACAATATCAGGGGCGGATACAGGGGGAGGGTTCTGGGGGTTGCAACCCCCCCTATGGATATTTTTTTAATACCGCTTGTATAGATATGTCTGTCCGTAGGTCTCTCTTGCACTTTCAGCTCTCTCCCTCGTAAGAATAATATCATTCATTCATACTGTTTGGCACGACCGTTCGACTTCGAGGCCGGTTTGACTGATAACAGAAAGAACCTGCCGTTTTTAGCGTCAAAAACGTATGTGAAGCCTTCATACTTGTAAGCTCACCCAAGAAGACTCTTCCAAGCATCTTTGTTGGATGTCCAATAAACTCAACATTTTACTGAAAATTGAGTTTTGTTGTGTTAATAAAACAACTCCAGATCTCTAAAAATTTCATTTTAGAGCTTGTAGATTTCAAAATTTTCTGGGGGGGCATGCCCCCAAACCCCCCTAGATGTGCCGCTCACACAACACAACCCCCTGTTTGACAAAAACCTGGGTCCGCCCCTGAATATAACAGATGGGGACAATGTAAGCACCAAAAACAATGTATAAAGAATATCGCTTGGTGTTATATTGTAAAGATAAATTCCTTGTGTTTGACTATGAATGGATGCGAGTCGTTGTTATGCTAATCTCTCTCGCAGTCGGTTTTATTAGTGTTTCAAGCACAGGCAGCCCAACCATTGCTTTTGAGGCTACTAAATAATTCAAAAAAAAAATTTTTTTTTGATGGGCTTCCTGTGGTGAGCGCGCGCGTATTTATATATTGGGTTCCCTGTGCTGAGTAATGTCCTATGTTGCGCATCCCGCAAGAGGCACACAGGAAGCCCAACATAGGACATTACTCAGCACAGGGAACCCAATATATAAATACGCGCGCGCTCACCACAGGAAGCCCATCAAAAAAATTTTTTTTTTTGAATTATTTAGTAGCCTCAAAAGCAATGGTTGGGCTGCCTGTGTTTCAAGTAGGATCGCCACGAAACTCACGATTGAAGACCAGCTATATCAAGAGCCGCGTTACGTGTGTGTTTCAACGTCACAGCTTAAGCTTGTTTATGAGGTACTGAACCGTCTGAAAAAATAATAATAGAAAATTAAATCTGCTCTGCTGATTCAAATTGTCGGTATCCTACAGTCAAGTTTACTGTATTTCGTGACTGTTACACCTGTTAATGCTTTTCTGCGTTCTCACAGAATGGATTGATACTGAAAGCGAATGTCGGTCTTTCTTTTGTTGATGTTTTGTTCCTCTCGTAATCATTGTACAGTTTCCGCTCACTCAAACAATACAGACAACACGGAATCCAGTATCAACATAAGGCTGGTCACGTGACCGGTCAGCATTTGACAAATAACTGTCTTTCTTCTCTTTGGGATTCCTTTACAATATTGACCGGAAGGGACTGGAACGTGTTACGAGGAAAAAGAAAAGCCAGGATATTTTCAACACTCTGTGGGTCCAGCTGCTTCTGGTATCCCTTAGCTTTATTATGACCGTGGGGGACTTGGTCCCCGGCGAGAACTGAGAGAAAACGGCGGACCGGATCCCTCGCCACCTATTCGGTCGAGTCCCTTCTGGTCCATAATCGACAGGAAGCCAAAAGACAAAGAAAAGGGGGACTCATTATACTTTTTTTACAAAGACACCCTCGATCGAATGCATACCCAGAGTTCCGGAGGCAATAAGTCCCCTAAGAGGTCACGTGACTCCAACCCCTTCACAGCAGTGTCAAAATGAACTCCAGAAATGAAAAGAGCAGCTCTAAATTAGTAAAAGGACGAAGTTTCAGCTCATAATGTCTGACACTGGAGAAATGACATTGCAAGCTCTTGCCATCCAATGCATTTGCCAAACAAAATCTTAGAAAATGTTCGATTTTATTTTTATTGTAAGTTCTCCTGTGTCAGATATCAATGAGCTTACTTGTTTGATGTAATTGGATTGGATTCGGCAGCGAGTCGTAGCCATTTGAGCTCATAAAATATTTCTTAAGACTGCGTTTGTACAATGAGTTTAAAGTCAGTTTTATTTGTTATACAAAGCTACAATTGTAAGTAAGTAAGACTTTATAGTTATGTCTATGATATTTAGCACTTGCAGACAACAAACATTTATACAGTAGATAGTCTCAAATAAATAAGGAATAAATCAAAATAGCAGAACGAAGGGCTCTCATGTGATTTGCTGTGCTTGCAGGGCTCGAAGTATAGCAACAGCATAGGCAACTTCTTGGACGCTCGCTCTGCCCAGAAAAGAGGTATTCAACTGAAAAGGAGTAAAATAGGAAATGAATAGATAAAAACTGAAAGTGAAGAGATGAGAAATCTGGGAAGTCGAAAAAGAAGAAGAAAAAAGTGGATTGGATTTGGGCCTGTAAAGTGTGCCACCACTACTACTACTACTACCACCACCACCACCACCACTAACTACTACTACTACACCACCACCACCACCATCACTACTACTACCACCACCACCACCATCACTACTACTACTAACTATTATTACTACCATCACTACTACTACCACCACCACCACTAACTACTACTACTACTACCACCACCACACTAACTACTACTACTACTACCACCACCACCACTACCACCACCACCACTAACTACTACTACTGCTACTACCATCACCACCACCACTAACTACTACTACCACCACTACCACCATCACTACTACTACCACCACCACCTCTAACTACTACTACCACCCCACCACTAACTACTACTACTACCACCCCACCACTACCACCATCACTACTACTACCACCACCACCTCTAACTACTACTACCACCCCACCACTAACTACAACTACCACCCCACCACTAACTACTACTACCACCCCACCACTAACTACTACTACCACCACCCCACCACTAACTACTACTACCACCACCACCACTATACTACTAATACCACTCAATACCACTACCGTCACCACTAATTACTACTACCACCCCACCACTAACTACTACTACCACCACCACCACTATACTACTAATACCACTCAATACCACTACCGTCACCACTAATTACTACTACTACCACCATCACCACTACTACTACTACAACCACTACCACCACCACCACCACCACCATCACTACCACCACCACCATTACCACCACTCACTACTACCACCATTACCACCATCACTACTACTACCATTCCAATGATAGTACTGCACGATGCGAAAATGTTACTGTATTCGCAATCAGTTCTGTCTCAACCTGGTCACGAATGTCTCACAATGTTGACAGGCAGATTATTGGTTAACAACGGCAATATAAGAAGAGCGACAGGCACTTAACCCGTGAAACAGATATTAGCCATGTAGATATTACTGGACACTAATTCCATTGTTTTCTTTTGTTTTGATCTGACTATTAGTCACTAACTATTAGATTTTGTTTCACGGGTTAAGTGCCATCACTCTACTAAAAGTAATTTTTTTTTTAAACACTCATACCATTTTCTTCACATTCACGTCATTCACTCGCGCTATTCGTTCCCCAAGGGTTTTAGCAGAACACTGAAGAAGCCATCTAAGGAGAGAGTGAGAGAGTAGTTAACAGAATATATACCGATAGTTTTGATCTTCGTGTGCACAAAGTGAAACTAGAAATTCCAAGGTGTTCATACCTGAGGATCTGCCCTTGCGTGACCAGAAACTTGTCACGCAACCACCAAGAGGGCGCAAACAGAGATACGTGGAGAATAGTCGATGCGTCACGCGCTGACAGGCGGTCGCGATGATTTCTGTGGAGTAGTTTCTTGACAACCCAACGAACAACATCAGGTGCTCTGAAATGCAAAATGAAACAGTCCTAAACAGTCAGTCTGGCCAAATGGAAAGTATTTCACTTAAGAGGGAATGAAGAGATGAATAGCAGGGGAATTGGGGAATTACAGCCTTTCTGCTCCCTCCCTTTTCCCACTATCTTCCCTCCCTCCCCTCCCCTCTTATCTTCCCCACTCCCTGTCCATCACAAACTACAGTCGAATATCTATTATGCGGCCACGCTCGGGGAATTGGCAAGTGGCCGCTTAATAGAGGTTGGCTGCTTAATAGAGGTGTAAAACAATGCTATTAAAGCACTCTTGACAACTGGCCGCTAAATAGAGGTTGGCCGCTAAATAGAGGTTGGCCGCTTAATAGAGGTTCCACTGTATTTGCTTGGAACCATTATGACTGAGCACTCTTATAATACGACCACCTTCTGCCCATGGGACCAGATTAAAGAGGTCGATCCAATCAGTATAATATACAACAACATATTTTTCTCAGCCAATTTTACCTCGTTAGTCCAGGCAAATCCTTGTCTCGGTACGAGGAACTGTCCAGTCCACCACGGCCAAAGGGGTTTCTCTGACCGAAGAGTTCATAGGCGATAGCACCAGCGGCCCAGGCTGATGTGGCATGTGAGTGTAAAGGAATAAAATATATGAGACTGGGCATTATTAACCTCCTTTGCAGCCGTTCTTTGCTTCGGGATCCCTGTGCTCCCTCTTAAGACATTATTGGCAGTATTGGCAGTTAAGAGTCGTTTTCGTATGAGTGGGAAACCTACGGTACGGAGTCATGGTCACAGTACGGAATCGAAGACATTTTTTCAACCAATCACAGTGCGCTATATCACTGCATTGCTCAGCCAATCAGCCGTACCGTAACTACTTCCCACTCATGACGACTATATATTGCTACCAGAGTGATCTTACCATCAGATTTACTGTAGTCAATAATTGCACCATCTCCACATTGTGCAGTGATGACCTGCAAGAACAACACCCAAACACTTAGAGCAGTCTTCGTATGACTGTGAAAAACTCCGTGCCGTGACCGTGATGATTTAGGATTTTGAATGAATCCGTGTCGTGACCGTGCTGTGTGCTGTGATTTTTCACAGTCATACGAAATCTGCTCTAGCATATCGTGACATTGTTCTGATTTCAGTGCCACTACTACATGTATGTCTACATAATACACAATACAGTTAACTTTAAAGTGCCTATAACCCCTGTGAGTTTGTTTTAAAAATCGATTATATATTAAGTGAATAGTTGCAGGTTTCAGTATTTTGTGATTTGAAATTCGTGTTTGTGAGTTATAGAGGTTTGAAATCGGGATATATTTATTTGGTAACGTAACTTAAGGAATGATGCCATGGCTTATTTAGTTGTGTTCTTTCTGAAATAGGATAAAAAGTTTATCAAATCATATCTATAAACTGTGAAAAGATATTGCAAGTTTCAAAATGTCAGTAATTTGCACAAGAATGTTTTTGTATAAGACCTGATTCCTTAAAGTGCGTCATTTTGACGTCATCTGATTTCCATATCGCGTTTTCAAACCTCTATAACTCACAAATGCGAAGTTCAAATCACAAAATACTGAAACCTGCAACTATTCACTTAATATATAATCGATTTTTAAAACAAACTCACAGGGGTTATAGGCACTTTAAACTGTACAATGTAGATAATGGCAATACTAAAGGGAATATAGGGAATTATCTCATGGATAGTGGTACATTGCAATAATCTACCTGTTGAACAAACATATACAGTCAATTGCAAAAATTCTGGCCGCTACGAAGTATCAGTATATCAATATATCAGGTGCATTATGGGTAATTAAATAATCGAAAATTCCCATTAAAGCGCGCGGGTTAACGCCAGCAAAGTTGGTAGAAATATTTAGTATAATGTTTATTTTAGTCTTACGTTTGTTGTTTGTAAATTTTGCTTCATTTAATAGTATTAGTGATGCACCCGATATATTGATATATTGATATACCGTGGCGGCCAGAATTTTTGCAAATGACTGTATACAATGTTTGTGATGTACATGAGCTTACATGGTTAGAGAGTCGCTTTCGTATGAGTGGGAAAGTTAAGGTACCGTGCCGTGCATCTGCATCTGCATCTGCAGGCTTTTTGATTGGTTCAGAAAGGAAGATATTTGAGTGTCACGGTACCATAGGTTTCCCACTCATACAAAAACGACTCTGACAAGTGCAAATCCCATCCATTTCCCACTTGAAATCACTCCAGATTTCTGTGTATAAATATGTCCATACTTACTTCTGGTGCCATTAACATAGCATTTCCTCCCCGATCTGTTCCCTCCGTCAAAAATGGCATCTGCAACCCAAGCCTACTTTCAGCCATACAACAACCAAAGTCGCAAAGAACAAGCTTTGGACAACCAGCTTTAGACGCGTTGAGTAAGAGGTTATCAGTCTTAAGGTCACGGTGAGCTACGCTGTTGTTGGTTAAGTGTGTTATTCCATCAAGAAGTTGCATTAGTAGCAGCGTTGATGTCTGCATGTTGGGAGAATGTGTTGCAAGGTATTCTTGTACAGTACAATCTAATCTGAAATGATGACAAAGCAATACTACACGTGAACCATCAGACTAGGTTATTTACATAAAAGGTATTAAAGGTGCTATATTTAACATCTGTAACCCCTTCAGTCAAAACTGATCTCCCAGGAGGCGGACAGTGTGCCCTTTTACCCCCTCCCTCCATCAGTGCTCCGTCTTACAGGTATTTAAATCTGCACAAGGATTAGAGGGAAGTTGAAACAAGGATGTGAGGTCATGAAGAAGCGAACCGGGCACTTCTCGCTTGATAGAAGGCTGCACACTCATAAACTAAGCCATCCTTGCTCCTTGGTCATCTGAGCCACAAGAAGGTCTAACATTTGCTGATGGAAACAAAGTCAGCGCTTTCTCCTCTATTATTTTAAGACCCTGAGTGTTGGTCCGGCCAGGAACTGAACCCATGACCTTCCGCACACAACAGACCGATACTCAACAAACTGAGCTAACAGGTTAGTGGTGATAATGTATGTACAGTGTACTGTTTGATACCTTGGCATGACCATAAACATAGTCTTATTTCTTCCAAGTCCATTATGGGTGTATTTGGGTGGAAGAGCAGCAGGATAGGAGGCTTCTGCATCTGGTAGACATGGTACGTCATCCACAAAGGAATGCATGACAGGCAGGATGTTGGGGTGTGGGGAGATGTTGGTGTATCTAGATTCTAATCAATCAGCAAAAGTTAGTCATTGTTTAATATTTGGCCATACAAAGTACCTGTATATGTACTACTGTATTAGATTACTACAGTGTATAATATAACACATGCTCTGATTTGCCAAGGATGTGTATCTGCGTGCTCTAAGAGCATGCAGCATACACACACAGATATATATTCAAACATTTAAATTGTATAAACAAACAAAGTCAAAAACTTGCTGAGCTCAATGTATCAAGTTATACAAGTAGATCGAAGCACTTTGGAATTGGAAGAATACTCAAGAAGTGTGAGAAGCACTCTGCGACGCCTCGTGCTTCTCCTAACGCTTCTCGAGTCTTCTTCCAATTCCCACGTGCTTCTATAACTTGATAGAGCATGCTGCCTCTTTTTCAATTTCTTCATTATTAAATAAATATTTTCCATTGAGACACATGACAATCAAGACGCACTACATACACATTTGTACATGTATGATACTTTACAATATACATGTACAATGTACAATGTACAGTATAAACTATATACATGTATCTATACTACATGTATGTTATAATTAAATTTACCTTCATCTTGCTTGGGATCAATTGAAAGTACTTGCTGTTCTTTTGAGAATGCCTACATGTACATGGCAAAGAGAAAAATCATATAAATTTGTGAACATACATGTGTGTATTCCATATGTATTAATTCCAGTATCACCTTCTTGAGATCATTGCTGTTTGAGTTTGTATTAAAGTTGAACAGCATCTTGACAGCAAACTTGGAAAATCAAGAATAAAATCAGTAAAAATTAACTCTTGCAAAGATGGTGATGACGGATCAGGTGAGGATGGGTACATGATACACTGATGGTAGTGGTGATGATGGTGATAGTAGCGGTACTGGTGATGGTGATAGTGATGGTTATAGTGGAATGATGGTGGTAGTGGTGATGATGATGGTGATGATGATGGTTATAGTGGAATGATGGTGGTAGTGGTGATGATGATGGTGATGATGATGATGGTTATAGTGGAATGATGGTGGTAGTGGTGATGATGATGGTGATGATGATGATGGTTATAGTGGAATGATGGTGGTAGTGGTGATGATGATGGTGATGATGATGGTTATAGTGGAATGATGGTGGTAGTGGTGATGATGATGGTGATGATGATGGTTATAGTGGAATGATGGTGGTAGTCGTGATGATGATGGTGATGATGATGGTTATAGTGGAATGATGGTGGTAGTGGTGATGATGATGGTGATAGTGGTGTGGTGGTGATGCATAGTGGTAGTGATGATTTTATTTATATCCGCATGATAGCAGGGGCGTAGCGTGCTTTTTTTAGAATGTACGCACATAGGAACGAGCGCCGAAGGCGTGAGCTTCTAGGGGGGGGGGGGGGGGGGGGGGGCATGCCCCCCCTGAAAATTTAGAAATCTAGAGCCTTGGAAATACCATTTTCTTCGTTTTCCAGCGGACTTTCTCGCTACATAAATACATAGTAAAATGCATTTATCACTCAGTTTTATGGGGGGATTTATGTAAAGGTTATATAAAGGATTTATGTAAAAGTTGTGTAAATGATTTATGTATAGGTTGTGTAAAGGATTTATGTAAAGGTTATATAAAGGATTTATGTAAAAGTTGTGTAAATGATTTATGTAAAGGTTATGTAAAGGATTTATGTAAACGGATTATATACCGCTACCGTTATATATAGCGATATAATAACCCGAGGCGAAGCCAATTTTTTGGTATTTATTTTGTTTGAGACTGTGCTAACTACAATCATCATTATACATGCCTACAATAATGACTGACTGAAAGGGGAAATTTATTGGGGACACAATCTGACGAGAGACGAAGGCACGAGCTCGTAGGGGCATGCTCCCCGAAAATTTTTGAGGAATAGGGTCTCCAAAATAGCATTTTCCTGCCTTCTGTGAGTAGTTTCCAGCAAGTAGTCTGCCGTCAGCTGTTAAGATTTTGTGTTAGATTTCATTTTATTTTAAATATTTTTATGTTTTTTATAATATATATATTTTAAGGATATTAAATTGTATGCACATGCGTACGTGCGTATATGCACGCTACGCCCCTGGATAGGCAACTTTTGTGGATCATGAAATATAAATAAATAAATAAATGGTAGTGGTGATGGTGATGGTGATGGTGATAGTGGAGGTGATGGTAGTAGTGGTGATGATGATAGTGATAGTACTAGTGGTAGTGATGGTGGTAGTGGCAATGATGATGGTGATAGTGGTGTGGTGCATGGTGATGGTGGTAGTGGTGTGGTGCATGGTGATGGTGGTAGTGGTGTGGTGGTGGTGGTGGTAGTGGCAATGATGATGGTGATAGTGGTGTGGTGGTGATGGTGGTAGTGGTGTGGTGCATGGTGATGGTGGTAGTGTGGTGTGGTGGTGATGGTGGTAGTGGTGTGGTGCATGGTGATGGTGGTAGTGGTGTGGTGGTGATGGTGGTAGTGGCAATGATGATGGTGATAGTGGTGTGGTGGTGATGGTGGTAGTGGTGTGGTGCATGGTGATGGTGGTAGTGGTGTGGTGGTGATGGTGGTAGTGGTGTGGTGCATGGTGATGGTGGTAGTGGTGTGGTGGTGATGGTGATGGTGGTAGTGGCAATGATGATGGTGATAGTGGTGTGGTGGTGATGGTGGTAGTGGTGTGGTGCATGGTGATGGTGGTAGTGGTGTGGTGGTGATGGTGGTAGTGGCAATGATGATGGTGATAGTGGTGTGGTGGTGATGGTGGTAGTGGTGTGGTGCATGGTGATGGTGGTAGTGGTGTGGTGGTGATGGTGGTAGTGGCAATGATGATGGTGATAGTGGTGTGGTGGTGATGGTGGTAGTGGTGTGGTGTGTGGTGATGGTGGTAGTGGTGTGGTGCATGGTGATGGTGGTAGTGGTGTGGTGGTGATGGTGGTAGTGGCAATGATGATGGTGATAGTGGTGTGGTGGTGATGGTGGTAGTAGTGTGGTGCATGGTGATGGTGGTAGTGGTGTGGTGGTGATGGTGGTAGTGGTGTGGTGCATGGTGATGGTGGTAGTGGTGTGGTGGTGATGGTGGTAGTGGCAATGATGATGGTGATAGTGGTGTGGTGGTGATGGTGGTAGTGGTGTGGTGCATGGTGATGGTGGTAGTGGTAGTGGTGTGGTGGTGATGGTGGTAGTGGCAATGATGATGGTGATAGTGGTGTGGTGGTGATGGTGGTAGTGGTGTGGTGCATGGTGATGGTGGTAGTGGTGTGGTGGTGATGGTGGTAGTGGCAATGATGATGGTGATAGTGGTGTGGTGGTGATGGTGGTAGTGGTGTGGTGCATGGTGATGGTGGTAGTGGTGTGGTGGTGATGGTGGTAGTGGTGTGGTGCATGGTGATGGTGGTAGTGGTGTGGTGGTGATGGTGGTAGTGGTGTGGTGCATGGTGATGGTGGTAGTGGTGTGGTGGTGATGGTGGTAGTGGCAATGATGATGGTGATAGTGGTGTGGTGGTGATGGTGGTAGTGGTGTGGTGCATGGTGATGGTGGTAGTGGTGTGGTGGTGATGGTGGTAGTGGCAATGATGATGGTGATAGTGGTGTGGTGGTGATGGTGGTAGTGGTGTGGTGCATGGTGATAGAGTCATTTTCGTATGAGTGGGAAGTACAATGTACAGTTCATACCATGAGGTGATCATGCCGTGACCAAGCATTCTGATTGGCTGAGCAATGACTTTATGTGCTTTGATTGGTTGAATAGATGTCTTTAATTTATTATTATAATTCTTACCTTGTTCTCATTCCTTGTAGCTGCATACACAGCTGAATTACATGACCGTTCGCCCAGTCTTTGTCTGATGTTATAATCAGCTAGTTTTAGTGAATGGTGCTCTTCGTTTTGATTCTGAGTTGACCTCAATTCCTGTTGCAAAAGAAGTTCATGTTCAACTGTGTGATAATTAATTTAATTGTACAGCTCTTAGCCAATCAGAAATGATCTTTTTTTCATGAATGTTATTAGTTGAATAATAGACCTATCCTTTATATCATGCACACACCTTTTGTGAGCTTTGAATTCCCTTCTGCATCCACTGGTATAACTTTTGGAAGTCTTTCTCCTCTTCTTTAGTTGAGCTTGATTTGACGCCTATATCTAGAAGTTACATCAAAAAGTTAATTCAAAAAATTTTCACTTAGAGTTTTTGTATGAGTAGGAAACACGGGCAGTCGTGCGTTCAGTCCCTGGCCGCACCAATACTCAGGGTCTTAAAATCAGTGAGGATAAGGTGCTGCCTTTGTTTCCATCAGCAAATGGTTAGACCTACAGTATTGAGTTACGGTTACGTTATGGAATTGAAGACATCTACATTGTATTCAACCAATCACAGCAAGTAAATCATTGCTCAACCAATCAGCTGTTTGGACACAGCATGGTTATACCATATGGCACAGCATGATCAATAATGTAACTACTTTCTACTCACACTACATGATTATACTGTGGCGGATCTAGTGGGTGCACTGGGTGCACATGCACCGGTACCCCCCTTGCTGCCCAGGAACAATATTCAATAATACTAATTTTACTACAAAAAATTGGTGCGTGCAACATTTCCTTGTGGGGTGAACCCCCCACCTCAAAATCCTAGATCCGCCCCAGCTATACCACAGAAGTGTGTTGAACTTACCAGTACAAACAAATCCAAGAAACGCAAACAATGGTCCATGGATTTCACCTTTTCTCATCAAGCGAAAAACTCTGTGACCTTGAAAACAAACACCAAAATAATCTCAGTAAATAATTAATACATCGAAATACGGGAGGGAGTTATTTCTCCCCAGACTCAATTGCTTGTGAAACAGCCATATTGCACTTCATGACAAACTCTATTAAGTTGAGATGTCCCCCCTGACAACCACAGGAACCCCATCATGAACACAGGAAGCCCAAGATTAGTTCCTCTGCTTGCGTGCAATTGATGGCTAACAGCAATAACTTATACAATACAGTACCTTTCCAAAAAGATCCATAGTCAGTCACTAGATTTGATCTTGCATGAGCAAAGCCTTGGAACACAGGTCTTGTGAAGGTTGACCAAAGATATCCAGACCGTGGTGGGTACAGTAAGTGGTCTGGCCTTGACTGACCATACTGTACTACTGCCTTGGTTTCACTAATATGCCATGGAACCTGACTTGCTTTACCTATTCATTTTATTGTTCCAATTTTAAATAATCATACATGTACCTTACATTTCTTTAGAACATAAAGAATGGTCTGGGTTAATTTAAACTAACAGGGAGGTGGAAGGAAATTTTTTTGGTTTGAAATTTGAGATTTTTTTTCCACACATTCCTGTCAGTTTGAAGCCCAACTACATGTACCCCTCCCCCCAGGGGAGGCCTGCCCAACTGGTCCAAAAATGGGTTTCTGATTATATGATGATTATAATTACACATAGCACTTGACAATAAATGCTGTTGTCAAGGACACTGCATATATAAACATTAAAAATACTGTCAAGGGTCTGCAAGGGATAAGTTTGGTAATAGAGGGAGAGAGGGTCATGAATGTGTATGAACCCCCTAGCCTCCCCTCCCTCCCTTCACTCTTTGGAATTATACTCAATTAAAAATATATATATTCTATTAAATCTAATACTGAAATATTGCAGCCTTTCACAGGAACCTTTGAAATATTTTTCTGTTCTGGTCAGCAGGTGGGAACACGGATCTACCATTACCTTAAAGTTCTTTCATGACGTACATGTAGTAAGCTTAAAGTTTGTTTTGCATTTTTGGAGAAAATTCTGCTATTATCATAATTAAATTTATTCTAATTTACGATCTAATATCACTAACCTTGTTTGAAGACTTCAGCACTCCGAACAACGGAGCGAAATATTGCTTTTCCGACTCGAAAAAGCGACATTTTGTGGTCTGAATTTAGCTTACACCCGCCATTTTGATTTGTTTTCATGTACGCATATTACACAGGAAGCCCGAGCGTTTAATTAAACTTTGATTAAAAATAAATACATATAGCAAATCTCGCTTAATAATAAATTTTATAATGTTAGAGTGTGTATATTTTTATAAATACGTTGGTTATGAAAATATGAATCCACAAAGAAGTTCAAATAAAATATAAAAAAATATGTCGAAAAAATATATTTTGGGTTACCTGTGTTCTACGTCGAGCATGCGTTCCACATCCAAGATGGCCGCCGTCTGAAGACCAAAAGTGAACTGTCTACGATTATAAACTCACTTTTACATCTTATTTGGTATCACCTGCTTTTGAAATCATGTCAGACGACGAAGGCGGTGCCCCTAGAGAGAAGAGACCACGTATATATTTCGGTAGTTTGGAAGAGTCCGAGAGGCAGCGTCTGTCAAAAGCAAGCGCGGCAAAGCCTGAAGATGGCGGTAGGAGAAGAGAGAATGGCATTTCTGAGTTAATTCTTGCTGGGATACAGGCTGGGAATATTAATATTGCTGAAGGTAAATGTGAAGTCTGTTATTTCGTGTATGGTTCGTGAATATACAATATATAAAATAACATTTGAGTTATAACTATAAGCAAATTAACTTTTGAAAACAAAGACTAGTTTTTATAGCAGACTGTAGAGGAAAGCTTTAATACGTCGTGATGTGCTGCTTATTTTGCAGGAGAGTATCATGAAGTTGCAGAAGACACTTTAGAAAGACACAAAGAACTTTTGGCTGAATTTGAAAAGAGGAAAAAGGTAATGATGAGATATGACTGATTCAATGATTGATTGATTGATTGATTGACTGCCTGCATGCATGACTGATTGATTGATTGATAGACTGGTTGATTGATTATCAGATTGATTGATTGATTGATACACTGTAAACTGGCTGATTGATTGTCGGATTGATTGATTGATTGACTGTCTGCATGCATGACTGACTGATTGATTGATAGACTGGTTGATTGATTAACTGATTGATTGATTGATTGATACACTGTAAACTGGCTGATTGATTGTCGGATTGATTGATTGATTGACTGTCTGTCTGCATGCATGACTGATTGATTGATAGACTGGTTGATTGATTAACTGATTGATTGATTGATTGATACACTGTAAACTGGCTGATTGATTGTCGGATTGATTAATTGATTGTCGGATTGATTGATTGATTGACTGTCTGCATGCATGGCTGATTGATTGATTGATAGACTGGTTGATTGATTAACTGATTGATTGATTGATTAACTGATTGATTGATTGATAGACTGGTTGACTGATTGATTGGCAGATTGATTGATTGACTGATTGATTGATTGACTGATTGATTGATTGATTGATTGATTGATTGATACAAATGTAGGCACGTTTGATAACAGTACCAACCAACATACCATCTGTTAAAGCAAGACTGAGGGAACTATGGCAGCCAATCAGTAAGTGTTTGTCTACGTAAATAATAATAATAATAATAATAATTTTATTTCTTAAAAATGCATGCACAATGTCTCTATGCTTTTTACAATAAAGAACATAAAGAAAAGACATTGAAAAATAAATAGAGTCAACAAGTAGTTTCATCAAGTCAATCGTCAAACCCAGAGAGCTTCCAACAAGCCCTTGGACATTATGTACACTGACAGTATACACCTATTTCAAATAACGTTGTCGCGTTCAAAGCAACAAGCGTCAAGCCAAGACCGAAGTGAATGCTGGTTATGTGCTGGCAAATTATTCAAATCAGACCTATTTTCTATGGAACGAATTGTGATACGCAAACAAGCACGTGAAAATGTTCATATTTTGCAATTAGTCATTATAGAAACAATAGTGATTAAAAATAATAATTGCCAACGCAAAACCAGCATTCACTTCGGTCTTGGCTTGACGCTTTGAACGCGACAACGTTATTTGAAATAGGTGTATATACTTACGTCACACTAGTTGTGTTTCAGAATCTTGGATAACTTGTGTAACCTTACTGTTTATTTCAGCATTATTTTTGGTGAAGGAGCACTTGAGAGACGAGAGAGACTACGAAGGATACTTTCAGATCTTGGTAGGTGTAGCAAACATGCACGTACAACATAATGTACCGGTATATATGATATTGATATTTTACAGACACAGAGTCATTTACACCTTTTTTGTCTCCAAAGGAGATGATGTACTGACGGCAGAAGAAAGAGCAGCTCCAGAATCATCCCAAGTAAGTTTAAACTTTGATGACTGGATGTTACTACACCAGAATTAAACATACATGTACATTGTACATGTAAAGTATAGGGCGTGATTCCAAGCTTGAGATCGAATGAATGATTTTCGCTTGTTACTAACAAAAGACCCTCAGTTTCCCATAATTCGTCTTACAATACAATACAATACAATACAATACAATACAATACAATACAATACAATACAATACAATACAATACAATACAATACAATACAATACAATACAATACAATACAATTTACAATACAATACAATACAATACTTTATTTAATATACACGTCACACTGAGGAGCTTACAAAAACTCGTTTAAACACGTACGTGTGCAATAAACTATAATTATACAATATAAAACTATAATACTATGTAAAGCTAATTTGTAAAACTATAAATAATGTCGTTATAAAATATAAATGTTATCAACTACTTTCAATTCATCTCTAATCAGGTAAATGTCTTGATCTCAGATCATCCATTTCAGATCGGTTTTTTGTATGTATGAATGAATGAATGAATGAATGAATGAATGAATGAATGAATGAATGAATGAACTTTATTTAGACACGGAATCAAAATCACTAAAATTAAAATTAATTACAAAGTGCTCTCCCTTTGAGTCGTGTAAAAAGATAAGATAGTATACACCTATTTCAAAAAACGTTGGCATCTGAAAATCTGAAATCTGAATCTGAAATATTATTATTATTGTGGGTATAAGTTGTGATCTATCTTGTAATTACTGGAATATGCCTACACGATCTTTAGGCGAACTGCGTTGGCGAATAGTGTAGCAACATGTACGAGTGTTTTTATGTCACAGATTCCGATTTCAGATTCAGATTTCAGATGCCAACGTTTTTTGAAATAGGTGTACATGTGATAGAGATTCTGATTCTTGAATTGTATTCACCCAGTGGTTTGACAATCTTCCATGTAAAAATGTGTTGATTTCGCGATCGTTTCTTGTACATTTCAGTCTTGGGAATGGTCCATTCTGACTGGTTGATTTTTACAGAGTTGTGATGTACACTTAATGTGATGTCTGCCGTCATACATTATTGTGCTCCAACAGCAATTGTAACTTTTGGATCCCAATAAGTATATTACATAATATGTACAGGTATAGTGTAACAATGGTTGTAAATGTTGTGTATCTGTATCTTATAGGAAAGTGAGGTGTGGTATCACGAAGGACCTCAAGAACTCAAGATTGCAAGGGCATGGATAGCGAACTATTCCCTGCCAAGGTCTGTAGTAGCAAGGTTATAAAACCAGGTTGCAATACCATTGAGCTATCTCGGCCATGATGCCATGACAAGTATCATATTATAATAACTTCCATCAAGGGCCTATGCTGTATTATTATTTGCCCCAGGAAGTTGGATGCTCCGATAAACCAATCTTTTCCTGCGAAACAAAGCAAATATGCAGTTTAGAGTCCTAGTATTTACAATAGGGACCTAAGATTTCCAAAATCTATGACGGCCACGTCAACCGGAAGTGTAAATAACTTCTGTTCGGGGTATCGTACATTAGAGATTTAGTCCAAGCCTAAGCCTGTGAGGTTAAGTATTTATCCACAGGGAATACCAACTATGAAGGTATGAAACTTCGAACAGAAGTTATTTACACTTCCGGTTGACGTCGCCGTCGTAGATTTTGTAAATCTTTAAGGTCCCCAATGTTGTTTCAGAGGGTAAATATAAACTACTCTGAACTGTCTTTATTATCCAACAATAAAATTTTAATTCTAATTCCTACTGTACATGTAATAATATTAGAAAAACTTAGATATACATGTACTGCATATGATATCAACATGTTAATTTATTAATAAGTATTGATCAATGTGACCGTGGCTTGGTTGCCATGGTTACCTCCTTAGCTGCATGTTGCTGGCCATAGCTGGACCATTGCATTGGCTTTGCATAAAACATGGCACCTACCCTCCATACAATTTGATAGACAAGTTAATTTGATTTCATAGAGCTTGTCAAAGATTAAAGCAAGCTAGAATCATGCAGGCCAGACCTGACCCAGAAAAAGCTGCAAAGACACAAGAACTACATCGGAAACTACGAGTAAGTCTTTATTTAACGTCGGTAACTCATAACAGTAATTCAACTGATAAACTTGAGGCTGAACACAGTGCGCACTTTACCCCCTCTCTCCTTCACTGCTCCTTTTTATGGGTATTTAAAGCTACCTGAAGCTACATGTAAACAGATTAGAGAGAAGTGGAAACAAGTGTGTGAGGTCACCAAGGATCGAACTGTGTACCTCTCACTTTGTAGGCAGCACACATGCCAACTAGTAGGCTACACTTACTCCTTGTAATCATCTTTATTATATTTTTTGTCAAAGAACGCATGAAATATGCACAAGAACGCGCGAAATATATAGAACCATATTTTGGGTAGTTACTTCAAACTGGCTTTCCAATCATTCATGCAGAATCGTGCAATGAAAATTAACCAATCAGCGTGCGAGAATTCTACATTGGCTAGCACGCTCATACAGAGATTTCCAAGTTTTCACTGTAATTTGTTGTAATAGCTAGTTTCTTTGACAAAAAATATAATAAACAACTTATTAGTCGGCTAAGCATCTAATACGGACCAAATGACTCGTAAAAATACACAGCCATATTAGATGCTTAGCCGACTAATAACCTCTATATATTGTACACGTAGAGGAACATTGTACGTACATGTAGAGGAACATGTTCGATGTATGTACTTTTAAAACTGTGTAGACCATTAATATTGAAGTGATCCATGCAAGGTCAACATATTATGACAGTACTCTGATGAAAATCTAAATTCTCCTGTAGACTCTTTGAATTCCAAAGGAGAATTTAGATTAGTATTTTGATCACTTGAGTCACTGTCTTGGTCACTGTTCTTGCATAGACCTGTTATTTAATGTACATGTAAGTGATCTCTGATCCAAATCTAAATTCTTCCTTCTCCTGTCTCTTTGGATTCTACTTTGGGAGAATTTGGATTTTGATCACACAAGTCAAGTACACTGATCTTTTATGTACATTGTACATGTAACTACATTTGAAGGGGTCCCTGCAAGAACGGAGTAAGTGACTTCTGATCAAATCCCAAATTCTCCTTTGAAATTCAAAGAATCTTGAGGAGAATTTAGATTTTGATCACACAAGTCAAGTACACTGATCTTTTATGTACATTGTACATGTAACTACATTTGAAGGGGTCCCTGCAAGAACGGAGTAAGTGACTTCTGATGATCAAATCCCAAATTCTCCTTTGAAATTCAAAGAATCTTGAGGAGAATTTAGATTTTGATCAGAGATCACTTACATTGTTCTTGCAGGGAGCCCTTCATTTGTCCTTTTATTAAATATTGGTGTGGTTTGATTTCAGGCTTTAAATAACTTATGCAGCCAAATTGGAGACGACAGACCTTTGTCTTTTTGCCAGTTTTCTCCTGATTCAAAACTGTTAGCTACTGCATCTTGGTAAGTGTTGAGTAGATAAAAAAAATAAATAAAAAATAAATTTAAAAAAAAAGTGTTGAGTAGATGAGCACCATCAATGATTGTATGTGCAATTATAACTACAGCACCGTACGCCAGGCATCAAGAGTATTACATAGCCTTGTGATCTTTAAAGACGTGTCTCTGAGCTGTAATTGATTCAGTCTGGCTTATCCAAGGAGCCTGATTTACCGCAACCCTTTTATCCCGCCATGGACAATGAGAGTCGACAGTGAACAATAATTATTCCCCGAAGTGGAGGTGAGTAGTGGTGGATATTTACCGAGCTGCGAGTCCTCGAGCTGCAAGGTAAATATTCACCACTACTCACCGACACTGAGGGGGGTAATTGTTTTAGTATTTACCAAATCAGTTGGATAAAAAATGTAGCTGTAGTGAAACGAGATGCCATTTTGAATCTCATCCCAAAACAGTGAATAGCCAAGGATATTCCGAGTTTCAGGAGCCAATCAAAATGTGCCAAAATTGCTATCCACTGATTTGGTAAATACTAATTAACAATAATTTATTCCCTGAAGTGGAGGTGAGTAGTGGTGGATATTTGCCGAGCTGCAAGTCTTCGAGCGGTGAGATAAATATCTACCACTACTCACTGACACCGAGGGGAATAATTGTTTTAGTATATACCACACAAGTGAATCACCAGCCAAATATATAAAATTTACTTTAATAATAATAATAATAATAATTGCTTATATAGCGCCTATACAGGACTGTTCTAAGCGCTGTCATACCAACTTTCAAGAAGAAAGAGACACGCTCGCGAAACGAGACGCCATCTTGTTTTGCTCGGAGGTGAATAGAAAAGGATATTCTGAGATTGAGTAGCCAATCAGAGTGCGTGAAAAGTACTATTCACTTGTGTGGTACTTGTATATACTATTCTCTATTACATGTATGCTTTATCACTTTATTGATGTGTTATTTACTTACATTATTTTTTGTATGTTGCTATCAACAGGAGTGGTTTATGTAAGCTATGGTCAGTTCCAGACTGTGAACCAATATCAACATTAAAAGGTAGGTGGATGTGACTACTAGAGAGGAGGAAGGGAGAGAGGAGGAAGGGAGAGAGGAGGAAGGGAGAGAGGAGGAAGGGAGAGAGGAGGAAGGGAGAGAGGAGGAGAGGGAGAGGGAGAGAGGAGGAAGGGAGAGAGGAGGAAGGGAGAGAGGAGGAAGGGAGAGAGGAGGAAGGGAGAGAGGAGGAAGGGAGAGAGGAGGAAGGGAGAGAGGAGGAAGGGAGAGAGGAGGAAGGGAGAGAGGAGGAAGGGAGAGAGGAGGAAGGGAGAGAGGAGGAAGGGAGAGAGGAGGAAGGGAGAGCCGTGCTGCCCCCTGATTAAACATTCATATATCATGTGTCTGGAAAACGTAAGCTGTCAAGGTTGACCAATCAGAATGAGTGGCAGTGATTGTTTCTGATTTTCAAACTCTAGCCAAATGCCTGTAAATTGTATTTATTGATACACAGGTCATAATGAGCGTGTTGGCGCAATAGTATTTCACCCACAAGCAACACTAAGTCTAGATGAAAGTGGACCTTGCATGGCATCATGTGCCGCCAATGGGACTGTAAAATTATGGTCTCTCAAATCGTAAGTACAGACACCCTTTTTCCATTAATAAACTTTGATATAATTTTCTCTTTGTACTAAAGTTTACCTTGGTCAGTTACTACATGTACATGTATGTGACCTGTGCTGCTAGTCTTGAAGGGAGAAAGGCAAATTGCTTACAAGTGGTTTCGAGACTATTGTATGATGCGTTTCTCAAGAACTTATTTATTATTATTATTATTTCTTCCGCTTCCTTCTTGTTCTGTTTTGATGATGTTTTTGATTCTATTTCCACCAGCGACACACCCATTGCTAACATAGAGGGTCATGAGAAAAGGGTTCCACGTATAGCATATCACCCGTCTGGACGGTTTCTTGGAACGTGCTGGTAAGACTTTTTCCTCACATTTTGGATTTTGGAATTTGGATTAAAATGCTTTGATACATGTACATGTAGTTTGAGTTTGTTTTGGGATTCCCCATTCATACATGAAGTTGATGTTCGTATACATGTACATGTACATTGTAGTTTGAGTTTGTTCTGGGATTCGGCATTTCATAGTTGATGTTCGTGGGGAAATGTGGGACTGTTTTAGGGGGACGTCATCTCCAAAATAGTGAATAACTTTGAAGTACATGTTCTGCACATGCAGCTGATGTATATATGTTTGTATTTTAGTTTTGATCACTCGTGGCGACTTTGGGACCTTGAGCAGTTAAAAGAAGTTCTTCATCAGGTAACAACCACACCATGACCGTGATTTCTGTTCAACATCTGATGTTCAGAATTTAAATCCTGTTCACCAACTACTCAGGAGTGGAGTAAATATCTTACATGAAGTTATTATTAAATATTATGGTTTCTCATTGCGCCACATCATATAAGGTTGAAATATCTTAGTTACTCTGACAGCGCTTCAATTAGCAGGGGCGGGTCCAGGATTTTTTTAGGAGGGGGTGCACCATTTATGATCAGGATGTACACAAACTCAAGCACCAATTAGCCACTTTAGAAACGAGTGGAGGACTGGGAACGAGTTTTAAGAATTAATCTAATTAAGAAACGAACCCCATCACAAGAAAGAGCATAATTTTTATCATAATTAGTAAGTTTTAGGAGTTTGATAGGGTTTGGACAAGTAATAACTGAACTGCAGACATTTAAAAACTGCAAAAATTACAAAGAAATGTATGGTTACTCAGGACAAGCGTCCCTACTAAACCTACAATTATTCTTTGTAATTTTTGCGATTTTTGGAAAGCTGTTACTCGTTCAATATCTAACAAAACCTTTTGAAACTTTGTAATAATGCTAATTGTGACATGCTCTTTCTTGCGATTTCTCATTTCTTAATTAGATTAATTCTTAAAACTCGTTCCCAGTCCTTTACTCGTTTCTAAGGTGGCCAATAATGCTGTAGATATCAGCTCATCCAGGGGGGTGCACACCCACTGCACCCCTCTTTTCGTTAAAAATGGGGCTAATTGGTGCTTTGAGTTTGTGTAATTCTGATCATAAATGGTTGTCACGCCCTCCTAAAAAAAAAATTCCTGGAACCCCGCCCCTTCTAATTGGTAGCGTTTGTCAGAGAACCTAAGATATTTCAACCTTATATTGATGTGGCGCAATGAGAAACCATAAATATTTAATAATACACGTCATGTAAGATATTTTACTTAAAAGCTTTAGGGAGGAGTCCACGCCTGAGTAGTTGTGGGAAACAGGATTTAAATTATGAAACATCAGATGTTGAACAGGAAATCAGCGTGTCACCCTGGTGTGGGGTTGTACCCTGATAGAAGGAACTTCTTTTAAGGAAAGAATAACTGCTCAAGTGGTCCCAAAGTCGCCACGGAGTGATCAAAAAACTAAAAAATTACCAAAACATATATACATCAGCTGCATGTGCAGAAAAAGCGTCAGGAACATGTACTTCAAAGTTATTTCACTTATTTTGGAGATGACGTCCCCTAAAAAAAGTACCCCACATTTCCCCACGAACATCCAACTATGAAAATTGACCGAATCCCCAGAAACACAAAACTCCAAAACTACAAATGTACATGTACAGGTTATAACGAACAATCAGACTTCAATGTTAGAATGGGGAAATCCCAAAAACAAAAACGCAAAAATACTATGGTACAGTATCAAAAGCATTTTAATCCCATAATTCCAAAATCAAAAAAATTGAGGAAAAAAGTCTTTACACAGCACGTTTCCAAAGGAAAAAAAAAAACCGTCCCAGACGGGTTGATATGCTATAGTGGGAACCTTTTTTCTATAGACCCTCTATGTTAAGCAACTGGGTTATGTGTCGCTGGTGGAAATAGAATCAAAAAACATCATCCAAAAACAGACAACAAGAAGGAAAGCGGGAAGAAATAATAATAATAATAAATAAAGCGTTCTGTGAGAAACGGCAATCATACATGTAGTCTCGAAACCCACTTGTAAGCAAATTTGCCTTTCTCCCTATCAATGACGTAGCCAGGCAACGGTTCACATACATGGTACATTTTAGTAAAACTGACCCAAGGTAAACTGTTAGTACAAGAGAGTGGAAAAAGTATATCAAAGTTTAATTAATGGGAAAAAGGGTGTCGCTGTACTTTACGATTGTGAGAGTGCCATAATTTTACAGTCCCATTGGCGGCCCACATGGCATGCCATGTGCAAGGTCCACTGTATCATCTAGGACTAGTGTTTTGCTTGTGGGTGAAATTACTAATTGCGCCAACAACGCTCCATTATGACCTGGTGTATCCATACAATACAATTTACAGGGCATTTGGCTAGGAGTTTGAAAAATCAGTAGAAACAATCACTGCCACTCCATTCTGATTGGTCAAACCTTGGGATCAGCTTTACGTTTTACAGGGGACACATGATCATATGAAAGCAGCGCCACAGGGGGTCAGGGCCAGCACGCTCTCCCTTCATCCTCTCTCCCTCCACCATCTTCTTCCCTTTCCTCCTCTGTTTCCCTTCCTACTTTCTACTCCCTTCCTCTCTTCTCTTCCGCTTCTCTGTTTCTCATCCCTTCCTCCGATTCTGCCTCCTCTCTCCTCCTCTCTCCCTTTCCTCCTCTCTAGTAGTCAACATCCCCACCTACCTTTTAATGTGTGATGTATTGGTTTCACAGTGCTGGAACTGAGCCATAGGAGCTTACATAAAACACCCAACTTACGTTGATCTTTTGCCAACATACAAAAAATTTAATGTAAGTAAATAAAACACATCAATAAAAGTGATAAAGTACTAACATGTATAGATAGAGATAGTATAACACAAGACCCCCACCACAATGTGAAAATAGGTACTTCTTCCAACGCACTCTGATCTGGCTAATCAATCTCAAGGAATATTCCCTTTTCTATTCACCTCCGAGCAAAAACAAGATGCGCGGTCGTCGTTTCGCGGAGGCGTTGTTCTCTTTCTTCTTGTGAAAGTTGGTATGACAGCGCGCTTAGAAAAACGTCCTGGTATAGGCGCTATATAAGCAATTAGTATTATTTATTATAAGTAAAGAAGTAAAAATTTTATATATTTGGCTGGTGATTCCACTTTGTGTGGTATATACTAAAAAACAATAATTCACCTTTCAGTGTCAAGTGGACGTAGTGGTAGATATTTATCTCACGGCTCGAAGGGGACCTTGCAGGCTCGGCAAAATCCACAACTTACTCACACCTCCACTTCAGGGAATAAATTATTGTTAATTCAGTATTTAAACCAAATCAGTGGATAGCAATTGTAGGAGCACACATTGATTGGCTCTCCCTGAACTCTGGGAATACTCCTTGGGCTATTTCCCCACCATGTTTTTGGGATGAGCATTCAAAATGGCATCGCGGTTCACTACAGCTTACATTTTTTATCCAACTGATTTTGGTAAATTACTAAAACCAAATACCCGCCCTCAGTGTCAGAGATGAAGTAGTGGGTGAATATTTTTACCTTGCAGCTCGGGAGGACTCGCAAGCTTCGTTAAATATTTCCCCACCCATAATCACCTCCAACTTCGGGGAATGAAGAATTATTGTTCACGGTGACTCTCTTGTCCATGTGGCGTGTGATCTATAAAGGGTTGCGGTAAATCAGAGCTCTTTGGATAAGCCCAGGGACTGAATCAAATTACAGCTCAAGAGACCAAGTCTTCAAAACAGATCACAAGGCTATGTAATTACGCACTCTTGATGCCTGGGCGTTACGGTTGCTGTAGTTTATAATTGCCACATTACAATCATTGATGGTGCTACATTTACTCAAACACTTTTTTATTTTTTATTTGTTTTGTTATTTATTTATTTTATCTATTTCTCAACACTTACCAAGAATGCAAGTAGCTAACAGTTTTTGAATCAGGAGAAAAAACTGGCAAAAAAGGGACAAAAGGGTCTTGTCGTCTTCCAATTTGGCTGGCATAAGTTATTTAAAAGCCTTGAATCAAACCACACACCAATATTTAATATGTAAGGTACAACATGTGAAGGGCTGCCCTGCAAGAATACAATGTAAGGTGAGACTTCTGATCAAAAAATCTAAAAAATTCTCCTCAAGATTCTTTGGAATTTCAAAAGGAGAAAATTTGGGATTTGATGATCAGAAGTCACTTACACTGTTACCCCGTTCTTGCAGGGAAACCCTTCCAAAAGTGTGTTTACCTGTACAATGTACATAAAAGTCAGTGTACTTGACGTGTGTGATCAAAAATCTAAATTCTCCTTCCAAGATCTCTTTGAATTTCAAAAGGAGAAATTTGGGAAATTGAGCAGGGAAGGTGCACTTACCTTTTTCCCGGTTTCCTTGGCCAGGGACCCTCCAAATGTAGGTAACCTGTAACAATGTTACATTCATAAGATCAGTGTACTTGACTCTTGTGTGATTTCAAAATCCAAAATTCTCACCCAAAGATAGAAATCACAAGAAGGACAGGAGATAGAAAGGAACGGAGAGTAGATTTGGATCCAAAGATCCACTTACCAGTACATTAAAAATTAACAGGGTCTATGCAAAGAAACAGGAAACATAGACAGTGACTAAAAGTGATCAAATACTAAATCTAAATTCTCCTTTGGAATTCAAAGAGTCTACAGGGAGAATTTTAGATTTGTTCATCAGAGGTACTGTTCATTAATAATGTTGACCTTGCATGGGATCACTTCAATATGAATGGTCTCTTACACAGTTTTTACAAAGTACATAACACATCGATGAACATGTATTCCTCTACATGTACGTACAAATGTTCCTCTTAGGTGTCCAATATATAGAGGTGTATTCAGTCGGGTATAAGCATCTAATGATAGGCTGTTGTATTTTTACGGAGTTCCATTTTGGTCGCGTATTAGTATGCTTAGTAGCCGACTAATAAGTTGTTATTATAGTATTTTTTGTCAAAGAAAACTAGCTATTACAAAAGAAATTAACAGTGAAAAACACTTGGAAATCTTCTGTATGAGGCGTTGCTAGCCACAATGTAAGAATTCTTTCCCCCCCCCCACCCCTTCCCCCCCCACCTTTCTTCGCACGCTGATTGGTTAATTTTTCAGTGCACGATTCTGCATGAATTGATTGTGAAAGCCAGTTTGAAGTAAACTACCAAAAATAATCGGGTTCTTATAAATTTCGCGCTGTTTAGTTCTTGTGCATATTTGCATGCGTATCCCTTTTTGACAAAAAAATATAATAAAGATGATTTAACAAGGAGTAAGTGTAGGCTACCTAGTTGGGGCATGTTGTTTGCTTGCCTCATTATAAACTATAGAGAGTGTACACAGTTCTCGGAGTCCGTTGGTGTGACCTCCACACACCTGTTTTTCCACTTCTTTATATCTAATGGTGTACATGTTAGCTTTCATGGTAGCCTTTTAAATTAACCCATAAAAAAGAAGCAGTTGAAGGGATAGAGTGAGGGAGGTATAAGTGGGCACTGTCTGTGTTCAGCCAATCCTCAAGCTTATATCAGTTGAATTTAACGGTTATGTGAGTTACCGACGTTTTTAATAAAAGGGGACTTTCTGTTAAGTTTTACCGATTGATAGTTTTTGTGTCTTTTTACAGCTTTTTACTTGGGTCAGGTCTAGGCCTGGCATGTGATTTCTAGCTTGCTTTTTTATCTTTGACAAGCTCTATGAAATCAAATTAACTTGTCTATCCACAATTGTAATGGTAGGGGTAGGTGCCATTGTTTATGGGAAAACGCCAATGCAATGGTCCAAGCTATGGCCAGGAAGCAACATGCAGCTAAGGGAGGTAACCATGGGCAACCAAGCCACGTCACCCAGTGATCAATTACTATTAATAATAAATTAACATGTTGATATCATATGCCAAGTTACATGTATATCTAAGTTTTTCTTTAAATATTCTTACATGTTACAGTAGGAATTAGAATTAAAACTATTTTTATTGTTGGATAATAAAGGGGACAGTTTCAGAGTAGTTTATATTTACCACTCTGAAACCAATCATTGGGGGA
This sequence comes from Actinostola sp. cb2023, assembly GCA_033675265.1. Taxonomy (NCBI): domain Eukaryota; kingdom Metazoa; phylum Cnidaria; class Anthozoa; order Actiniaria; family Actinostolidae; genus Actinostola; species Actinostola sp. cb2023. The sequence continues at coordinate 13,503 of JAUJYZ010001419.1, read as the reverse complement.
CCTAAAGATTTACAGAAAATTCTACGACGGCGACGTCATAAACCGAAGTGTAAATAACATTCTGTTCGAAGTTGTTCATACCTTCATCAGTTTGGTATTCCCCTGTGGGATAAATAATTATACCTCACCAGGCTTAGGGGCCCTTGGACTAAAATCTCTAATGTTAACGATACCCGAACCACAGAAGTTATTTACACTTCCGGTTACGGTTTGACGTGGCCCGTCATAGATTTTTGGGAAAATCTTTAGGTCGTTCACCTATTGTAAAATACTAGGACTCTAAACTAACTTTGCATATTGCTTTGTTATCGCAGGAAAAGAATTGGTTTTTATCGGGAGCATCCCAACTTTCCTGGGGGCAAATGACTAATTACAGCATAGGCCCTGAATGGAAATTATTTAATATAATATGATACACTTGTCATAGGCATCTAGTGGCCGAGGATAGCTCAATGGTATTGCAACCATGGTTTTATAAACCCTGCGACTTACAGAACTTGGCCAGGGGAAATAAGTTCCGCTAAATCCATTGTCCCTTGCAATCTTTGAGTTTCTTGAGGTCCTTAGCTGATACCACAACCTCACTTTTCCTATAAAGATACAGATACAAACACAATTTACTAACACATTGTTTACCACTATACCTGGACATATTAAGTGTAATATACTTATTAGGGATCCAAAAGTTACAAAATTGCTGGTTGGAGCACCCAAATAATGTATGACGGCAGTACAATTCAATTTAAGTGTTACAATCACAACTCTGTAAAAATCAAAAAACCAATCAGAAGGGACCATTTCCCAAAGACTGAAAAAATGTACAAAGGGAAAAACGATCGCGAAACAAACACATTTTTACATGGAAGATTGTCAAAACCACTGGGTGGAATACAATTCCCAAGAACTCAGGAATCTCTAATCACATTGTACACCTATTTTTCAAACAAACGATTTTGGCATCTGAAAAATTGAATTCTGAAATCGGGGAATCTCTGGACCTAAAAAACCAACTCGTACATGTATGCTTTACACTATTCGCCAACGCAGTTCAGTTCGCCTAAAAGATCGTGTAGGGCATTATTCCAGTAATTACAAGATAGATCACACACTTATACTATAAAACCACAATAATAATAATATTTTTCAGATTCAGATTTCAGAATTTTCCCAGATGCCAAAAAACGTTTTTTGACAATAGGTGTATCCTATCTTACTCTTTTTTAACACGGACCTCCAAAGGGAGAGCACTTTTTGTAATATATTTTAAATTTTAGTGATTTTGGGATTGTCCGTGTCTAAATAAAGTTTTCATTCATGTTCATTCATTCATTTCATTCATACCCCCCCCCCCCCAAAAAAAAAACGGATTCTGAAAAAATGGATGATCGGAAGCATCAAGGACATTACTGATATTAGAGATGAATGAAAGTACGTTGATAAACAGTTTATATTTTATAACGAACATTATTATTATAGTTTTACAAAATTAGCTTTACCCATTAGTAATTATAGGTATTTATATTGTATAATTATGGTTTTATTGCACCACGTTACGTGTTTTAAACGAGTTTTTGTAAAGCCCTCCTCAGTGTGGACGTGTATATTAAATTAAAGTATTGTATTGTATTGTTATTGTAAAATTGTATTGTATTGTATTGTTATTGTTATTGTATTGTATTGGTATTGTAGTGGTATTGTATTGTGTATTTGTTAATTGTATTGTTATAGGTATTTAGTAAGGGACGAATTAATGGGAAACTTGGAGGGTCCTATTTGTACAGTAAAACAAGCGAACAATTCAATTCATGTTCGGATCTCTCAAGCTTGAAATCACAGCCCTAGTACTTTTACATGTACCATAGTACATGTAAATGTTTTTAATTCTGGTGTAAGTAAACATCACAGTCAACAAAGGTTTAAAACTATACTTGGGACTGATTTCTGGACGCTGCATCTTTCTTCTGCCGTCAGTAAAATCATCTTCCTTTGGAGACAAAAAAAGGTGTTAAAAATGACCTCTAGTGTCATGCAAATATAATCCCATTATCATATATATACCAGTTACATTATGATCTGTGACGTGCGATGTGTTGCTACACCTACCAAGATCTGAAAAAAGTTATCACTTCGTAGTCTCCTCTCGTCTCTCAATGTGCTCCATCCACCAAATTAATAGCTGAAAATAAAACAGTAAGTGGTTACACAAGTATATTATCCAAGAATTCTGCTGAAACACAAAACTAGTGTGACACATAAGTATATTACACCTAATTTCAAACTAACGTTTGGTCGCGGCGTTCAAAAGCGTCAAGCCAAGAATCGAAGTGTGAATGGCTGGTTATTGCGTTGGCAAATTATTATTTTAATTCACTAGTGTTTCTATCTATGACTAACTTTTCCCCAAAATAATGAACATTTTCAAGTGTGCTATGTTTGCGTTACATCAACAATTCGTAATCCACTAGAAAAATACGGTATGATTGGAATAAGTTATGCCAGCCAACATAAACCGCAATTCCACTTCATGGAAAATCTTTAGTCTTGAACGCTTGTTTGTTTGAACGCGACACAACGTTTAATTTGAAAATAGGTGTATACTGTCAGTGCGTAAAACATAATGTCCAAGGGCTTGTTGAAGCTCTCTGTGGTTTGACTATTGTGACTTGATCAAAAAACTACTTGTTAACTCATTTTATTTTTTACAATAGTCTTTTCTTTATTGTTCTTTTATTGTTTAAAAAAGGGCATAGAGACATTGTGCAGCATCATTTTAAAGAAATAAAAATTATTATATCTATTATTATTGATTATACGTTAGACAAACCACTTAACTGATTTGAGCTGGCCATAGTTTCCCCCAGTCCTTGCATTTAAACAGAATGGTATGGTTGGTTGGTTACTGTATAAAACACGTTGACTACATGTGTATCAATCAATCAATCAAATCAATCAAATCAATCAGGTCCAATCAATCAAATCAGGGTCAATTCAATCAATATGCCCAAATCAATCACGTCAAAACCAGGCTACTCAATCAATCAATCAGTAATCATCAATCAATTCAGTTTAATCAATTCAAACCCAGTTCTATCCAAATCAATCAATCAGCACATGCATGCAGACAGTCAATCAATCCAATCAATCCGACAATCAATCAAATCAATCCGACCAATCAATTCAAGCTCAGTTTACAGTGTTATGCAATCAATTCCAACCAATTCAGTTTATCAATCAAAACCAGGTTCTATCAATCAATCGGTCATTTGGCATGCAGACAGTCAATCAATCAATCAACATCCCGGACAATCAATGCAGCCAGTTACAGTGTATCAATCAATCAAATCAAATCACCCCTTAATCAAAATCAAAAAACCAGGGTCTATACTCAATCAATGCAGTCAGGGTCCATGCATTTGCAGGGCCAGTTCAATCAAATCAATCAATCCGACAAATCAAAATCAAGTGCCAGTTTACAGGTGTACCAATCAACAATCAATGTTGATACAAAAAAAAAACAATCAACACTCAACCAGGTCTAATCAATCAATCAATCAGTCATGAATTGCATGCAGTCTCAATCAATCCAAAATCATTGAATCAGGTCTTTTCATATCTCATCATTTACCTTTTTCCTCTTTTCAAATTCAGCCCAAAAAAGTTCTTTGTGTCTTTCTAAAGTGTCTTCTGCAAACTTCATGATACTCTCCTGTAAAAAAATAAGCAGCACATCACGGGCGTAAGCTTTCCTCTTACAGTCTACTATAAAAACTAGAATACTTTTGTTTTTTTCAAAAGTTAACTTAGATTGCTTATAGTTATAACTCAAATATTTTTTATATATTGTATATTCACGAACCATACACGAAATAAACAGACTTTCACAATTTTACCTTCAGCAAATATTAATATTCCCAAGCCTGTAATCCCAGCAAGAACATTAACTCAGAAATGCCATCTCTTCTTCTCCTACCCGCCTCTTCAAGCTTTGCAGCGCTTGCTTTTGACAGACGCTGCCTCTCGGACTGAATCTTCCAAAAACTACCGAGAAATATATACGTGGTCTCTTCTCTCTAGGGGGCACAGCCTTCGTCCGTCCTGACATGATTTCAAAAGCAGGTGATACCCAAAAAGATGTAAAAAGTGAGTTTTTATAATCGTAGACAGTTCACTTTTGGTCTTCAGGAAACGGCGGCCATCTTGGATGTGGAACGCATGCTCGTGACGTAGAACCACAGGTAAAACCCAAGATATATATTTTTTCGACATATTTTTTTTATATTTTAATTTGAACTTCTTTGTGGATTCATATTTTCATAACCAACGTATTTATAAAAATATACACACTCTAACATTTATAAAATTTATTATTAAAGCGAGATTTGCTATATGTATTTATTTTTAATCAAAGTTTAATTAAAAACGCTCGGGGCTTCCTGTGTACATATGCGTACATGAAAACAAATCAAAAATGGCGGGTGTAAGCTAAATGTCGGACCACAAAATGTCGCTTTTTTCGAGTCGGAAAAAAAGCAATATTTCGCTCCGTTGTTCGTAGAGTGCTGGCAGTCTTCAAAACAAGGTTAGTGATAATTAGATTTCGTAAATTGAGAATAAATTATTAATTATGATAACAATAGCAGAATTTTCTCCAAAAATGCAAACAAAAACTTTAACGCTTAACTCTAAATGTTACGTCATGAACCAAAGTAACTTTCATATGGTAATGGTAAGATTTCAGTTGTTGCCCACCTTGCGGGGACCAGAACAGGAAAAATATTTCAAAAGGTTTCCTGTGAAAGGCTGTCAATATTTTCAGTATTAGATTTAATAGAATATAGATATTTTTAAGTGGAGTTATAATTCCAAAAGAGTGAAGGCGAGGGAGGGGAGGCTTAGGGGGTTCATTACCACATTCAATGACCCTTTCTCACCTCTCTTACCAAAAAAACTTATCCTCTTTTGCAGACACTTGACAGTTTATTTTTAAGGTTTATATATGGGCCAAGGTTTGGTCCCCTGACAACAGCATTTATTGTCAAGTGCTAATGTGTAACTATAATTCATAATATATAATCAGGAAAAACACCCAATTTTTGGACCAGTTTAGGCAGGCCTTTACCCCCCCCCTGGGGGGGAGGGGTACATGTATAGTGGGCCTTCAAAACTGGACATGAATGTGTTGAAAAAAAATCTCTTCAATTTCAAAACCAAAAAAATTTCTTTCCAACCTTCCCTATTCGTTTAAATAAACCCAGGACATTTCTTTATAGTTCTAAAGAAATGAAGGTACATTTATGATTAATTTAAAATTGGAACAGATAAAAATGAATAGGTTTAAAGCAAGTCCCAGGTTCATGGGCCAAATTAGTGAAAACCAAGGCAGTAGTACAGTTATTGTCAGTTCAAAGCCCAGACACACTTTTACTTAACCCACCCACTGCGTCTGGGATATCTTTGGTCAACCTTTCAACCAAGACCTGTGTTCCAAGGCTTTGGCTCATGCAAGATCAAATCTAGTGACACTGACTATGGGATCCTTTTTTGGAAAAGTTACTGTATTGTATAAGTTAATTTGCTGTTAGCTCATTCCAATTGCAAACGCCAAAGCAGAGGAACTAATCTTGGGGCTTCCCTGTGTTCCTAGATGGCGTTCCTTTGGTTGTCCAGGGGGGACATCTCAAACTTTAATAGAGGTTTTGTTCATGAAGTGCAATATGGCTGGTTTCACAAAGCAATTGGAGGTCTAGGGGAGAAATAACTCCCTCCAGATATTGTCGATTGTATTAATTATTGTACTGAGGATTTATTGTGGTGTTTTGTTTTTCCACACAGTAACAGAGTTTTTCGCTGATGAGGAACAAGGTGAAATCCATGGGAACCATTGTTTTGCGTTGCTTGGATTTGTTTGATGTAATGGGTAACGTTCCAACACACTTCTTGTGGTAGTAGGCTGGGGCGGATCTAGGAGTTTGAGGGTGGGGGGTTCACACCACAAAGGAAATTGTTGGCACCGCACCACCATTTTTTGTAGTAAAATTAGTATATTATTGACTATTGGTTCCTGGGGCGAGCAAGGTGCGGTAACCGGTGGGGCATGTTGCACCAGTGCACCCACTAGAATCCGCCACAGTATAAAATCATGTTTAGTGTGAAGTAGAAATAAGAACGTAGTACATGATTGAATCATGCTGGGCCATTTATGGTTATGAACCATGCTGTGTCCCCCAAACAAGCTGGGGGGGAAAATTTGGTTGGGAGCAATGATTGACTTGCCTGTGGAATTTGGTGGAAATTACAATGTAGATTGTCTTTCAAATTCAATAACGTACAACCGTAACTCAATTATGCAGGTCTAACCATTTTGCTGATGGAAAACAAAGGCAGCACCCTTATCTCAATGATTTTTAAGAACCTGAGTATAAACAGGTGCGGCAGGGACTGAACGCTAACGGAACCTCCCGTGGTTTTCCCACTCATACAAAAAACTCTTAAGTGAAAACATTAAATTTTTCACTTTTTTGATGTAACTTCTCTAGATTATAGGCGTCAACATCCAAGCTCAACTAAAGAAAGAGGAGAAAGACTTCAAAAGGTTATACAGTGGATGCAGGAAGGGAATTCAAAGCTTCACAAAAGGTGTGTGCATGATAATAAAGGGACTAGCGTCTTAGTATTGCAACTACTAATAATATTCATGAAAAAAAGGAATCATTTCTGATTGGCTAAGAGCTGTACAAATTAAATGAATTATCACACAGAGAAGTTATGAACATGAACTTCTTTTCTTGCAACAGGAATTGAGGTCAACTCAGAATCAAAGCGAAAGAGAATCAATTCACTAAAAGCAGCTAGCATGATTATACCATCAAGACAAAAAGGACTGGGGCGAACCCGAGTCATGTAATCAGGCTGTCGTAGAATGCACACGCTAACAAGGAATCTAGAGAACAGAGTAAAGAATACTAATGTTTCAAAGGACATCTTACTCAAACCAATCACAGCACCGTAAAAAAATTCATTGCTTCAAGTGACTTAAGGAAATGCTTGGTCACGGGCATTGATCACCCTCATATAGTATGAAAAAACTGTTACTGTAAACAACTTTCCCACTCATACGGAAAAAATGGACTCTATCACCATCACCTCCACACCACTATCGCCATCCATTCATCACCCACATACCACCATCACTACCACTTTATACTAATCCACTAATTTCATTTCATCGCCACTACTACTACCATTCACCTCCACTATCCACCATCACCATCACCACCACTACCAATTATATTATTAGTCGGGAAAAAAACAAAAACAAATAGCTTCCTGTGGAAGCTCCGAGGACTTAAAAAATGCACAGGCGTTCTTACGTTCGTATCTTTTGACCTCAAATTCGACATGTCACCATTACAGGCGTTTCCTTTGTTTGTTGGTGCGGGGAAATTGGGTGGCGGGAGATGAATGGGCTTCCTCAACACGGGAGACATCAGTTGGGGCCTCTTTCTTCACCAAACCACCTCAGATTGCTCTGTTTTAATCCGCACTGGCGATATCTAATATTTAGTTCAAATAGGCTTATACGAGTTAGGAAAGCCGCCACTTCACGGCTAGTCAGAGCGTCTAGCGTCGAGCTTTTTTTTTTTTTTTTTTTTTAAAGCCGAAAGGAAAAAACAATGGGTGGACATGAAGTCTCTTCCAAGGAAAAGGATTACACAAAGCACAAACCACTCAGCAGGAAAGCACCACAAGGGGGTCCCGGGTGCCAAATAATAATAAGTCTTCCCTCTCGTGTCTAAATGTCTAAAATTTAGATTTGAACATGCAGACGCTCTAGTAGCGTGAGTAGGAAGTCCGTGGCTATAAAACGTTTTTACTGATATACTGTAAAAGTTTCGCAGTATTGAGCAAATTGCAAGGAAAGCATGTTCTCACTCGAGCTCGGAGTCATGGCAACGACGAGCAACCCCCCCCTCCCCCCCCAAAAACTATTTCAATCGCCACTGAAAATCGCACTAATCAGATATCTATATTTAGTTCAAAGATAGGTACATTTCATTTAGAAGCCCCGGACATTCACGGCTAGAAAGAGCGGTCTAAGTTATATTATATATTTCATGATCCGCAAAAAAGTTTCCTATCACCGCGGATATACAAATAAAATCATTACTACCACTAATCACCAATTGGAAGGAACATCATCGCCACTTACACCATGGCATCACACCCACACCACTTATCTACCATCATAATCACCACTACTCTACCACCATCAATTCCACTATTAACCATCATCATTCCCATCATCATCAATCCCACTACCCACCATCATTCCACTATAACCATCACTATCAACTATCACCAGTCACCAGTACTTTCACATCCACCCATCATCACCACTACCATCAGTGTATCATGTACCAATCCACCCACCCTGATCCGTAAATCACCATCTTTTGCAAAGAGTTTAATTTTTTACTGGAATCTTTATTCTTGATTTTCCAAAGGTTTTGGGTCAAGATTGCTGTTTCAAACTTATACAAACCAAAAACAGGCAATGATTCTTCAAAGAAGGTGATATAAACTGGAAGTTTAATACATATGGACTACCACACATGTGTATGGTCACAAATATGATTTTTTCTCTTTGCATGTAACTGTAAGGCATTCTCAAACAGAACAGGCCAAGTACTTTCCAATTGGATCCCAAGCAAGATGAAGGTAAAATTAAATTTTATAACATACATGTAGTATAGATACACATGTATCACATATAGTTATAATACTGTACATTCGTAAGCATGTATATTGTAAAGTAATCATGACATGTATACAAATGTGTATTGTAGTGCGGCTTGAATTGTCATGTGTCCCTCAAATGGAAAAAATATTTATTTTAATAATGAAGAAAATTGAAAAAAGAGGGCGCAGCATGCTCTAATCAAGTTTTAATAGAAGCACGTGGGGAATTGGAAGAAGACTCGAGGAAGCGGTTAGGAGAAGCACGAGGCGGTCGCCAGGAGTGCTTTCACACACTTCTTGAGTTATTCTTCCAATTCCAAAGCTGCTTCGATCCTTACTATGATACCTAACTTGATACATTGAGGCTCAGGCATCAAGTTTTTGGAGCTTATGTTTGTTTATTACAAATTTTAAATGTTTGGAATATAATATTCTGTGTGTGTATTGCTGCATGCTCTTGTACAGAGCACGCAGATACTCATCCTTTGGCAAATCAGAGCATGTGTTATAGATTATAACACGGTAGTAATCTTAATACAGTAGTACATATACATGTAGTTTGTATGGCAAATATTAAAAAAACAATGAATAACTTTGGCTGAGTGATTAGGGAATGTTAGGATACACACAAGCCATACTCCCCCACACCCCAAACATCCTGGCCTGTCATTTGCATTCCTTTGTGGATGTACGTACCATGTCTACAGATGCAGAAAAAAGCCTCCTATTCCTGCTATCTTCCACCCAAATACACCCATTAGGACTTGGAAGAAATAAGGACTTTTGTATTTGTTTATGGTCATGCCAAGGTATCAAACAGTACACTGGACATACCATTAATCACCACTACACCTGGATAGCTCAGGTTGTGATATCGGTCTGTTGTTGTGCGTGAAGGTTCATCGGGTTCAGTTCCTGGCCGGGACCCAACACTCAGGGTCTTAAAATACTAGAGGAGAAAGCGCTGACTTTGTTTCCATCAAGGAAATGTTAGGTACCTTTCTTGTGGCTCAGATGGGACCACAGGAGCAAAGATGGCTTAGTTTATGAGTGTGCAGCCTTTTCTATCAAGCGAGAAGTTGCCCGGTTTCGCTCTCATGGGAAACCTCACATTCCTTGTTTCAACTTCCCTCTAATTCCTTGTGCAGATTCTTAAATACATGTTAAGCGGTAGGCAACTGCTGGAGGGGAGGGGGTAAAAGGGCAAACCACTGTCAGCCATCGGGAGATCAGGTTTGACTGAAGGGGGTACAGAGTTAAATATAAGCACCTTTTAATACCTTTTATGTGAAAATTAACCTCAGTCTGATGGTTCAAGTGTAGTATTGCTTTGTATTCCTTTCAGATTAGATTGTTTTACTGTACAAGAATACCTGGCAAACCACATTTTTCCCAACATGCAGACATCAACGCTTGCTACTAATGCAAAATTTCTGATGGAATAACACACTTTAACCAAAACAACAGCGTAAGCTCACCGGGACCGTAAGACTGATAACCTCGTACTCAACGCGTCTTAAAGCTGGTTGTCCAAAGCTTGGTCTTTGCGACCTTTGGTTGTTGTATGCTGAAGTTAGGCTTGGGTTGCACGATTTGCATTTTTGACGGAGGGGAAAAAACAGGGATTCGGGGAGGGAAATGCTATGTTAAGGGGGGCACCCAGAAAGCTAAAGTTATGGACTATATTTATAACACCAGAAATCTGGAAGTGATTTTCAAGTGGGAAATGGATGGGATTTGCAACTTGTCAGAGTGTTTTTGTATGAGTTGGGAAAAACCTATGGTTTTACCGTACAACTCAAATATTCTTCCTTTCGAACCAATCAAAAAAGCCTGCAGTGCAGGGATGCAGATGCACGGCACGGTAACCTTAACTTTCCCACTCATACGAAAAAGCGGAACTCTCTAAACAATGTAAGTCATGTACATCACAACATTGTATACAGTTCATTTGGCAAAAATTCTTGCCGCCCACGGTTATCTCAATTATTCAATATATCGGGTGCATCACTAATGACTATTAACTTTAAGCAAAAAAAATTTACAAAACAACAAAACGTTAAGACTAAAAAATAAAAACATTATACTAAATTATTTCTACCAACTTGCGGGCGGTACACCCGCGCGCTTTAATGGGATTTCGATTAATTTAATTACCCAATAATGCACCCCCTCTTTTTTTGATATATTGAAATTTACTGATACTTCGTTAGCGGCCCAGAATTTTTGCAATTGGACTGTATATGGTTGTTTCAACAGGTAAGATTATTGCAATGTACCAATATCCAGTTGAGATAAATTCCCTATATTTTCCCTTTAGTAGTTGCCATTATCTACATTGTACAGTTTAAAAGTGCCTATAAAACCCCTGTTGAGTGTTTGTTTTAAAAAATAAAATCGTTAATATATTTAAGTGACTAGTTTGGCAGGGTTTCAGTATTTTGTGATTTGAAACTTCCGCATTGTTAGTTATCAAGAGTTTTGAAACAAAGCGATATGGAAAATCAGAGGAAACATGTGATATGTATGGGAAGTCAAAAATGACGCACTTTAAGGGAATCAGGTTACTATATAAAAAACTTTCTGTGCAAAATTACTGACATTTGGAACCCTTGCCAATATCTTTCACCAGTTTAATTCAGATATGATTTGATAAACTTTTTTTTATTCCTATTTCAGAAAGAAACACAACTAAAAAAGCCTGGGCATCATTCCTTAAGTTACGTTTACCAAATAACATATATTCCCGATTTCAAACCCTCTATAACTCCACCAAAAAACACCGAATTTCAAATCCACAAAATAAATGAACCTGCAACTATTCACTTAATATAAAATCGATTTAACCCCCTCAAAACTCACAGGGGTTATAGGCACTTTAAAGTTAAACATGTATTGTGGTATTATGTTAGACATTACATGTAGTTAGTGGGCACCTGAAATCAGGACACAAGTCCCGATTTGGCTAGACAGATTTCGTATGACTGTGGAAAAAATCACAGCACACCGCACGGGGTCCACGGAACACGGATTCGTTTCAAAAAATCCAAATCATCCACGTGGGTCACGGGCACGGAGTTTTTCACAGTCATTACGAAGGACTGACTCTAAAGTGTTTTGGGTGTTGTTTATTGCAGGGTTCATCACTGCAACAATTGTGAGATGGTACAATTAGTGACTACAGTAAATCTGATGGTAAGATCACTCTGGTAGCAATTATATAGGTCGGTTCATGATGGGGAAAAGTAGTTACGGTACGGCTGATTTGCTGAGTCAATGCAGTGATATAGCGGCACTGTGAATTGGTTGAAAAAAAATGTCTTCGATTCCGTTTACTGTTGGGACCATGAATCCGTTACCGTAGGTTTCCCACTCAATACGAAAAACGACTCTTAAAATGCCAATACTTGCAATAATGTTCTTAAGGGAGGGAGCCACAGGGATTTAACGAAGCAAAGAACGGCTGCAAAGGAGGTTAATAATGCCCAGGGGTCTCATATATTTTTATTCCTTTCACAACTCCACATGCCACCATCAGCTGGGCCGCTGGTGCTATCGGCATATGAAAACTCTTCGGTCAGGAAAACCCTTGGCGCCGTGGTGGACTGGGAACAGTTTCCTCGTCGAGACAAGGATTTGCTCTGGAACTTAACGAGTAAAATTTGGCTGAGAAAAAAATATGTTGTTGTATATTTATACTGATTGGACGACCTCTTTTAATCTGGGGTCCCATGGCAGAAGGTGGTCGTATTATAAAGAGTGCTCAGGTCATAATCATGGTTCAAGCAAATACAGTGGAACCTCTATTAGCGGCCAACTTCTATTTAGCGGCCAACCTCTTATTTAGCGGCCAGGTTGTCAAGAGTGCTTTATAGGGCATTGTTTTTAACACCTCTATTAAGCAGCAACCTTATTAGGGCCACCTTGCCAATTCACCCGAGCGTCGCCGCAAATTAGATATTCGACTGTAGTTTGTGATGGACAATGGAGTGGGGAAAGATAAGAGGTTAGGAAGGGAGGGAAGATAGTGGAAAAAGGGAGGAGCCAGAAAAAGGCTGGTAATTCCCCAATTTCCCCTTGCATTCATCTCTTCATTCCCTCTCAGTGAAATAATTTCATGTGGCCCAGGGGACTGACTGCTTTAGGGGACTGTTTCATTTTGCATTCAGGCACCTGATCCTGGATTGTTGGTTCGTTGGAGTTGTCAAGAACTACTCCACAGGAAAAATAATCGCGGAAAACCGGCTTGTCAGCGCGGGGACGCATCGGACTAATCTCCACGTATCTCTGTTTGCGCCCTCTTGGTGGTTGCGTGACAAAGTTCTGGTTAACGCAAGGGCAGATCCTCAGGTATGAAACACCTTGGAATTTATAGTTTTCCACTTTGTGCACACGGAAAGATCAAAAACTATGGTATATCTTCTGTTAACTTACTCTCTCCACCTCTCCTTAGATTGGTTCTTCAGTGTTCTGCTAAAAAAAACCCTTGGGTGAAAACGAAAGGCGCGAGTGAATGACGGTGAAATGTGAAGAAAATGGTTATGAGTGTTTAAAAATAAAAAATACTTTTAGTAGAGTGATGGCAACTTAACACGTGAAAACAAAAAAGCTAATAGTTAGTGGAATAATAGGTTCAGATCAAAACAAAAGAAAACAATGGAATTAGTGTTCCATTAAATATTCTTTACATGGGCTAATATTCTGTTCCACGGGTTAAGTGTCCCTGTCCGCTCTTTCTTATATTGCGTTGTTAACCAATAATCT